>NW_020769366.1:5595091-5619513 GCF_900518735.1 Pseudonaja textilis | reverse complement strand
TTTCCTTTCCTTTCCTTTCCTTTCCTTTCCTTTCCTTTCCTTTCCTTCCCTTCCCTTCCCTTCCCTTCCCTTCCCTTCTCAGATTGCTGGGGACAAGAGGCTGACTCTGTAAATCACTTTAGAGAGGGCTGTAAAGCACCATGAAGAGGTATATAAGTCTAAGGTTATTGCTGTGGCTATTGCTAAAATGCATGGGGGAAAGCTGGACTTGCTTACTTAATGGTTGATTTAAATGATTCACTTAATGACCATAGGAAAAAAGGTCTCGTGCTGAATGCCTCATTCAGTGGTAAAAGTTCCAGTCGAAATTTTGATCATAAGTCAAGGACTAACTGTATTATTTTCCACAGAGAAAATAATGTCACTTGACTATCTAAGGCTGTTAAAACTCTTACTACAATCCCAGAGTCGAGCAAACCTTAAACCCACAATATTAATCATCTTCACCAAAATCTAATTGTAACCTTCATCTTATGGGATAATTAATTACATCCCAAAGCTGTAAGAAGCTCATTAGTTTTTAAGGCGCCAGTGAATCTTTATTTTCTTAAAAATCTGTCAGACGGCTTCTTCTTCTTCTTCTTCTGCTTAATGTGAGGATTTTATCATTTATGTTAAGAAAGGCAATCTTGGAATAAAAATAGAATATAGGTTTTCCAAGGGGAGGAAGAAAAGAATAGAAATTTGCATCATTTCCCTCTTGTCTTTTTATAACTTAGTCCCACAAGGAGGGGATAGTGTGAACTTGGGTTAGGTGAAGCTCATCTTCAATAAAGTTTTCATCTGTGGAAGCATCCAAAATATCTGACTACCCTTTTCCATGGAGAGAATAACCCTGTAAATAAGACCACCGTGATAAGGAAAACCATGACATAGTGAGAAAAATCAATAACATGATCTTTTGAAGAACTCTCCTTGGTTTATAAAATATCTAATTGTGGATATTACAACATTTTTACTGTGGATTAGAGACCGAACATTATTTTTCTCTTGTTCTTGTGAAGGGAGCAAATCAAAGGCAAACCTTTCTGTACTTGGATCAGGACGAAAATTTAATTTTTCTTAGAAGCAACTCGATGCATTTATTCAGTGTAGAGAATTTATAGCTTTTAGCTTGGTTGCTGGTTCCCATTGCTGAAAATGGCAAGACTTTTTTTTTTTTAAAAAAAAAACCCATCTGCTTGCTTGAAAGCTTCCAATGTCAAGCTGTGAATATTTAATTTCTGTGCAATCAAGTCCCACTTTTTATTCTGCATTTGAATTCTGCCCTCCAGGGTGACAGCTTCCTCTAGTGCCTGCCAAAAATATCTTATCATAGCTGCGTATCAACCCCAGCAATTCATCTTTTTAAAAAATAAACGATAGTGCAGTGAGCTGAACGCTAATTTAAACCAGGGTTTCTCAACTTCAGCGAATTTAAACCCCAGGAGCGTCCTCCTTGTCACCGTGGCCACCAATTGAGTCATCTTCTGAGTTGTCCTTCAGCCTTTCCTGCCCTTGAAAATGGATTGATCCCTGCCTTGCACAGAACAAGCTTCCAACTAGGAGAGGTCGAAAAGTCGTGTCTTCCTCTCCTCTTCCTGTCCTACCTGCTGGAATGTTTAAGAAGATAATCCTGGGACCTTTTATCCTCTATTTGCAATGATGGGCAACCTTCATCGGCTGGTCCTGTTGCTAACATCTGGATGGTTCATCCTAGACTGCACAACCACTTCATATTTTGTGGGGTGACAGTTCATTAGCATGGGTCAAAATAATCAGTGATACGTGTAGATTGGAGGTCTGGCTAGAGTGTTAAAATTGTATGGTTTTATTTGTTTTAATCACCGCTAAGGAATGCTGAGAGGGCCGAGAATGGTCCCCTATTCAGGAAAAGCATTTGCTGATATTCCATCGCTGTATGTTGCACTCCCGCGCCATCTAGCGAGCTAATCCTGGAGCTACTCCAGTAAGATACACGGTCCTGACCTAAGGGGACTTTTCAAACTTTGGGATCTTATGAAAGTTGCTTTCCGGCTTGCTTTTTTTTTTTTTTTTTGCCTCTCAGGGAGAATTTCAGACTAGAAACCATTTGTCATTTGGTAGCCAGGTTATGCCTGGGCAATATTGGCTTTCCAGCAACTGCGTTTAACTTGAAGCTCTCAGCCTCAAAAAAGGCAAAGTCAATGAAATGCATAAGCTGCACACACAGAGGTGACTTTGCAAGGCCTCGTATTTCCTCCAGTTGGAACCAAAAGATGACCCAACACCAAATCCAGAAAGTGAGCTGGCTCTCAGGTTGCTTCCCCTTTGGTTTCACTCTACGGTTTCATCTTTAAAAAAACAAAAACCCTTTACTCGTCTAATTCCTATTGCATTTGTCTAAATGGGTCTGAAAAGTGGCAGGTCGATTCCTTTCTGTTGTAGCAATGGTATTTCCCCCCGATTTCTTGTCCCCCAAAGCCTCACTGGTGATCCTATTTTATTACATCTTAAATCCTAATTTAGAAGTAGATTTTTTAGGAGCAGGAGGAGAAAGTGAGCCTTGGTGGGGGAAGGTTTTTCTAAATAATAATCTCTAGAAGACCACAGTCTTGGGATTCGGATACTAGGCTTTGAGATGCTAGAAAACTTCATCTAGTTGAAAACCTTATATCCTAAATTATGAAAGTCATATAGGCTGAAGTAGGAGGGAAAATGTACAAGATAGGTTTAGGAAAAAAACTATATATTGGAAATAAATTTTAATACAATATTGATTTTTAAAAAAACCTCCATTTTCCTATGGCCATCATCTCTGAAGAACTTTCCCCCTTCTAATATGAAACGTGGAGAAGACTTTCCAAGATCAATGGTAATGGATTTGTCAGAAATGATGGAGGGTCTCCTGCTTAGGCGGTGGGTTGGACTAGATGACCTACAAGGTCCCTTCCAACTTTGAGTATCTGAAGATAGGTGCATGAACTAAAAAACTAGAAATCGTTTTTCTTCCCGGAAAACTCTGGTTGGTTTGGTTTTTTAAACTAAATGTCGGAGCCGTTGCATTTGCACCGCTGACTTTTCTTTTGGGTGCATGGCTGTTCTCTGGCAACGTGGGGGCGACTGCCTGGTGTCCATTTTAGCTCACCTTCTCGCCTGTTCCTCTTCTTCTCTTGCCAAGGGGCCTCGCTCCCCAGAACAAGCCAGAGCTTCAGAAAGTGATGGAGAGACGGAAAAGGGACCAGGTTTTCAAGCAGAAGGAAGAGGAGGCCCAGAAGAAGAAGTCAGACTTGGAAATCGAGCTTCTCAAGCGACAACAGAAATTGGAACAAGTAAGAGGGGAGAGAAGGGGTATCATCGGTCAGTGGTGGGATTCAGATTGTTTTACTATCAGTCCTGTGGGCGTAGTTTTGTGGGCGTGGCTTGGTGGGCGTGGCAGGGGAAGGATATACTGCAAAATCCCCCTTCCCTCCTCACCCCACTAACCTGCTTTCCAGCTCCGTTCTCCTGGGCAGGGCAACCAAAGGAGACCCAGCCAATCAGCTGGGACTCGATGGGAGGCGGAGAAGAGATGGGGTTGGCGGGGCCAGTCAGAGGTGGGATTGGCCGGTTCTCCAAACTACTTAAAATTTCCGCTACCGGTTCTCCAGAACCGGCTCAGTACCACCTCTTTGTAGCTCTTCTCTGCACTCTTTCTAGAGTCTCAACTTCTTCCTTACATTGTGACAACCAAAACCGGATGGAGGTTTCCAAGGGTGGCCTTATCAAGTGGTATCAACACTTCACGTGATCTTGATCCTATCCCCTCTGTTTATGCAGCCTAGAACTGTGTTGGCTTTTTTGGCAGCCGCTGCACGCAGCTGCCTCCTATTTCAATGGTTGTTCAGTAGGACTCCGAGATCCTTATCGCCGTTACTACTATGTCTTCCCTTTGGGTTTTGAAAGAATTTTGAGCTATTTTGAGGTCTCCGATTCCTCCCTTCCTTATGGGCCCGACTCCTGGAGAGACAGAAAAGATCGTCTCTTCCTTTTCTTAAAATCTACCCGTCCGTCTTTTCTTTCTAGCTTGAACTTGAGAAGCAGAAGATCCAGGAGGAACAAGAAAACGCGCCTGAATTTGTCAAGGTCAAAGGCAACTTGAGAAGAACGGCCCAGGAATCCTCAGAGGCTCCCAACTCCTAGAGGACGAAACTTCTCCTAAGACTTGAAGCTGCAGCTCCGGTGGGCCTTGGGGTGGGGGTGGGGGTGGGGTAAAGACTTCTGCAAGGCACCTGTGCCCCGGAGTGGACGCAAAACATGGTCAATACAAGGTCAATTTCTAGATCCTGTTTTGAAAGGACGACTGCTTAGAAGTCCAAACTTGCCAGTAATAATACGAAGATCAGCGGGCAAACAAGCAACATGCTTTTTCCTACCCAAGCTAAGACGGGAAACCTATTTTGAGGGGCTGGGTTGCTTGTTTACTCCTGATCGTGCTTACGTGAGCATCTCAGGCTAGTATGTCTGCATTTTGTTTCCCTTCTCCTTATTCCTACTTTGTGGAATTCTGCTATGCAGAAGAAAAACAAGAACAAAGTGCTTTGAGACCACTTTTTGAGTTCTATTCTGGGTGGGAACTTGGCTTCAGGAATGGAGCTGGCCACTCAGATATTTTGTGTAAATAGAAAGTCCTTTAGACTTGAAGCTGGATTTCCCCCCATCTATCTCTAAGTAGGCAGGACAGACCGCCACAGCTCTGAGGAAGGAAGAAAGAGAGACAAATGCAATATTCCCGGTCATTAGATGGCTAAAATATATTCTCAACCACTTCTGGGGCTGTAAGGAAATGGATATTTTTGCAATTCAACCAATAGTGTGACTAAACTCTCTTTTTTTTGCCCTCTCTCTCCAATCCAACCTTGGTAACAACGCTGTATTCTTTATCATTGATTCCTCTGACAAATGCTGTGGTTGCTAGGTCTACATTGCAGCGGATGTTTACTTGCAACAGGATTTCCAAACTATATATTTGGATTTCTGAGTCTCACCTGTTTTGCTTCTGACCCCGAGTTTGCGAACATTTTATGGGTCAGCCTGAGAACTTAAAAGTCAAAGAAGAAGCAACAAACCCTAAAAATGCATTCTGGTGCATCGTTTCTCATGTAGATTTATTACTTTCTTTTAAGATTAACAAACCCAGGCAAGTTTGGAATAATATTGTCAGAGCTTGACCAGGGAGTAGAAGTTTTTTTTTTTAAATGAAATTTTCTTTATTTTCTTTCTTCTCCATGAAATCCGGTTGCATTTCCACCTGGAGGGAAGCCCATTAATGCCAGAGAAATTTACTTCTCGACAAATGGAAATCAGACTGTAGATTAATTTATCTCGATATATATATATATATACATATCATTTTTAATTGTCCACATCCAATTCTTATCTCATTCCTGTTTTCAACTAGTAAGAATTCCAGTGAGCGGCCGGGACAAAAAAATATGGATTTCCAGGAAAAAATCTCAGGCTGGGACTTTTCTCCAACAGTCCTGAGCTCCAATTTGTCCAGTGGCATCTCTAGTAGAGGAGTCCAAAAAAATTCAAGATGGCAGCCGTGACCGAAGCCCCTCCCTCCTTTTTTGCATGGGACCAAAGGAGCACAGCGCTGATCACATCGTTTCAGCCGCCATTTTGAATTTTTAAAAACTCTTCCCCCCCCGCCCCACCAAACAATCCTGAATTGGCTCCAAGATTTTGTCCAATGTTCCTAATGGATTCAACCATCTTTTAAAATGACCTCTTGATCGTTGATCCTTTGTAAGAATTCAGAGAGCAAGCCATAGTTTCCTATAGATTTTTTTAGTGGGGGGGGGGGGAAACTTCAGGCAATCCAGCTCTTTGCTGGCTGAGTTTTGTGGGGTGTTGATGAGATTTTAATACAGTCCATCAGGAAAACATAATTTGGGAATGCTAAGCCTCTTAGGTCATCCGTGACACTTGATACCAAGGTGGTATTTTATTTTATTTTATTTTTTTAAAAAACCTTCGTTTCAGAAAACCCCTGAACCTTGGACCCAGGCATTGCAGAAACAAAGCGAACCTGGATAGGGAGAACTTCTAACAAGGGTGACCAGGGTAGCCTAACCTTGATTTTAGTTGTCACACGTGTGTGTTGCTTCTTGCACTTGTTCATTGGGGTATATGGATGGCTGGGAACCCTCTACGCTAGCTCTCTTTCGTGATCACAATAGGTAGGTAGAAAATTAGCAGTACAAAAATAACTCCTTTATATAGGACCAGGTCTATTTCATGTTCCTGTTACAGCCAAGCAAAATCCTTTACATCAGTTGATGACGTATTTCATCTTTGCTGAAGGCATTAGAAATATGCAAAACCCTTTCAGCCCCATTTCTTGCAACTGACAGCAAACAATCTTTGGGGTGAAGTTTCCCAAGCTTCCTGCATTCCGGATTTTGCAAATAAAAAAATCACATTATCCATCCCAGCCCATGAGAAAAAAAGGGTTTCTGGGAGATATCACTTACTTCTAATTTAAACCTTGACACAAGTTACTTTTATCACTGACTTGGATTTATAGGGTTGTGTCTTTTTTAGAATGACACATTTAAAGGGCTTGAGAGAATGTGTGTGTGTGTGCGTGCCCTGGTGGATGGCTTTGCCACATGAAGGGGGAATGGGAGAGGTTGACTTTTGAGAAGGTGGGTTTTTCTTGCCACACCGACAGGTGACCAATTCTAGCTTTAATTTCTTCTTTTGGGACCAGAAGGGATGAGATTGTATGCCATTAACCACTAACTTTCCCCTTCTCTACATGAACTTGGGTCACTGCAGCAAGAGTTTGGAGGTGGTGGTAATTCTGCTAGCACTGTGGATTTTCTTCCGGGAAAGGATTACTTGCCTTAATGGATCCACCCACTCCTGTGTCTTTCTCAAGCTGTGCCATTTAATCCACCCCTTCAAGTTCTAGAGATTCCACTTCCATAGCCACCTTCTGGCTCAGTGGGCATCAAGGAATTCACAACATAACCCCCAAGGAGTGTTTGACCCCCCACAGTCCTTTGCATATTGTAGTCTTCTTCAACTTCCTTGAAACCGGACTGTCTGCTGAACGAACGTAAATTTGCTCCTGCTTTAGTGATGAATAAAATAGACTGAATTTTTAAAGAGGTTTCCTAAAACAACGGAAAAATTTGATTTGCAGAACACCAGTCGTAGGGAAAAGGGTAGCAAGCGGTGTTCCTCTAGCAGAATGTAATATTTTGGGGGTCATCGAAGGCCACTGCGAAAATTTATATTTCTGTTTTGCACAGGAATCCAGAATTTTGTTTTGAGTCGCTACGACAACACCCAAACCATCATTAAGCCAGTTTTTGACAAACACTTTTTGGCATTGTTCAGCACTCTTTATTATCCGTCAAGATTGTGATGACGGCTTTCCCATTTTTTTTTTTTCAGAAGCGTCCCTGGATATCTTCCGCTGAGCTATTTTAATTTAAAAGTGACATTGTCTCCTTTTAGAAATGTTGTCTTTCTGAATGTTTTTAAGAGGTGTTAGCTGGTTAACGTGGCAAATTAGCGTTGCCTCCCAATGCTCTAGGTTAGGCGATTCTTTCATGTCTTTACTTGTTTCCCAGTGTACATATATAAATATGAAAAAGGGAGCCTTAAGGGGATTTGTTTTCATAATTTAATATTTTTTGTATTTTGCTCTTGCCTACTTGTTTTTAACAAAGTGTTACGAAAATGAGGGTGGAATTCTTAGAACCAAAGTTACTACTTAATAAAAATGTATTACCTGCTTGGAACATGCAGTGGTCTGATGGTGTGGCCTCCATCTCTGTGGTGTCTAATCTTTTGTCACTTTAAACTGTATTATTATTATTATTATTATTTGCTCTTCTAATGGGAAATGATTTCTGAATCTTGTGCACAAGCAAGGAGCCACCGCTAAGCAACGTATTGGTTTTTTTAAATAAAAATTATTTCATTACTTCCAAAACGGTTAAAGCATGGCAACTGGAACAAAGTGTGTTAATCTGAGGTTAACCAACAAGTCATTTCATCAGTCAAAATAAAAATTGCGGGGGGAAAATGCTTTTTGACTGATGAATTTAGACTGGAGAGCTACTTGTCTGAAATGATACAGGGCCGTGATGGCCAACCCAGCTCAGCTCCACTGTGCATGCGCGCACACCTCCTGCCAGCCATGCAACCCACGTTGCTCCCTTCTCCTTTCCTCCCTGCGTGCCCTAGGATGAAGAGGGGTGGGCCTGGGTCTTCCTCCGAATTCCCTCTCCCTTGTTCTACCTCTCCCCTGCTCTGCCCAGATGGATTTTGCCCTCCCCCAGTTTCTTCCACAGCCAACGGAGCCACACTCCCACTCCCTGTCAGCTGAGCGGCCTCCCCCTCCGTATCAGCTTCCAACAGGGGCATGACACCAGTGTTTCATGACCCAACTAGGTAACTTGGTGCTAGAAGGGAGGAGGGTTTGTGGGGTGAGGAGGGTGAGGAGGACTGTGAAGTCTTTAATACTCTCTCTGAGCTTGGTTGTTTTCTTGGAGATATTTCATGACCCAACCAGGTAACATCATCAGTGCTAAAAGGGAGTGGGATTTATTTCTAATTCTGGTCGTAGGTCATGGACTAGCTATATCTGCAACCACCAGGACTAGAAGCATGCATAACTATTAAAAATTAATTGCCGCATCCAAGTATATCTCCTCTGCAACCACGAAGCATGAAATGTTTGTCCTTAAAGCGGCTGAATATTAGTAAGATTTTAAAGGGCTTCGTGAAATTCATTTGAGGCTACAAGTTGTATCCCTTGCAATTTATCTGGCTACAATAGGATGATGATTAGAACATCTTCAAGAATCTGGTTTTGCCTGCCAATCTTGTAAAATTCCATGCTTCCATCCTGGATATTTTTCCTTGTACAGGATGTTGCATTTAATGCTGACCTAAACATTCCTTCAGGTGCTGATTTAAAATTGAACAAAAGGGTTTTGGATGGAGAGACCAATCTAAAAAAAAAAAGGTTGCACCAAGCTTTTTTAAAGTATGTGTGCGAGTATAAAATGTGCAAGACAATCAGAAATTGAAATATGGGACTTGTGTTCTCAGGTTGTCTTCTTAACACTCTCAAGGCTGTTTTCTGTTTCCCTGTTCAAATGACAAGACAGAATAATATGTTCAAAGAGGACAATATTTTGCTTCTGACAACTGTTCTATTAATATGGACAAGTTTTGCACCATGTTTTAAAAATTAGAACAGTTAGGTTCAGTATTCCTCAAATATAGGTCAACTCATGCCAGCATGTAATCCTGTTTTACAGATACAAAATAAAATTAATTCTTCCCCAAACCCCTCTCTCTCTCTCTTTCTCTCTCTCCCCCTCCCTCCCTCCTTCTCTAAAAAAATCTTATCTGACCCTAAATGGTTTTGCTTGTGATGTTGCTTGTACAAAGTCTTCAGATGGCACCCACCAATCTTATTAATATGAACAATTAAAAACACAATCTAAGACAGAATTTCGTGAAAGGGTGCCATTTTCTCAAGATGTCTTGTTCTTGAAGAACGATATGCAGTATGACAAATTGTAATTGTTTAAAAATGTGCAGCAGTAATACTGGGATTTGCTGAGATGCTGTCTGATCCTAGAGGAGATGAATTCAGATCCCACTGTAGGCACGAAAGCCATCTAGGTGACCTTGAGCCAATCACCAGGAAACAGCGACTTCTAGTCCTGCCTTAGGCATGAAAGCTGGCTGTGTGATTTAGGGCCTATCACCAGGAGTCCGTGAGCTCTAGTTCCACCTTGGACATAAAAGCCAGCTATGTGACTTTGGCCTCCTTCCTTTAAGCTCTGTTGTGGTCGTAACTCAGGGACTACCCTGAACAAGCCAGCCAACCAAGCAGAAGAAATAGGCGAACTTTTAGCTAACCAACATATGCAGGAAACACACCACAGTAGTAATGGGGGATTTTTAACTACCCTGACCTCAACTGGGAGACAAATTCTGGATCAAATGGGAGATCAAACAGATTCCTGATCAACCTAGCTAACTTCCATCACCCAAAAGGTAGAGGTGGCAACTAGGATAACTATACTGGACCTTATTCCTACCAACTGAGAAGAAGTGATCGAGGGAATTGAAGTCACAAGAACTTTAGGGGAGAGTGACCAGGTCATATTAGGATTCAGTATAACAAAACATAATCAAACCAGTGTTTTAGATTTTAAAAGAGCTGATTTTAACCAACTCAGAACTTGGGAAGGATCCCATGGATGAAAAATGTTCAAAGGGAAATCATTTCAAGAAGCTTGGCAAACTCTGAAAAAAATATGATGATAAAAGCCCAGCCTAGTTCAGTTTCACTTCTGGAGAAGAGGGGTCATTAACCTAAGTGTGAAGGCTATGGCTGAAAAGTGTAAGATGGCCTTTAAGGTTCTCCCGTAGCAAGAGAAAGGAAGAGGGAATGAGAAACCATTGTGGGATTAGTTTATTAACCATGCCTAGGAAGGTATTTCTCGTAATTCAGACTGAAAGGGCAGGAGAAGAGAGACCGCAAACATTTGCGCTGTGCAACGTAGCTGTATAAAGAGCAGGGATGGGCAAACCAAATTTTATTTCTAGCCCCCGAGGCTTAGATGGAATACAAATCTTTGTAATAAAATGTTTCATAAAGTGAATTGATTTGAATTATGAATGACTCGCATAAGTGTGGAGTTGAAGGTTGATTGCTGAAGGTGATAAGAGCAGAACATGATGAAATGGAAGCAGGCAGCCAAATTAATGGAATGTTTAATAAATGGTTCTACACCTACCAGGGAGAATGTGAAGAATGTTCTCGTGTTGTCTTGATTGAAAATGTTTCTTTCTGCAAAAAGAAATGTGAGAAGTTAGAATAACTAAACAAAAGAAATATATGAATTGGGGGGAAAAGCCAACACAGCCCTAACACTGCATTAATAGAAGGATAGAATCAAGATCATGTGAAATGTTAATACCACTTTATAATGCCTTGGTAAGACCACACTTGGAATATTACATCCAATTTTGGTCACCACACTATAAAAAAAGATGTTGAGACTCTGGAAAGAGGGCAGAGAAGAGCAACCAGGAGGATGAGGCGACTGGAAGCTAAAATATATGAAGAATGGTTGCAGGAATTGGGCCTGGCTAGTGTAGTGAAGAGAAGGACCAGGGGAGACGGGATGGCAGTCTTCCAATGTTTGAGGGGCTGCCACAGAGAGGAGGGGGTCCACTATTCTCCAAAGCCCCAGAAGGCAGGACAAGAAGCAACAGATGGAAACTAATCAAGGAGAGAACCAACCTAGAACTCAGGAGAAATTTCCTAACAGGGAGGACAATTAACCAATGGAACAGAAGTTGCCTTCAGAAGTTGTGTCTGCTCCATCACTGGAGGCTTTTAAGAAGAGTCTGGACAGCCACTTGTCTGAAATGGTATAGGGTCTCCTGTTTGAGCAGGGGGTTGGACTAGAAGACCTCAAATGGTCCCTTCCAACTCTGTTATTCTGATATTGAACACAATTGTAGTTTGCAAGGATCAAAAATATAGGGAGATATAGCGGAGTCTATTCATGTAAAGTCGGTTTGGCTAAATTCTCTTTATCTCACATCTTTAATTTTGTTGTCTGATGGCCTCTGATTTAATATCGGTGCTGTGTATAACATCGTTCGGCCCAAGGGTGAATGGGGTACAAAAACCACAATGAGCCGTTGCAAGGGAACGCTGTTAGCCTTCAGCCCATTTCTGTCGACCGTTTTAATTGCATGCAGTGTCCCAGTTGGGCCCACACTGCTCCAAGTGAGAGTTGCTACAAATTCAAAAGTTAGGAAATGAGGAGAAAGGAGATACCCGGCTTCAGGCAAACCATAGCCTTCGTGCATTTATGGCGCATGGAGTCCTTCGCATTGCTCCTGCCAGAGGAACAGAAGAAGATCGCATAAACCACAAATATTAGAATGTGCAGAAATTGAATAGATTAAACACTTGCAATTAAAGAGAAGGAGCAAACTGGATATCACCAGATATGGGAACTGTTTTATCGATGGCTAGAGAAAAAAATATGAAAGCTAGAAATAACTAATTGGCTAGTGAAATATAGAAAATATGTTAATAGAACCGAACGTGTTAAGAAGAGGAGTGTTATAGTAATAGAAATATGTATATCAACAAGATAAGAATAGAGAATTAATATTAAAACAATGAATACGGTTGTAAAATTTAACTGTTGTCGCACATAATATTTGTACCCATATGACACAACATTAAATGAAAGATAAATCGTATGTATTTTAAATAAACTTAATAAAAAAACCGAAACCATATCCAGAATATTGATTTGCAATCCTATTTCCCCGCAGTAAATTCTTTTGCTGGCAGTTTTGTTCGGGGTGAATCCTCTTAGCTGTTGTTTATCTGCTGAACTTTCCAAGCATGAAAATCTCATGGGATACTTTTGGAGAAATGGGATGGTTTGACATCCAAAGTGAAGACAACGAACGGGGTTAAGGTTGCCTTATTTTCCATAAGTGGCACCCACCAGGACCAAAACCTCACATCTTATATTTGTTTCTCAGACAAAGCTGATGGAAGAGTCCAATGTTTGCCTCCACCGTTGTTTTGGGCCTTGGGGGTTCATTGCTGTAATTATTTTGGTTACGGGTACGAGGCAGGGGTGGGATTCAACCAGTGCAACAACCGGTTCAGTGAGTGTGCACTTTGCGTGCGCACACAGCATTTGCAACTCACCTTCTGCTGCAACCCCTGTGTGTAAAACAGCTGATACGCGGCAATCCACTGTGCCACGCTTAGCAGCTGAGCTGGAAAACCTGGAAATAAAGCACAGATTAGAGGCGGGTCGATGGGCCCAACAGCTGATTGTTGGAGTGAACCAGTTCGCTCACAGCTGATCTTTGGAGCTATCGGTTCAGTCAAACTGACCCAAACTGGTAGTATCCCACCCCTGGTAAAAGGTCCCGCTATGTGGCGGTAGGGCTCTTAAGGGAATGGGGTACCTTGACAGCTGGTTCCATTTGTGGGGAGGGGGCTCGAGAGACTATTTTGTTAAAGAAATTCCCTCCCAGTTACAGCTGCCCATGTGGATATTGAGCAGATGCTAAATAAGGAGCACAATTTAAACACGTTAAAGATCCCTTTTCCCTCAACATCCAGCTGTTCGGGGACCTGTCTCCTCTTCAGAGCATTCTTGCAAATTTCAGTGCAAACAGATTTGATTTTAAATTTCCTGGGCTAATGGCAGATTAGGAAGGAGCTGCTAATCAGATACCAGACATCTCTGAATGGTGTAATGTGGTTCTTTGCTTCAGGAAAGTAACAGGAGAAACATTTTCTATCAAGGCAATAAACTGAATTTTGCATTCTGTTCAGCAAACTTTATTTACAACAAGCCATGTATAACGATCAATCTAACAATTTAGAGCGAGCCAGTGTGATCTAGCAGGGTATAACCAGGAGACTGGGAGTTCGAGTTCTGCCTTAGGAAAGAAAACAAGCAAACAACTGGATGACTTTAGGCCACTCCCTCTCTCAGTCCAACCTGCCTCACAAGGTTGTTGTGGAAAAAATATTGTTTTTCATTTTTATTGTTTTTTTTTTCTATACTGTGTTTTTTTAATTGTTTGCAAGCTGCCTAGAGTCGCTGTGAGCGAGTTGGCGCAGATGTAAAATTTCCAGATAAATAAATAAATAAATCCAATGGGGAGTTTTTTTAACTTTGTTATTTAATTCCGTTCAACAAAATTTAGGAAAAGGATAGGAAAAAAAAAACATTTCATAGTTGTGGCTCTGAAAAATAGCATTTGAGACAGCAGAATCTTGATTGAAAGTACTTCTATTTCTATTTGGAAACGGCTTCTGCACTTTGTGCTTGAGGTGGAAAAAAAAAAACCCAAAACTTTGATTTTAGTTTTTTACCGATGAGATAGATTTGTTGTTAGTTGGCTAGTTTAAACCATTAGGTAAGACTAAAAAGTTGAAAGTTTGATGTTGAGGCCTTAATTCTACCGCACCAAAGGGAGTCAGAAATCAATGCCTTTCCTTTCTTTCTTTTCCCCCTTTTCTTTCCTCCCCTTTTCTCTTCCCTTTTTCCTTCCCTGTTTTTCCTATCATTTACTTTGTTATTTTCTTTGTGTGCAACATTATAAGCTGATAAAATTGTAATATACAAAAGAGAGAGAGAGAGATAGCAGAATCCAGAACGCTCTTTGTCCCTCAGTGCCTTTTCCCCTGGAAAACCCCGTCAGCAGCTACAGAGAAATGATGATTTCTCAAGTGATGGATTGTGGGGGACAGTCCTCAATCTCCATAATCAGAAACATAATTCTGTTTAAATTACCTGACAAATTACCAGTTCACCCCATCCAACCTGCTGTGATAATCTGAAAAGATACGTGGGAGACAAGATGAAAGTTTTAATTGAAAGGAATGGGGGAAACCTAATTACAGAGATAAGAAGAATTTGAAAAGGCTGATTCCTCAGTTTTCATGTTATCAGCCCTGCCAGGACGCATTAAGTTTGAGGGGATCTCAACAATGGTGGAATTCAAAATATCTAAAGGCAGGGCTTGCCAACCTTTTGGACCTCAGGGACCACCAAATTCATAATTTTAAATCCCACAGAGCAGAGACACTGGGAAAATTCCCCACCCCATTTTCCTACTGATTGATAGCTCTTTATTTGGGATCGCAGGATACTGTCTCCATTCTCAGGGGGCAGAGAGAGAGAGAGAGAGAGAGAGAGAGAGAGACTTTTGGCTTTGTGCAAGGAAAGCAGCAGAAGCAGCAGAAGTCTTTCTTTCTCTCCCCCAAACTCCTCCAGAAATTTGTCTTTGTGAGACTTGTCATGCTAGCACAGCCTCTTGGAGCAGGAGGCCTTGCAGGGTCCCAAAGACTCATTTCTGGCAGAGTTTGGGGGAGAGAAAGAAAGACTTTCGCTGCTTTCCTTGTGTGCAGAAGAAGAAAGAAAGAAGCGGAAAGAAGCAGCCTGGTGGCCAGGCGAGGTGTATGGGGCGAGTGGGGCAAGTTCTCCCTCCACCCTTTCCCCCCTCCCCTCACTAGCTCATGTTGTTCGCAATGCAAGCGACACAAATCTTGTATTCCTGTGGAACATGTGGGTGGCACAGCCTTGTGTTCCTGTGCAGCCTGGATTAATTGCTTTGGGGGAGACATTTCTCTGTGGACCACCAAAATGTTCTCGTGGACCACCAGTGGTCCCCAGCCCATTGGTTGGGGACCACAGTTTTACGGCACTACCAGTGCTGCCGGTGCATGGAGCGTTCTAGAACGGGGAAATTTTAAGCATGGAAGCTTACCTTACCATCAGCACTGGTGAGTAAAAGACTGAGGCGGGGCAATCCACTCTGCCGCATGCATCAGCTGAGCTGCAAACAAAGGAAATATAGGACACGAACGGGAAGGGCTGGGTGGACGGGGCCAACTGCTGACTGGCACTACCGGATCACTACAACCAGTGCAAACCGGCAGCATCCCACCCCTGGATCTCAACTCCACAGTTTGTCTCTTGGCCAAAAGACATTTTGGGAGATTAATCTGATTGTCGGAATCATCCCTGCTGAACATACAAATTGCATGGTGTGCTGACCTGGAGTGTAACACAAATGTAAAAAAATCCAAAATGTAACTAAATGTCCTTTAATGCCTCCAACTTGGCTCCACTGTTCAATAATTCTTCAAAAGGAAGCAATACAGTCCGAACTCAATGAGCTGATAGAGGTGAAATCAAAAACCAAAACAAACTACAATGAAGGAATTTCCACAACGGACAAGGATAAGTAATTACCAAATTCAAGGAGATAACAAGGTACAGTCTGTTGGAAGAATGCCAACTAGGATAACTTCAGCCCAGAATAAAACACGCTTTGCTTCTGGCAATGCTGTGTTGTAACTCTCTTATATACTATTCTCCCCGGCTGCAACCAATGAGGGGGATTGTGGCCGCTTCCTCTCTCATAAACCATGTTGTTTCCTTCTCCGTTCCCCCCTGCATGTCCTAGGATGGATAGGGGATGGGCCTGGGTCCTCCTCTGACTGCCCAGCTGGCCTCTGCCCTTCCCCAGCCTCCTCCACAACCCTCGGAGACACACCTCCACTCCGTCGGCTGTTCCTCCTCTCCTTCAGAGTCCAACTCTACCAAGGGCATGACATGTGGGATCAGTGAGAGAGAATTGGTAGATAGTCCTGGATTCACAACAGTTCATTTAGTGAGTGTTTCCAAGTTACAACAGCACTGGAAAAAATGGATTTATGACTCTTTTCCACACTTGGGACCTTCACAGCAGCGTCCCAGGGTTATGTGATCAAAATTCAGATGTGACTGGTTCACATTTATGATGGCTGCGGCATCCCCCAGGGTCACATGATCCCCTTTTGTGACCTTCTGACCCACAAAGTTCCAATGGGGAACCCAGGCTCACTTAACAACTGAGCTACTAACTTAAGAATTGCAGTGATTCACTTAACAATGGTAGCAAGAAAAAATGGTTATACGTCACTTTTTTCAGTTTCCCTTGTTACTGCAAACTGTCATTAAATAGCTTAAAGTTGAGGAGTGCCTGCATTTTAAACAATTTCCTTGTACTTTTCATGCTTCTTGCAAGTATTTGTGTGTGTATTTTTTTTGGAGTGTTCACTCTGGATTAAGGGTTCATTGATTTTATAAGCCTCAAGAACTTCAGTTTAGTGCAAACCCTTGTTCTTCTAGGTCATTAATGGCGAATCTTTTTCTTGTAGTGTGCCGAAAGCACGCATGTATGTGCGCATGCTGGCACCCACAATGCAATGCGCCCTGCCCCCCTGCACATGTGTGTGCAACACCCCCCTTTACCTGCACTGCGCATGCGTGTGCCTCCCAGCTGATTTTCGGCCCATTTGAGGCCATTTTCGCCATCCCGGAAGTTCGAGGGAAGCCTCTGCAGCCTCAGGAGGCCGAAAAATGGGCCTTCGGGAAATACCGGGAGTGCCCATTTTCAGCCTCCAGAGAGCCTCTGGAGCCTAGGGGAGGCCATTTTTGAGGAAATACTGGAAGTGCTGAAACGGGCCCCATTTTTGGCCTCCTGAGGCTGCAGAGGCTTCCCTCAAGCCCCTGGAAGGCCAAAAACTGACTCAAATGGGCTGAAAATCAGCTGGGAGGTGCGTGCATGCCCAAGGCAGGTAAATTTGGTTGGGGCTCGCATGCCTGCAGAAATGGCTGTGCGTGCCACCTGTGGCGTGCATGCCATAGGTTCACCCTCATGGTTCTAGGTAATACATTTATTTAAATATCTGTTTATTCTTTCAAAAAATGACCTATTTCCTCAACTTTCTCAAAATCAAATGCCTTTACAGCTTGCTTGGAAAACGACAGGCCAGTTGAGAAAGTCCATTGCTTCCAATAGGATCTGGGGTCTTTGAATCTGAGTCGGGGGCCACTCTGGGCTTGTTGATCCCCAAGGAGAAATTCGACCGCTTGATGGATTTTTATTGAGATTTCCTTGATATAAATCACCATGGCAACCAAACAGGTGCCGCGTCTGGCAATCGGCAACAGTTGTCTGCCTTCATGTGACGCAAATAACAGAATCGAGGGCCGGGCAGCTTTGGAGAAATGCAGGCTTAATTACGGCTTATTTCAGCAGGGTAGAAGGAGAGAGAGAGAGAGAGAGACAGAGAGAGAATCTTTGATTTCTTTGTTCTTCTTGTAGTTGTTCTGGAAGATAATTGCTTCTTTCTTTGAGCCACTCAAGGGGAAAATGTTCTTTGTATGTATACAAGAATGGCTGTCCTCTTCAAAGGAGGAATGTGCTCATTTTAATCAAGGTTTCTTGCTTGGTTAAAGAAATCAGCCCTGCGAGACTTTGAAAGATTTGCTCGTCACACATTCGGGATTTTCAAAGCAAAATTAATTTTCAGACTACAAGCAATCCTGGACTTACACCCATATATTCCATTGCTGAGCAAGGCAGGTGTTAAGTCAGAGGTGGGTATTCAGCCAGTTCGGACCAGTTCCGGAGAACCAGTAGCGGAAATTTTGAGTAGTTCGGAGAACCGGCCAATCCCACCTCTGACTGGCCCCGCCAACCCCATCTCTTCTCCGCCTCCCATTGAGTCCCAGCTGATTGGCTGGGTCTCCTTTGGTTACCCTGCACAGGAGAAGGGAGCTGGAAAGCAGGTTAGTGGGGTGGGGAGGGAAGGGGGATTTTATAGTAATCTTCCCCTGCCACGCCCACCAAGCTATGCCACCAAGCCACACCCACAGAACCAGTTCAATTTTTTTGAATCCCACCCCTGTATTAACTTAATTTTGCCCCCTTTTACGACCTTTCTTGCCACCGTCATTAAGTGAATCACCATAGTTGATAAGTTTAGTAAGATGGCTGTTCAATGAATCCGGCTCCCCTGTTGATTTCGCTTGCCAGAAGATTGCAAAAGGGGAATCTCGTGATTCTCTTCAGGACGCTGCGACCGTCATAAATATGAGTCAGTTGCCAAATGCCTGAATTTTGATTGTATGACCATGGGAATTCTGCAATGGTGGTTAAGTGTCAAAACTGGTCCTAAGTCACTTTTGTTCAATGCTGTTGTAACTTTGAATGGTCACTAAATGAAAAAAAAAAAATTCCCCAATTGCACGTGAACAAAAATTCAGGCTGATCACATTGGAGGCTGCAATCCCGTCTGAATTATCAGGTCAGCCAGGAAAGAGGGACAGAAAAGTGATCCATCTCTTGTCCGTCCTCCCGTGTTTCACATTTCCCATCTTTCTTGGCTGCCAATCAACTAATAGCTTTGCTGGATCGAGGCCAAGTGACAGAAATCCAGCGATGTCCATCCAGATGTTTCTTGACAAGTACACCAGTCAGGCCAGATGGAAACGGCTCTGCTTACCTGCCTGCACGCCAGCTGCCAACCCTTCGTCATTTGGTTAGCAAATTTGCACCTTCCAGATTGAAGCCGCCTGTTTTATCTTTCAATTTTGTTCCCTGGTTGTTATCATTTCCACCTAGTGCTGCTGCCTGACTCCAATCAACTCTAAGTGTCAGGAGGCAAAAAAATATATTAATCCTAATCTAAATCTGGTCGTGAACAGATGGCAGAGTTGGTCAACACAATGTAGCCCATATCCATTAAGAGCAGGGTGGGATTCAAACATCCCAACAAATGGTTCTCTGCCCCGTTGCTGGGTGGGTGTGGCCTTGGTAGGCGTGGCCTACCAGAACTTCCGGGAGGGCCTCAGAGTCCGGAGGCTTCCCTCGGGCCTCTGGGAGGGTGAAAACGGCCTTCCCCAGCTCCGGAGGACCGAGGGAAGCTGGAAACAGGCCCATTTCTGGACTTTCAGAACTTCCAGTTCGGCCCATTTTTTGTCGTCCCAGAGCCTCCGCGTGGACCTTGCCCTTACTTACTTGCATCCAAAACAGGCCGTGTGGAGACTCCTGGGAGGGGAGGGGCAGGGTGGGCGGGGCCAGCCAGTCAGTTCAACTACCAGTTCAGCGTACCAGATGCAAATTTAATGTCTGGTTCACCAAACCAGCCCAAACCAGCTGAATCCCACCCCTGACTAAGAGTCTGCAACCTTCGAAGCCCAAAGTCTGGGAAAGACCTCAGACTTTAAGACTCTCTGGGGTGCTATAAGTGTGAGAACCACCCCAATGTGAGTGGGAACTTCATGTTGGTCCAACATCATTTCCTAAGTCCTGATAATTGATGGTATTTGATCAAAGCAAGTTGGCCCATGCCAATCTTGAAAGAATGAACCATCTGGGCCAACCCTGTGAGAGATCGGTGACCATTTTGAGTAGCTTTTTCTCTGGTAATATTGTACTACTAACTAGACTAATTCTCAAATACAACTCATCTGCCTGAAATCTGTATATCGGACATTAACACAATTGAGAGAGTCCAGAGATATTTCATGAGAAGAGTCCGCCACTCTTCTACTCACAACAGAATAGCTTATGTTTCCAGACTTGAAATTTTAGGCTTAGACAACTTAGAACTACGCAGTCTTCTGTCTGACCTAAGCTTAATACATAAAATTATCCATTGCAATGTCCTACCCATCAATGACTACTTCAGCTTCAACTTCAACATTACACGAGTACACAATAGATACAAACTCAGGGTAAACCACACCAAACTTGATTGCAGGAAATACGACTTCAGCCACAGAGTGGTCAATGCCTGGAATGTCCTACCTGACTCTGTGGTTTCTTCCCCAAACCCCCAAGCACTTCTGTTGAGGTAATTCCCCATTAGGAGAATGAGCGCATACAGGGAGACGTATTTGAGAGAAGTGTTTGAATAATACACACACAGTACACAGATACACTGTACAGTAAATGTAGGTTTTTACTTCCAGAAAGGTTTAAGCCAAGTCCAAAATAAGCAATCCAAAGTCATTCACAAGTAAATCAGTCAGTTTTCAATCCAGGGATAATCCAAAGATCAAATTCCAGTATCATAAACAGTTCAGTATCAGACTTACATGAAATCCAGTAATATCAGTCAATTAGAAGAAATGGAGCAACGGCAATACTTTCCAACAGAAGGAAACAGAGATACACTCACACTCTCTTCTGAGACTCAGACTAAAACAATCTAGGTTTCTGGCTCCATCTTATGGCCCTTTGAAACACCACACCCAATTGCAGTTTTTGCAATCTCTTAAAGACATAGTACAAAAATGTTTATCCTGGTTTATATATTTCTAACCCAAATACCTGTTAGGTGACTTATATTCCTAACATTCTCCCCTTTTGGGTAAGATAATATATACAACCTTACATTCTAAGTCCATAATCTTCACAGCTAGCTTTATGCTTTATGGAGCCCTGGGCCTTTGTAAAATGATCTGCTATATTGTTTTCTGACATACAGTACTCTAGCTTAATCATCTTACTTTGCACACATTGTCTCACATTTAAATATCTTATATGGGTGTGTTTTGTTCTTGTTTTAACAGCAATATTTGAAGCCATTTGTATTGCTGATTGGTTGTCTTCATAAACAACAATAGGATCTTTTACATCAATTCCCATATCAATTAATAATTGATTATACAAAACTAAACCTGTACATAGTAAAGACAAACATGAGAATTCAGCCTCCATTGTTGACAAACTTAGATGTTTCTGTCTAATAGATCTCCATCCAATCAATGCTTTTCCCCATAATACAGCAGTACCCGATGTAGATTTTTGTGTACCAAAAATTGCATCAGCATATGCAGCCAAATTCAGTTCATCTTTTGGCTCCAAATACAATGCATAGTTTCAGATATCTTAACACACGTTTCACAGCTTGCCAGTGCCTTTCAGTTGGCTCAGCGTTAAATCTCGCTAATTGATTAACACAGTATGCGATATTCTGCCTTGTCCAATTACTGAGATAAGATAAACTACCAATCAAAGACTGATAAATGTTCTTATCAAAAATAGGACTTTGTACATCACTATGGCCAAACTCCTGGTTCATTGGTGTCTTAGCCAGCTTACAAAGTTCCATTTTAAAACTTTTTAGTAATTGGTTAATTTTATCTGCCTGTGAGATCTTGTATCCTCCCCTGGTTCTATCTATCTTTAAACCAAGATATTGTTTGATTTCTCCTAACTGTTTTATCTTAAATTTCTGTTCCAACAGTGAGATTATCTCAGTAGCTTCTTGTTCAGTTTTGGTGATTAATGCTATGTCATCAGTAAATAATAACAATAATGACATTACACTATTACTTTCTCTTTTAAACAAACATGGATCAGCCATGCCAGCTACAAAACCTATCTTAGTTAATTCTTTAACTATACATTGGTTCCACTCATATCCTGATTGCTTCAAACCATAAAGACTCTTTTTCAATTTCCAGCAATCATTATCAGTATTATCATTTTTAAGACTTAAAGGTTTCTTTAAATATATAGTGTGTTGCAACGGTACATGCAGATAAGCTGTCTCTACATCCAAATGATTTACAATATATTTCTCCTTAGCTGCCCACACTAATGCTGCCCTTAATGTAGTAGCCTTCAGACTAGGAGCAAACACCTCATCATAGTCATTTGCTGTCTGATTGAACCCTTGTGCTACTAACCTGGCTTTATGGGTAACAGTCCCATCTATACCTGTCTTCAGTTTATATATCCATTTGCATCCTCTGGCATGTTTACCTGGTGGTAACTTAACATTTTCATATACCTCCAGTCTTTTTAATGATTCCAGTTCCTTATCCATTGCTTTCTGCCAAGCAGCCTGATCCTTAGCAGGATACAGTTTTAGTTTATTATAATTACTTGGAACTGTATTCACTTGGCATACAACACTAGCCTGATATCTATCAGGTGGTCGTGTTACTCGGGTTGAACGTCTTGGTAATACAGGGCTTACTGGTGGACTTTCCTGTGCCACCTACTCCTGTTCTTCTACCTCCTCCTGTTCCTGTTCTCCTACTTCCTCCTGTTATTCCTCTTTAATGGCTCTTTGTTGTTTACTGATATTATCTTTAGGGACTATTTGGGTTTCAATAATAATATCATTGCTGGATTCCTGTTCCAGTTTATCCCACCCAACGTGCTTGAGAAATTTTGCACTAGCACTACAATAAACATGAGCTGTGCCTTGATCCCAAAATCTAAACCATCTATGGTTGGCCTCATAACCCACAAAAAACAACTTCCTAGGTCTATGTTGCCCTTTCAGTCTTACTTGTGAGGGAATATGCACCCATGCTGGAACTCCAAATGTGTATAGGTAACTTAAATTTGGTTTTCTGCCATGCCAACAAGTGAATGGCAATTCTCCAGTTGTTGTATTTACTACATTGTTCAAAACATGGTTACAACACATTATGGCCTCACCCCACAGTGTTTCAGGTAAACCTGAATCAGAAAACATAATGTGAGCCATGGCTTGTAATGTTTGCCCTATTCGTTCTATAAACGAGTTATGTTGTGGTCTGTAAGGTGCAGAACGTTTATGCTCAACACCAGCCAATTTTAACATTGTTTGGAATCTTTTGTTAACAAATTCAGTCCCATTATCAGTAACTAAAGTAATTACTTTACTTTTCATTTTTCTCTCAGCAAACCTTAGCCAGTTAAAGAAATGTTGGAATGTTTCTGTTTTGTTTTTCATAAGATTACAGAAACCGTATCGTGAGTAATGGTCCATAATACTCAAAGCATAGCAGGCACTTCCCAAACTGGGTTTCTTAGGATCAATTATGTCAGCAAACACAATCTCTAACCGTTCTTTGGTCTTAAACCCATTAAGTCTGTTTGCAGGAGTAACCTTGCTCTTTTCTTGACTACAAGCATTACAGTGTAAATACTTGCTACAGGGTTTCAATTTTACTCCCTCTGACAATTCAACAGTTTGCTTGAGCATTTTGAAATTAATGTGCCCTAGACGTCTATGTAGTAAATGTATACATTCATCATGTGGCTTAACATTGTTATAAACCGAGTTCACCATCTTCAGCTGATCGTCATGTATTACATATAAATCATTTTTTAAAGTAGCACTTTTACCCTCTTTCTCTATTATACAGTTATCTCCCCTAAAGGTTACTATATAACCAAGATTAATTTCATTTCATACTGTTGGTTGTGTGAAAGAAACATTGACCCTTAAGTCCAATGGATGAACTTAGGTCTTGAATGCAACTGAGTTTTCCCTAATTGGCAATGCCTTATTTTTGTTTCTTTTCTCCCCTTCCCACTGGACCTTATATATCAATTGTGGAGTGGGAAAATGCAGGAATTACAATTCTACACTGGAGCAAAAGTGCATGACGCATCCACTAATTAAAAGGACTGTAGGGACAGTTGGAAATTGTATTATTCCGTGCCTGTCTCCATATGTAGGTCAAATGTAGTCATTGGACCATGAAATTTAACAGCTTGAAAGCATATTTCAATTAATAATGAAAACACGGTGGTGCTGGCTGATAATCAGTCATAGACAAACACATGTTAGGCAGGCTGCGGTTTTGATAAACACATATTATTGGTTAGATGGTGTCTTTTGATGCTGTGAATATGTTCGCGTGAATCTTTACATTAAAATTAAGCTCAGGCTTGTTTGGAACATTATCAGTTTTTACCAAGGAATTTCACAAAATACCAGGGAGGGAGGGAGGGAGGGAGAGGGAGAGGGAGAATAATAGAGTGGGAAGGGACCTTAGAGGTCTTTTAATCCAACCCCGCTGCTCAAGTGGGAGATTTCAGACAAATGGCCTTCCAATCCCTTCTGAAGAGCTTCTAGTGATGGAGCACTCACGACTTGTGGTGGCAAGCTGTTCCACTGGTTGATTGTTCTCATGGTCAGAAAATTCCTCCTTGATGGTTAGAACCCCATAAGACTCTTTTATTCCTTTAATCCTAGCTCATAAAATTTTGCTGAGCTGGTCAGTGAGGTCCAAGGTAACCCCTCT
>NW_020769366.1:5565196-5583824 GCF_900518735.1 Pseudonaja textilis | reverse complement strand
AAGAAAGAAAGAAAGAAAGAAAGAAAGAAAGAAAGAAAGAAAGAAAGAAAGAAAGAAAGAAAGAAAGAAAGAAAGAAAGAACTAATCTGAGCTAATCATGGATGGACAGAAGACATGTCTAGTTTCAGGAAAAGAAGGTTAGTGGGGACACGATAGCAGCCACGATAGCTTGCAACAAAGAAGAGATGTAAAAAAGATGTTGAGACTCTGGAAAGAGTGCAGAGAAGAGCAACCAGGAGGATGAGGGGATGATTGGAGGCTAAAACATACAATGAACGGTTGCAGGACCTGGGCCTGGCTAGTCTAGGGAAAAGAAAGACCAGGGGAGGCAGGAGAACAGCCTTCCAATATTTGAGGGGCTTCCCCAGAGAGGAGGGGGTCAAGCTATTCTCCAAGGCACCTTTGAAGGCCAGACAAGGAATAATGGATGGAAACTGAACAAAGAGAGATTCAACCTGGAACTAAGGAGAAACTTTCTGACAGTGAGAACAATCAACCCATGGAACAGAAGTTGCCCTCGGGAGTTGTGGGAGCGCCATCACTTGAGACTTTCAAGACGAGATTGGACTGCCACCTGTCAGAAACGGTATAGGGTCTCCTGCTTGGTTAGGGGGTTGGACTAGATGAACCTATAAGGTCCCTTCAAACTCTGTTAATCTGTTCAAATGCCCGTGTTTGGAAACAGCCCATCTGATGGACAAGACAGAAGGAGATTGGCAGGGAGTCAAAGAAGGATTGGAGTTGATGGGCGGCATCCTGTGAGTTCTAGAGGGATTAAAACTGCATCTTTCCCATTGGAAGGGAAGTTCAGGGGACAATCTGGTGGATGCGATCAGAAATTCAACGGGTGGCCCAGAAAAATGCAGGACAGATCTTCCACTTGCAAGCAACTCTGGAGATGAGTTTGAAGAATCAGGACAGCTTTTCTTACAACACTTCATTTGGAGACTGTTGGGGTTACGATGGCACTGAAAAAAGTGACTTATGATCATTTTTGGCCCTCTTAGCAACGGTCTCATATTTATGATGGTCACAGCATCCCTGGGGTCATGCGTGATCCCCTGTTGCAAACTTCTGATCACAAGGAAGCCACATAATAACTGGGTGACTAACTTCATTGCAGGGATTCACTTAAGAATGGGGGCAAGAATGGCTGCAAAACGGAGCAAGACTTATTTAGCAAATTTCTCACTTTGCAACGATTGTGGTTGAAAGTCAAGGACTGCCTCTGTTTCCTTCCTAACCATGAAAAATAATAGAATCCGTCTCATGTATGTCATCGTCTGCATCCATATCCTGCAGAAACCTTTTATGCCATTTAAAGATCATACGGCAATTAATTAATGCTTTGAGTGATAAATAATTATGGTTTGTTTAGGACCTGGCTGTAAACCTTCCATAGTATTAATTTCTCCCTCCACCCCTCCGGTTCGCTGCCTTTATAATTCTCTGATTTTATGTTGCAAATTAGTGACTTTGCAGGGATTAAAATATTTTCTCCAGCATACTAATAAACCTTCCATTTTCCTACAGAGACGATATGATGATCTTTTGCAAAGTTGCATATGTATAAATAGATAGATAGATAGATAGATAGATAGATAGATAGATAGATAGATAGATAGATAGATAGACTGACTGACTGACTGACTGACTGACTGACTGACTGACTGACTGACAGGTATAGATAAATAGATAGATATGGATAGATAGATGATAGATAGATAGATAGAAGTTGTAAATGCTCCAACACTGAAAGTTTTTAAGAAGAGATTAGACAAACATTTGTCTGAAATGGTGTAGCGCAGAGGTCTCCAAACCTGGCAACTTTTAAGACTTGTGGACTTCAACTCCCAGAATTCTGGCTGGAGAATTCTGGGAGTTGAAGTCTACAAGTCTTAAAGTTGCCAAGTTTGGAGACTCTGATTTAGGGCTTCCTGCCTGAGCAGGGGGTTGGACTAGAAGACCTCCAAGGTCCCTTCCAACTCTGTTTTCTATTCTATTCTATTCTATTCTATTCTATTGAATTCCTAATTCTAATTCTATTCTTTTCTTATTCCTTATTTGATTCCTTTCCTTTCCTTTCCATTCTATTAATTCTTCTCTTCTCTTCTCTTCTCTTCTCTTCTCTTCTCTTCTCTTCTCTTCTCTTCTCTTCTCTTCTCTTCTCTTCTCTTCTCTTCCCTTCCCTTCCCTTCCCTTCCCTTCTCTCCTCTCCTCTCCTCTCTCCACCCCTCCCATTCCATTCCATTCTATTCCTAATTCTAATTCTGTTCTTTCCTTATGCCTTATTCTATTCCTTTCCATTCCATTCTGTTAATTCTTATTCTATTCTATTCTATTCTATTCTATTCTATTCTATTCTATTCTATTCTATTCTATTCTATTCTATTCTATTCTCTCTGGTCCTCTCGCTTAGCCTTGGAAGACGAATTTTCTGTTTGGAAGCCCAAGCAGAGGACACAAATGCTGCAGCTGTTGTTGTGTGTGTGTTGCAGCCATTGTGATCTGAACGCTAACAAGGGCAGGCTGTGTAATTACATGTTGTCTCCTGAGCATGTTAGCTCCATGGGGAGCTGAATTTCATTTCAAGGAAGCAGAATACTTCTCTCTCTCTCTTCCCCCCCCCTTCCTTTTTCTTTCTTCAGTTAAGGTCAAAGCAGGTCAACCTGAACCCCAGTTGTGTTATAAAGGGAATTGTTGTCGTTGTGGCTTCTGCGCTTTTTTGCTCTGTCATTGCTCATCCCAGAATTATGCAGATGCTTGCGTTCAAAATAGGGAGGCACCGGTATTTGGGGGTAAGGGGACAGAGGAGACCTTGGTTTTGCAAGCGGTAGGTTCTCATTTTTGGGAAGGGGGGTAGTGGAATCAGCGTCGTTGCACCTTTGCAAAGGAGAAGCCCAGGGGTGGTGCAAGCGTCATCCTCTGCTATTTTTCTGGCCGGGCACAGTGCTTAATTTCACATCCCACACTTGTACGACAACAGTGAAGCTCTGCAGCCTTCCTGTAATTTTCACCTGCTGTATGAGGTAGGTGCTAGGACACCTTGTCATCTCCTCCTTGGCTTGTGTGCAAACCATTTTTTTAAACATCCTGCAGTTGCTGGTCTGAGGTTTTTCTCTCTCGCCCCCCCCCCCTCTCTCTCTCTCTCTCTCTCTCTCGCCTTCCTCTCTTCTGCCAGCCTCCTGTTTTCCTCCCTCCAATGGAAAAACCTGGCCTAGCTCAAAGCTCGCCTCTCTTCTGCAGGATGCCTTTTGGGGCTTTGGGGTTTTTAAAGGTCTCGTAGGCACCTGGCTCTCCTCACCAGACAAGCTTGATTTTCGGATTTTTGCGTTTCCAGACGGCGGAGTGTGTGCTGCTGGACCCTTCATCCTTGAGCACCAAAGGCCCAGCGCTGGCTGCCTCTAGGAGAGACGATTTATATGAAAGAAATGGCTATGCAGAAAACATCGGAATCTGCTCTCAGCTTACTCATGGTGAGTGACTTTACAACATGGGGAGCTCTAGAGAGCATCAGGACGGTAGATGGACTGCGGTGGGGTGACATTGTTTTTATTTATCAAGTAAACAAGGATTTGATGATTTTCCCCCCTTCTATTAGAAGCCACTGGCAATAATTGGAAACATTAACCTTTTTTTGTAAATGCACAGGTGTTACATCTTTATTGTTGCTATTTTTTAATCTGTTGAGATCTTGTGTGTGCTGTGGGGAGGGTTTAACCGAGGAGGGGGCAAAACCCAAACAAGAATAACAACAGGGGATCACAACAACGTGGTGTTCAATTGCTTATATTGGCTTACTTTCAGGCTCTGAATGTTTGTTATATTCAACAAATATGCACTTTTAAGAGGCTGCGTCCTGGCTTTGCCTACGGAATATAGGTGTCATAGCTACATAAAGGTTACGAGAGTTTTTAACTGCGGTTGGCTTTACGTGAGAGAAGGATTTGGAGGTTATACGCAGATCTTCTCCTGGAAAAAGACCCATGGTCGCACCGATTGCAGTTTCAATCTGCAGGACAAGCATATCTGGATTTCATACCTTTCCCACAAGACGTGGACTGTGGTGTCTCGGATTCCAAAGCTGCCATTTAGAAAGGAGTGACGTTTTGGGCTTTAATTGATGGGGAAAACCTTGAATTCGTCCTGGGGTTGTATCCTAAATGATCTATTTCTTTGGCTTTTCTGGTCGGTCCACCTGGAACAGTTTGGGTAATTGGGTTTCCCCGAAGTGGAATCCATTTTCTTAAAAGGTTATAAAAGACAAAATGGCATGTGTGTGTGTGTGTGTGTGTGTGTGTGTGTGTGTGTGCAGTAAAAAAGCTGGAACACACTTCCTCACTAGTCCAACACATGAAAGCCACAGGTCATAGCGTCGACTTCAATGGCACCCAAACCCTAGCCACTATAGAAAACCCCAGCTACAGAATCATCAGAGAAGCCATAGAGATTGAAAAAAGACCTGAAAGCATGAATAGAAAAGATGATTCCACCAGACTGTCAATCATTTGGAAGCCTGCACTCACAAACAAACAAAATCTCCACACTACAAGCCAGGCAAACACGTGGGCACAAACAGATCCCCCCTGACACCTCCAGCTCAAACACACCCCAACCAGGCACCCAGATGAAACCTAGCTTCCTAACAAATGATAGCCGTCCATTTACCCGGAGCCAAGCTGCACTAAAAGCCTCCAATACAGGAACACAATGTTGCCAGCCAATCAAGACACAAAAAAACAGCCACAAAACAGACAGAAGATATTAGAAACACCAATCAAGCAGAACACAGCAAACTCCAAGACCAATAAACACAGACCAAGACTCCCAACCAATCAGGATGAAGAAAAAACCATTCTGGCACAGCAGTAGGCTAGCCCCAAATTTAAAACTGAAACAACTGTAAAAGTCTGACTCACAGACGAACACAATACAGAAGCCTGAGGATGGCAGATGAGATTCTGCCAAAACGTTGCTACAACTTTAAAAGCACAACTACAATGACATGGGAAAATACCCGAACAAAGCTGAATAACATATATATGTATGTATGTATGTATGTATGTATGTATGTACGTAGGTCTAGGTGTGTTCAGGTCTTTTCCCGTGTAAGATTAAGAGTATCTTGGTGACGTTTCAGTGAGGTCCCACTCGCCATCCTCAGGCTGGTGCTTTCAGCTTCATGCCAGTGCAAGCAGCGTGTGATCGGAGCTGCCGTCTCTCTATAAATACTGGTGGTGGGGGCTGGTGTGCTGGGCTGGGTGGCTGCACTGCTGCCTCTTGATTGGTTGATGGAGTTGATGTTGGTATAATGGGCTGTGTGATGGCCTTGTGAGTTTTCTTGTGGAGATACCCTGGATCTTGTGCTATAATCTCCTGGGTCGTTTTGTAGTGATCTTTTTTCCATTAGCCTCTTGTGTTTTAATGGCTTGGGTAATGGGTTGTGTGATGGGCTTGCAAGTTCTTTTGTTGTGGTATCCTGGGTCCTGAGTTGTAATCTCCTGGGTCGTTTGTGTTTTGATCTCTTTTCGATTAGCCTCCTGTGTAGTAATGGCTTGGGTAATGGGTTGTGTGATGACCTTGTGAGACTTATTGCTGTGGTATCCTTGGTCTTGTGCTGGAATATCCTGGGTCATTTGCTGTGTTGCAACTTCTTGAGTTCTTGTGGTGTAATTTCCTGAGTTTTCTGATGTGATATCCTGAGCGGGTGGCTGTGATGTAGCATTCTGGGTTTTAGTCTGGCTTCAAGTTTGGGGTCTGGGTCTGTGTTCTTGGCATGTGTCAGCTTGTTTGGTTTTGGGGACAGGGGGTGCGACAGCTGGCAAAGCAGCCATGGACTGTTTTCTGGATGGTGGTTGTCCTTCGTTTATAGGATGGGTTTGGGCCTGGGTCTGATGAGGGGGATCGGCGGTGGTGTCCCATGTTGTTTTGGGTCTGGTGTTGGTTTTTGTGGCTGGGACTCATTTGTTGGTGAGGGCTAGCTTCCAGATGTCTGGTAGGCGGGAGGCATCGTCCCATCTATTCATGTTATGGGGGTCTTTCTCTATCTCGATGGCTTCCCTGATTATTCTCTTGCTGGAGTGTTCAGTGTTGGATATTAATTTGGTTCCTTCAAAATTAATTTCATGTCCTGTGGCTTTAAGGTGCTGGAAGAGGGAGGAAGTGTGTGTGTGTGTGTGTGTGTGTGTGTGTGTGTGTGTGTTTTCTTATGCTTTTGTGGGTATTTATATGTATGGTATTCAGCTTTGTTTGCGTATTTTCCCACGTCTTAACAGTTGTATTTTTAAAGTTATATATAGAGAGAGCCTGTTTTCCGATCCCGTAAAGAAATGGTCCCTGGGAACATGGCATTTTCAGACCTTCTGAGACTCAATAGGTCATGTTCACGAGTGGGTAGAAAAAGGTCAGAGAAGAGCAGATTTTACATCTACCTCTTAAATGCTCGATTAAATGCACTGATGTATACATTGCAATTATATTTATCATGGGCTGTCACCACAACTGACTTGCAGCCATTTGTTTCTCCCTCCCTCGGATGCTTTTAAAGGTTATTTTTCTAGTTTCTACCAATTTTAACCTTATGACAGAAGGTCCCTGGTCTTCTGCTTGCTCCGTCAATATAGAGTATTGTTATGTCCAATAAAGTGAACATAATGCATTGAATTTTTGGTTTGAACAGTAGGTTCCTGGACGTTGGTTTGCATGGTTGTAGGTTCTCCTGCATTCTTTCCCCTTCTGCTCACATGGGTGGGGCATTTCTTGGTCTAGGAACAGAAGGTTCTGGAGAACCTGGATCCCACATTATCTGGAATATCATGTCTGGAACTCCTTGACCTGCTTCTGGTTCGGAGGATTTACTTCTAGAAACTTCCAGGCTACTCACAGAATTTCAAGGTCCTGAAGGACATTTCGTAGAGTTCAGAGGAAAATGGAGGGTCGTAGAGTTTGCCAGAATGTTCAACCACAACAAATAACTAGCATTCTCATAGATTCAGAGGGTTGGAAGGGGGCCTCGGAGGCTGTCATGCCCCCGTCGGAATCTGATTCAGAGGGGGAGGCCAAGCAGCTGACAGGGAGCAGGAGTGGGGCTCCGTTGGCTGTGGAAGAAACTGGGGAAGGGCAAAGGCCAGCTGAGCAGAGCAGGAGAGAGCTAGAGCAAGGGAGAGGGAATTCGGAGGAAGACCCCGGCCCACCCCTTCTTCATCCTAGGGCACTCAGGGAGGAACGGAGAAGGGAACAACGTGAGTTGCATGGCTTACAGGGGAGGAACGGGCCCTGATTCCCTTCATTAGCTGCAGCTGGGAACAGAGTGTTTAAAAAGGGAAGCTGAGCGCAGCAAGCTGTTGGGAGTAAATCATGAATTATCAGGTATCATCTAGGCTTATCTGGGTTCCTGGTGTCTTCCCAACTGTGTGTGTTTTGTTGGCCTTTCAAGTCTGCAGTTTCTTCTCCTGCCCTGTCAAGTTAATTGTTGCAGCGAGGTTTGTTTGGATTTTTAGTTATAGTTTGTATATACTTTGTTTTCAGACTGAATTTTGTCCACTTAAAGGCTGTCCTTGGGAGAGTTTTTTCTCCAGCAGAAAATAACCTGGACATTGGGGGCAAAGTTCGAGGTATTAAGGGGACTCTTCTTGCTTATTTGACTGTGTTACCCAAGGCAGATGCTCTGTTACTAGAGGGATGAATTTTGCACATCCCTGTTGATATGCTAATAACAAAGCATTGGTGTTTCCCTCTATTTGTCTGCCTTTCCCATATTCTGTTCTACCTATATAAAGAACTAGCTCCAAACCTGTGCTTTGCTATGAAACTATGTGGTGGGGCTTAGTTTTGGGGGAGGAAAATAGGGGGGGGGAGAATTTGTGCCTCTGCCTACCAACATCCGTCAGTATTCATTCAGCTAGGGACCTGTCAGTGTATGAGAAAGTTGAGGGCTGTTTAGAAACTGAAGCAGTATTTGCTGTGTGAGCAAGAAGGAGACAACAAGGAGCCTGGGTGTGGCTTAGCTCAACTGTTCTGCACTAAAGCTGCTTGGTGCTGCTGTGAAACTGAAACTCCTCGGCTTGTGTTTTGCATTTGGAAGAGATTTCTTTTCAGGTGGGGAGGGGGAATAGAACTTCTTAGCATCAGAGCGTGTTAATAATAATAATAATAATAATAATAATAATAATAATAATAATAATAATAATAGTAGTAGTAGTAATGGCAATGATAATAATATAGGAAATACTCTAAATGCTGCGATGGTCATTTTGAAGAATCCTTTCTTAGTGAGCACCTAGAAGCCAAGAGGGACATACATACCAAATTTCAAGTTTGTAGGCTTTATGGTTCTGGAGATTTTGTGATGATGTGTGAGTGGTATTTTGCTTTTATATATATAGATGAATTTGAGTTTGATATCAAAGCTGTTTGAATGTGTTAGAAAAAAGATGGAAGGAAGGCTGGCTAAATTTGCAAAGATAACCCAAAACTGGATGGGAATAGCAGAAGACAGAATGGAAAAGGGGTGTGAGATGCCCACAGAAGTTGGCCCAAAACTGATAGAAGGATGTTTATTTTTTTTTCATTTAAGACAAAGGAATCTTATACACATATAGGATGTCTTGGTTACATATGGAAAACAACAAACTGAGTAGGAATCAACATAGTAACCTGTCTTCCAAAAAGAAGCACAAGCTTGTATGAAAAGTATAAGTTCCAGGTCACAAAAGTGAGGTGTGGCTAATGAAGGGAATCAGGGCCCTTTCCTCCCCCGTAAGCCATCCAACTCATGTTGCTCCCTTCTCCGTTCCTCCCTACATGCCCTAGGATGAAGAAGGGGTGCGCCTGGGTCTTCCTCTGAACTCCCTCTTCCTTGTTCTACCTCTTCCCTGCTCTGTCCAGGCGGACTTTGCCCCTCCCCAGTTTCCTCCACAGCCAACGGAGCCACACTCCCACTCCCTGTCAGCTTCCTCCTCGGATTTGGACTCCAACAGGGGCATGACAGATCCCACTTCTATGGTTGCTTTCTTGACTTTTTGGACCAAACCGTGTAGGCCCCTCTGGAACCAGGACTGAGAGTTTGCCTCTATTTGATTAAAAAGCCGTTTCAATTCATACATATGTATTTCCTTCCTTTTGTGAGTATTTAGTCACAATATATGCTACTGGCACCTTTTAGCTAAAGCAGGAGGGAATTTTAATGTTAATACGCATAAAGAATGCATCTCTTGGGATGGTTAAATTGCCAGGACAAGAAATATCAACTGAATCATGTCTATGAATTCCAATGTGTGTGCCTTCAATTATTTCAATTCCACCAGATAGAAACGCATTAATGTAAATGTATACACATTGCTTGATCTCATAACTGTACTTCTTATCTCTCTGCCCAGAAAGTGGGAATAGCCTCTTCTGAGTCCATCTCTGTCCTTAAAAGTAAAAATGTCTTCAGTGACTGGGATTAATTTTGATCAGATTGTTGATAAATCTTCTACCACCTTTTCAGAGTATCAATGTAGATTAGGAAGTGGACACAACATGTGTAATTAATTCCACACAGACAATGTTGAATGTTGTTGAGAAATTCTGGATAGTCCACAAAGATACAAAGTAGGGTTGGCCAATAGACTCATGGGATCAGTTTGTCAAGTAATACCTAATCCACTAGAGGTCACCTTCATCCCAGACAAGGGCCTTCAAACTTGGCAAGTTTAAGACTTGTGGACTTCAACTCCCAGAATTCCTGAGCTAACGTAACTGGAGGAGGAATTCAGGGAGTTGAAGTCTACAAGCTGTCAAGTTTGAAGACCTCCAATCCAAGATCTTGTTGACATCTGAAGTCAAATTCTAGAGCATTCCTGAAGGAATTTCCTCATTTGGTAACCTTCTGAGTTGTATCACTGCCAACAAAGTGTAAGGAAGAGAATGGGACCCTACCTATGAGGCACCTTCTTGGGAAGATGTGCCTGGTGCTTACACAACTGTCCCTTTAGCTGTTGACCTATTTCTCTTCTCTCAGGTCCTTCTGTATCTGTGATGGCAAACCTATGGCACATGTACTACAGGTGGCACGCAGAGCCATTTGTGTGGGCACATGAGCCCGAGGGAAACTTACCTTCACTGCACATGCACACACCTCCCAGCTGTTTTTCAGGCCTTTTTCGGCCTCCCAGAGGCCCGAGGGAAGCCTCTGCAGCCTTTGGAGGTCGAAAAACAGGCCCGTTTCATCACTTCCTGTATTTTTGGAAATAATGGAAATGACAAAATGGGCCCATTTTTCGGCCTCCAAAGACTGCAGAGGCTTCCCTCGAGCCTCTGGGAGGCCAAAAAAGGCCTGAAAATCAGCGGGGAGGTGTGTGCATGTGCAGTGCAGGTAAGGGAGCAGGGGGATCACACGCGCATGCACAGGGGGTTTGTGGGGCCACGCGCATTGCCTTCTGGGTGCTGGCATGTGAGCGAAATGTTCGGCACCGGAGCCCACAACGGTTAGCCACCACTGTTCTATATTCATTTCAAGTTTAGTTGCTCACATCCTACCAGGATAGGACCTTGTATCTCTTTTGTAGTTATTAATTTCTTTTTATTTTCATCATTGGTACTTGTCTTTTAGCCTATAAGGGGTGGGTTCTGTCCTTTCCATATTATGCATAATTTGTCTTTTAATATTTTGGGGAGAACTTCATAATTTTCTTGGACATGCTCAGGATAACTAAGCGCTGTCTTTTCACTTCCGTATATAAAATGATTCTTTTGAAAAGCATTACATTCTGCAAGGTGTGAAATCTCACAATGTCATGAACGGAGTCCTTGGCCTTCATTCACACATGCCGATTACCAGCAATCAGTGTACAGGTGTGAACCAGTTGCCCGCCTGCTGTACAACATATTTCTTTGGAGATAAAACTCATTAATCTCAGTGAGACGTTGTTTTCTGCCAATGCTTTTAGGTGAAGTTGCAGCTGCTGAAATTAGTTGGTAGATGGACTGTATTTTTTATTAGGGTAATAGGAAAAGTGAACTTTTCATTTAAATGGAGATCCTGACTAAGCTGGCCTTGGTCCTAATGCATGAATACAGTCTGTCCATCTGTCTATCCATCCATCTGTCCATCTATCCATCCATCCATCTATCCTATTTCTCTGTCTCTTTCTGTGTCTCTCATCTATCTCATCTATCTCATCTATCTCTCCATCCATCCATCTCTCTCTTTCTCTCTCGTCTATCTAATCTATCTATCTGTCCATCTATCCACCCATCCATCCATCCATCTCTCTGTGTCTCTTTCTCTCTCTCTCATCTATCTAATCTATCCCTATCCATTTATCCATCCATCCATATCTCTCTCTGTGTGTCTCTCACTCTCATCTATCTAATCTATCTATCCACCTGTCCATTTGTCCATCTATGCATTCTCTTTCTCTCTCATCTACCTACCCACCTGTCCATTTGTTCATCCATCCCCCTCTCTCCCTCCCTCCATCCCTCTCTCTCATCTATTTATCTATATCTATCTTTATCCCAACTGACTATAAATGCTTTTTATATATTTTTCAAGATTCCATCTCATTCAAATTCATCTCTAAATAGTTTCCACTTTATGGTGTTTCTATCATTCATCTCACTGTGGAATCTGCTAATAGAACTTTTTTATCCTGTCACACTCTGGTAACATGAGTGTTGTACCCTGGGCTCAAGGGAGAAGTCTAGGATGGCAGTTTTTGAAATAGCTAAATGGGCTCTTTGTGTCATGATATGGTAGGTGTTTCCTAGCAACTACCCACATGCTCACTATCATTGTCTGTTAAGTGGGAGAGGTCTGTCTGTCTCAAAGATCTCTGAGACCATCTCTGCAATTTGGGGTCCTTGGTGTTCTCTGAGCTTGGTTGTTTTATTGCGGGCGTTTCATTACCAAACTAGGTAACACCTTCAGTGATAGAAGGAAGGGGGAGTTGCTCTCTGTTTATATACTAGCAATTTGCCCTGTCTGTGATGGTGGAAGTCTTCTTGATTGGGGTTTTGGTTAGATTATTGTTTAATATTAGCTTATTTGTCTGAGTTGGCAATTCCTGGATTGGAGTATTATTCATTTCTTGATTGTTGGTCTTGTATTAACCTTGGTGTTAATCTCTGCAAATCTGAGTGTTGATTGTTGTTGAGGAAGTGTTATATATATATTTTTGTTTTCATTTGTTTTTTAACAGAATAACAGTGTTGGAAGCGACCTTAGAGGTCTTCTAGTCCAACCCTCTGCTACAGCAGGAAGACCTCTATCATTCCTGTTCAATCTCTTCTTGAAAACATCCAGCAGGAAGACCTCTATCATTCCTGTTCAATCTCTTCTTGAAAACATCCTGTGCACCGAGAGTACATTTATCTTGGGTATACTTTAATAGCACTTAAGTTTGTTATGACTCAATTACGCCCAACCGTCTTCTATGAATGTGTGCATAGATACCGATAGACACTCATGCATTTGGTTTCCTTTAAGAAAAAAGATTTGGACTTTTTTCACATCTGCCCAGAGTTCAAAGCCAACCAGCTGCTTGATACAAGAGTCTTTAAGTGTGCAGGGGGTACCTGTGATGTTTCGTATTATGATCCATACTGAAGTTTATCATAGGAAGCCTCAATTATGAATAGAATTTTCTTTGCTAAGCCAATAAATACATTTATTTAGGCTGTAAGCTGAGGGCATACACCAGTCCAGTATCTGGTATATTTTTTTTCACGTAAATGATGCTGCACTTCAGCTGGCCTAGATGTTGTTATCTGAATAGAGATCTTTTTAACATTCATATTTTACAGGCTTTTTAATGTAGGTCAAATGTTAGTATATATTGCAAGTCCATGGATGAAACGCCATATGCTTAATAAATAAATAGCCAGGGACCCTCATCAAATAGAGAAACACCAGGGGGGAAAAGAAGTGCCAGATTTATGTCCCAAAGATGCTTTTTTTCCAAGAGGCAACTGGACTTTCTGGGGTTTTTTTTTTTTCCTTGAAGAAGTTTCGCTTCCCATCCCAGAAGCTTCTTCAGCTCTGAATGTCAGAACTGAAGACTTCAGTCAGAAACTGAAGAAGCTTCTTGGATGAGAAGCAAAACGTCCTCAAGGGAAAAAACCCAAGAAAGTCCGATTTCCTCTTATAAAAAATGCCCCTTAGAGACAGCCATGACCCGGATGGTGGAGAACCTCCATAACATTTGCCAGATCTAGGAGAAAAATTGTACAGGAATTGCAAATGCCTCCTTTTTTTGTGAAATGTATTTATTGATGAAATTTTTATGGCCTCCTAACATACACATACACAGGTGACTCCAGGTGGCATACAACATTAAAAATCTACAATGTAAAAATCCATAAAACCTACTCTTTCTTCCAACTGAAATGTTGGAGGCAGACATTCGTGTTTTGAAAAAAACTCAGATACTTACCTAATTTTATTTTATTTATATTTATTTATTTTATTTGTTTGTCAAACATGTACAAGGTAACAAGTATGAACCTAAAAAAGAACAAAGGGAGTAAGTACAGGTAAATGGGGACAGTAAGACGGGGACAGTAGGCACGCTGGTGCGCTTATGCACACCCCCTTTAAGGACCTCTTAGGAATGGGTGAGGAGATCCATGGTAGACAGTTTGAGGTTGAAGCTGTGACGGGTTGAGGTTGTAACCACGGAGCCGGGTAGGGTGTTCCAGGCGTTGACCACTCTGTGGCTGAAATCATATTTTCCGCCATTGAGTTTGGAGTGGTTTACCTTGAGTTTGTTTTGGTTGTTTGCCCATGTATTGTTGTGCTTGAGGCTGAAAAAAATCATGGACAGGTCAGACATTATAGCAGACAATTTTGTGTACTACGCTTAGATCAGACCGCAGGCGGCACAGTTCCAGATTGTCCAGGCCCAAAATTTTGAGCCTGGAGGCAGAAGGGATTCTATGGTGAGTGGAAAAGTGGAGAACTTTTCTCGAGAAATACCTCTGGACCCACTCAATTGTGTTAATGTCCGAGATCTAGTGCGAGTTGCAGGCGGACGAGCTGTATTCGAGAATTGGTCTGGCAAAGGATTTATATGCCCTAGTTAAAATTTTGGTGTGAAGTTCCATCTATAAGTACACCTACACTTTCAGCCTTATTTGACTCCCGATGCAGGGAGGGAGAGAGAATTGACAAAACAGTTCCTTTTACAGAATCGAGAACAGCTCAACCTGATTGCTAAATTTAGCAGAAGAGGGGATGACAGTTCCTAATAGCGCCTATCACCTTCCTCGTGCCTTCCGGAACTGTGAAATTATTCTGATTTGAATATTTGGTTTGAAGGCGACGCTATCAAATCAGCCCTCAAAACGGAACTGGGTTGATTTGATGCAAGACCTTCTGAATCGATCAAATGATGTGAATGGGGTTTTGGGCCTGTTCCCAAAAGCCCCCCTTTTTTTTAAACAAATCAGCTCTTTGAAAGAAAGGCACTTCCATCTGAGTGGAATCGACAAATCAAATCTGATCTTGGCATGACTCATGTAGCTGTCTTCCCAACCACTAAGTCAAGGATGGGGGAAGGATGAAAGTGATCTCACGTGCTGGCATGTGCAAAATTCCTGAAATCTTTTGGGCTGGTTGCAAGAAATGAGTTTGCCTTCTAATTTTCTAAACACGTGCAGTCGACTCAAAAGCTTTCAGGGTAAATTGTTGTTCTGCTCACCACCCATAATTGGTGTGAAATTAGGCTGGTTTTTTTTCCCTCATTCAGGTCGTTTCCCCTGGCGGAAATGCTGTAATAATATTGAAGAACTTAATGCTCAACAAATAATGTTGCATTTTATATACGTAATTTTATTCTGGTCTGCACACAGTGAGTCAAAGAGGAAAGTGAATTGACCTTTTTTGCAAATGCTTTTCAACAAGACATTTAAATGCTGTTTTGGAAAGCTGGATGGTTTAGAATGATATGCATTCTAATAGCATCAGTGCATCAACATTTCAGAGTAAATAAAACAAAAATGAGGTACCCTAATAGGCTGATGGATTGCAAGGCTCAGGTCCATCTCATCTTTCCTCTGAGAAGTAGGATTAGCATGCTGCCCTAATTTTACCTTTCAAGCAATAGTCTTGAGGTGGGGTGGGGTGGAGGAAGAGTAACTGGCCAGGATTAGCAGTGGTTAAAGACGTTGAGCTGGAAAGCTGACGGTGTGTTTTGACCAAGGCTTCCTGAGACCATAATTAAGCACATACTTAGTTAAAACAACTCATGTTTTATTTCAACACTGGGAATTATGTTCATTCCCAGCCTGTAATGAGTCCCAAACAGTCCCTTGAGATAAGCACCCACCTTTCTCTCCTTTGAATTGCTGCCAACAGCTAAAGTGCCAAATTCACTGTAAAAAAAACCAACTGAAGTACAAAGTCCACACATAGTTTCAAGGTTTAATCTGAACAGAGTAAACAACGTTGCTTCCTGCAAAGGCTCCTGTCCCTTTGCTCCTCCTTTATGTCTTATGGGAGGGGCCAATCACCTCCAAGCCTTACTCCTGAGTTGCCCCTTTTGTCTTAGCTGCTCTTACCTTCTGGCAGCTCTGCGCACGCACGCACTGGGAACAGGCTCCTGCCGTTCCTCTGCCTCACTGATGTCAGATTCTGGAGGGTCCGGAATCAACACATAATTTCCAGATGGTCCTGGCCCCATCTCTGCATCGGACACAAGACCCTCATCCAAGTCCTCTCCAGACTCCCAGACTGGTCCCCGTTCTTCCCCACTGTCCGATTCTATTGCCCTCTGCAAAGGCTGCTGGCAAACCAAAACCCTGTGCAGGTTTGAGACCTGAGCACCACACAATGGGGTGAGCTCCCAGCTCCTGCCCACATAGCAATTTGAAAGCATGCAAATGCTAGTGGATAAATAGGAACCACTTTGGTGAGGAAGGTAACGGTGTTTTGTGTGTCTTTGGTGTGTAGCCATGCTGGTCACATGATTACAGAAATTGTCTTCAGGCAAGGCTGGCTCCCTTGGCCAAGAAACAGAGATGAGCACCAGAGATGAGTCGGACAAGACTGGACAGGGAAACCTGGATATTTTTATTAGGCTAAGTAAGAATTTCAATCTGAGTGTTCCCTCATCCCAGCCCAATATTTTTGAAGGCATCATGATGTTCCTAGAGATGGTGATGAAGATGATGGTAGTGATGGTGGTGGTGATTTTTATCCATTGTTGTATTCAACTATTGGCGATTCTATGGGCCAGGTCCATGAACTTCTTTGAGTTCTTCTATGGTGAGGAGGAGGAGGAGGAGGAGGAAGAGGAGAAGGATGAAGAGGAGGAGGATGAGAATGAAGAGGAGGCGGTGGTGATGGTTATCCATTAAGTTGTATCCAACTCTTGGTGATTCTATGGACCAGGTCTCTCCACATCTTCTGACCTTGTGTTGCTCCTTCGAGTTGTTCTAAGCTCTGGCGTGTCAGCTTTGATGGTGTCCATCCACCATGTTCTTTGATGGCCTGGTTTCCTTTTACCTCTAACCCAACATAATTGCTTTACCCAGGGAATCCCCCCGCATGAGGTGGCCAAAGTAAGTGACACACAGTTTTGTGGTTTTGCCTCTCAGGGACATGTCTGGCGTTATGCGCTCCAGTGTTTCCTTGTTGGTCACCTTTGCTGTCCAAGGAACCATCTTCTCCAGCACGACAGCTCAAAACAAGTCGATTCTCTTCCTGTCTTGCTTGTTTTTAAAGGTCCCATTCTCACAACCAGGGGGAACACAACACAGCAGACTAACCTACATTGGTTTCCCAGGCGGATGTTTTTGCTTTTCTATATTTGGCTCATGTTTACCATCGATGTCATACATCAACCATTCCATCTTAAGAGTCTACTGGAGTCTTCTCTGCATTTAACTTTAGAGCCTTTTAATTAATGAAATTGAATGAGATGGGAAGTTGGTGTGCTGCAAAGCATCCGCATAACCCTTATTATTTGCATTACCATAATCGTTAGCGTTATTGTTTTCAAAAATGTCTCCAGGCTCCATTAGACTCCCAAGGGAATTTTGTTGGTACAAAAATAACAGAAAGCTTTATTAGGAACGGAGAGAAAAAATAGAGATGTAAAGGGCTGGGGAAGGAGAAAAAAACCCTTTAAAAATCAGAACTTTTTTTTTTTATTGGCAGTTTTTCCTAAGGCCCTTCACACACACACACCCAGCAAATAATAATTAAAATAAACCGGGGGGAAAAGGGAGAGTGACATGTTCCTATTTTTTTTTAAAAGTGCATAAAACGGGAGTTGTCCATCAGCAATGACAGGCATATATATTGTCTGTCACTCATGTCACTTCAGGGAAGAGAAGTTCCAATACAGACAAATGTAGATTTTTGTGAATGCAGGAAAGGATGATTTTTTAAAAAAAAAAAAAAGGATAAGAAGAAGCAGAGATTGTTGGGAGTAGCTGTTCTTCACATGCAGGAAAATGGATCACTTCACACCTTCTCTGCAGCCAAATAGGCATTGGGAGTTTATTTGTTTAGAAAATTTATATTTCTATCTCAGTGTATAACACTGGGCAGCAAATAATCCAAAAAAAAACCCCAATATTTTTGTGTTAACCAATTAAAAGATTCCAGTGCAAAAGGGAAAATATAATCACGGTTTTCATAAAAACAAACATTGGGTTCTAACAGAAAATCAAAGTGGAAGGGACCTTGGAGGTCTTCTAGTCCAGCCCCCTGCTCAAGCAGGAGACAAATGGTTCTCCGATCTCTTCTTAAAAACTTCCGGTGATGGAAGTTCTGGCCACAACTTCTGGAGCCAAGCCAGCTGTTCCACGGGTTAATGGTTCTCACCGATAGGAAATTTCTGCTCAGTTCCAGGTTGCTTTTCTCCTCGATTAGTTTCCATCCATTAGATGTTGCTCTTAACACATGACCCCTTCCAGAAAATTAGGTAGATTGGGGCCAGGTCAATCTTAGGGGTGAGGTTGCTACACGGGGCAGAGAAGACACACTTGCTTGGTCCATCAAGGTGGCATTGCTGGTTTGAGAGGGCTTGGAATATGCTTTGCATGTGGGACCTGGTGGAATGAAAGAAACCCTTGGAGATAAGCAGTCCCACAAGTAACCTGGCCTCATGCCTTGTAGGGATTCACAGGTCTTAAATTGTGCCTGGTACAAAGGTAGCTGGTTGCCACCTTTAAAGACTTTTCAGGTAGTGGTTGCAGCCACTAGGTGGACTTCAACTCCAGGTCTTCAACAGGGAATTCCAAGAGTTGAATTTCAGCACTTCATAAGGTTGCTTAAGATTGAGAAATGGTACCCCAGAGCTGGTGTGAATTGGCTGAAGGCCACCTCTGGTGTTTATGCAGGTTTGACACCTTGGTATCTAATGGTCTACCTTTCCCTGAAAAGATCGACTTGCCTAATCTAGACAACCAGCCAACCCCTAATTAGGTGCCCTACCTATGAGGAGGTCAACAGGAAGCAGCTTGAGGACTCCTTAAGGGTCTCCATCTGGAACTGTATCTCCTTTTGAGGGCAGGATAAATCCCATTTTATAGCTTTCCAGAAAGTTTTAAAGATACGTTTTTTTCTAGAATAGAATAGAATAGAATAGAATAGAATAGAATAGAATAGAATAGAATAGAATAGAATAGAATAGAA
>NW_020769366.1:5493967-5512689 GCF_900518735.1 Pseudonaja textilis | reverse complement strand
GGAGGAGGAGGAGGAGGAGGAGGAGGAGGAGGAGGAGGAGGAGGAGGACTGTGAAATTTTACTATTCTCTCAGCTTGATTGCTTGCTTGCAAATGTTTTGACAAGCTTCCAGTAGATAAGATGAGAACAACCTCACCTTCCTTCCAGCACTGATGATGTTACCTAGTTGGGTAATGAAAGGTCTGCAAGAAACCCCCGAGCTGAGACTCCCGTCCTGCCAGTATATTTGGATATTCTTCCCTTCTGCTCCAACAGTCTAGATGCTTAGATAAGTACTCAAGTTTCTGCCCCTGGATAAAAAAAAAATCTTTTCAAATCAAGCTTGATTTGGAAGTGACTTCAGTATCCTTACCCTGAACTGCCTGGGACAACCCTGTGAAAGAGTTTGCCCCTGTTTTGAGTCAGGATTTAAAAAAAAAAAACTTTCCAGCCTAACCATCCTTTGATCCCCTGGGGATTTTCCACCCAAGCAATGACCAGGTTCAATTTGGCTTAATTATTTTTTTAAAAAAATCAGTCGAGATGCGATCACCTCGCACAAAAATTATGGCAATGCTTCCTTCTTTAACCTCGTGTCAAAAACGCAATGGTGGGTTTTTCTAACCTATTTATATCTGCTGATGAAAGATACAGGAAAAGTTAAATTTCAGCCCCTCTTCCCTTAACATTTCATCCCTTGGGCCTCTGAACTTTCCCTTACAAAGATCCACATTCTCACCTTCATATCTTCCTCTTAATTTAATTGCCCCTTTAAATAACTTTCTTTTTTTTTGCATCAGAAATAAGAACAGTTACTTTCATACAGTCTTTTGAAGGGAACGTCTGCAGCGTGTTGTTTTGAAATACACACTACACACTACACCAGGGACATTCTGATGCATTTGTCAGACTGGGATACAAAGAGAAGACAAGAGAGAGAATTACGCTTCTCCCCTATTCTTTGAACTGGAAAATCATCTGTTTGGCTTGAGTTCCAGTTTGTGATCAATGGATAAAACAAGAAAGAAGGTGCCATCTAGCCCAGACACACAAAACTTTGCTTTTCTCACGTTATTGTAGCCTTTGAGGGATCTGGAACGCAAGAAACACAACCCATTGTGCAAAAATGAATGCGGCAACGACTTCAAAGAGAACCCAGGATGAGTGAAACTAAACCTTGAGAAGACCACGGCCACTATGGAGGTTGTTGGGCCCTCAACTTACCACAGTTCATTTAGTGACCGTTCCAAGTTGTGAAGGCCCTAAAAAAAAAAAAGGACTTGGGAAACGTCGGTTCACACTTACGACTCTTGTAGCATCCTTATGTTTACCTGATCAAAGATCAGATTCTTGGGGTAGCTGGCCATGCAGAATGCTGGAAAGGTCTTAACTTTGAACAATGGTTGTAACTCCCCCTTTTCAGGACTGTTGTAACTTTGGACAGCCACTAAATGAACTATTGGACCAGAGGTGGTATTCAGCCGGTTCGGACCAGTTCTGGAGAACTGGTAGCGGAAATTATGAGTCATTTGAAGAATTGGCCAATCCCACCTCTGACTGGCCCCGCCAACCCCATCTCTTCCCATTGAGTCCCATTGAGTCCCAGCTGATCGGCTGGGTCTCCTTTGGTTGCCCTGCCCAGGAGAAGGGAGCTGGAAAGCAGGTCAGCGGGGTGAGGAGAGGAGGGGGATTCTGCAATAACCTTCCCCCAGGAGTGGGGAAGGAATGGGGATTTTGCAGTATCCTTCCCTGCCGCGCCCACCAAGCCACGTCCACGGAACTGGTATTAAAAAAAAATGAATCCCATTTTTTTTGGACTACCTGTAAAACTGCCTTAGATACAGAAGCCCTTACAAACATGTCTCTCAATGTGTTTGTATACCTTAAAAGCTTCGTAATGTAGATGAGAATGGAGGATGAGGAGAAGTGTTTCTTCCAGATTTAAAAAATCAGGGAGCTATAAACACTGGAAGCGCTACTGGAGACATTCCGGTTGCAAGTCAATTCTAGGGGCTGGCAGTATAGCTGGTCTCAAAGAGATTACTCTAGGTAGGATCTGGTTATTAGCTGCGTGGGAGACTGCCGGGAAATTCCACGGCAGTCACCAAGTGAGAAGGGTGGGAAAACTTCCCAGAAATAACAAATGAAACCAAACTAAATCAAATTATGCCAAGGCAACTACCTAGCAATTTCCAGGTAGCCCAGATATCCCAGGTTGGGAATTTTGAAAATCAAAACAGCCTCTGGAAAAAAGGGAATGTGGTGGAAAAACACCTGCCCTCTTGCCAAGAAAACTGTATGGATTTGTCTGTGACTCACCAGGAATCTGGCTCAACTTGAAGGTTTGATTTTGATGTTTAAAAAAAAAAAATCATTAGAGGATTTAAAGATCTTTGGGAACGTTGTGCATGGTTTTCTCAAAGTGCCTTTGCTCATCTCTTTACACGCAACCTCTTAAAAATTCATTGTCTGTGACTGCATGGCGGATCTTATGTAAGGGTAATGAACGGCTCATCTGTTTTGAAGGGTCCTTGGTGGAAACTCATCTGAAAAAATCCTTTTGGATCTTGGAGATAATCTAGACAATCTATCTCCGAGATCATTAAGGAGAGAGAATCTAGATCAGGGGTCTTCAAACTTGGCAGCTTTAAGACTTGTGGACTTCCAACTCCCAGAATTCCTCCTCCAGTCATGTTAGCTCAGGAATCCTGGGAGTTGGAAGTCCACCAGTCTTCAACTTGCCAAGTTGGAAGACCCTAGACCTAGATTCTCTCTTCTAGGTAATTTAGACGCAATGGATGGAAACTAATCAAGGAGAAATCCAACCTCAAACTAAGGAGAAATTTCCCGACAGTGGTGACAATCAATCAACGGAATGATTTGCCTTCAGAAGTTGTGGCCGCTCCATCACTGGAGGTTTTTAAGAAGAGACTGGAGAGCCACTGGTCTGGAATGGTCTAGGATCTCCTGGACTGAACAGGTGGCTGGAGTAGAAGACCTCCAAGGTCCCTTCTAGCTTTGTTATTTTTTTTTTATTCTGTTAAGAAAGTTGGGCAAGAACAGCACAATGTCAACAGAAAAACAAGACAGGACAAAACAAGCCTGCTGAGCATGATTTTTGGTTTGTTTCTGTTTTGGAATTCTCACGTCATCAGAAGCCATGAGAGATCTCTTCGTGTTCTTCTGGGCCACGAGAAGACTAGGATGGGCTCCTTCTGTGGGTGCATCTGAGTTTCTGGTCTTCCTTAGGTTGCATCGATGGGTGAGCAGGTTGGCTCAGAATCACGTAATTGCGGGGAAGGAGGAGGGAGAGCAAGTCAGCCTCTCCGCGATCTTTCCCAGAAGGATGGATTGGAAGCATTTTAATTATTATCACTATGTTGCAGGCCCCGGCTTGATCCAGATCAATACAGGGAGACTATTTGCAGCTCAGGGTTGAAATGAAAGGCCCCGGGGGCTCTCAGAGCTGGGTGGTTTCCTTGCAGACATTTCACGACCCTACTAGGGAACGTCATCAGTGCTAGAACGGGGAAGGATTTGTGGAGGAGAGGAGGAGGTGTGTGGGGGTCCTTGCTGGTCTGTGAGGTTGGTGGTTTTCTTGAAGACATTTCACTACCCAACTGGGTAACATCACCAGTGCTTGAAGGGAGCTGGGTTTGTGGGCGGAGGGGGGGAGGAGGAGGAGGAGGACTGTGAAGTCTTTGATACTCTCTGAGCTGGGTTGTTTCCTTTCAGACATTTCAGTGAGCCACTAGTAGATAAAATGAGACCCCACCCCCTTCCTTTTAGCACTGATGATGTTACCTAGTTGGGTAATGCAACACCTGCAAGAATGCTTAGCATCAAGGAACCTTCAGGTCCAATTCATTTCTGCGTTCTTTTGCTGGCTTCTCCAAAAGATTTAGTTGCATTCATTTTCCACAGTCTGATGGGTTGGAAGGAATAAAAAAATAACACCCCACCTTTCTCTCTCTCTCTCTCTCTCAATCTCTCAATCTATCTCTGTCTATTCTCTCTTTATCTCTCAATCACTCTCTTAGTCGCTCTCTCTCTCTTTCTCAATCTCTCAATCTCTCTCTTTCTCTCAATCTCTCTTTATATCTCTTTCAATCTCTCTATCTCTCTCTGTCTCTCTCTGTCTCTCTCTCAATCTCTCAATCTATCTCTGTCTGTTCCCTCTTTATCTCTCAATCACTCTCTTAGTCTCTCTCTCTCTCTCTTTCTCAATCTCTCAATCTCTCAATCTCTCTCTTTCTCTCAATCTCTCTTTATATCTCTTTCAATCTCTCTCTCTCTCTAAGTCTCCCTCAATCTCTCTCTCCTTCCCTCCCTCCCTGTCTCTCCTTCCCTCTCTTTCCTAAGCAGGCCTTCAAAGCCAAGCCCCTCCCTCCTTAGGCCTGCTTCTCAGCCAGGTGCTCCCTGGCAATCCACCCGCCGCCTTCGGAAGCCAAAATCACAGGAACGGTTCTCGCCAGACGTGTTTGCTAACGGCAAAGCACCGGGGATTAAGAAAAAAAAAAAAGACTGCAAAAGGCCGGGGATGATAAAACAAAATTTTAACAGGCAGAGTTTTGAAAGCTAATTATAATTTATGTGTCACTTCATTCATTTTTGTACAGCTGCCTTCTCCCCCACCCCTTAAACCGATGGCACGCTTCCAACCTTAAACAAAGATATTTCTTGAAAAACAAAGAATTGTTCTCAGCAGCACATTTACTCTTGGTGGTGCTTGAGATGAGGAGAGAGATGCTCTGGTTTCATCCCAAAAAGCCCAGACATTGAGCCAATTCAGAGGCATCCCAAAAGAAATCCAATTCCTTCCCTTGGTAACTAGATAGAACTACGTATAAACTGCTACCTGTATTTACTGCATGGTAGCGTTACCCATTTTGGAAGGTATGTGTGTGTGTGTGCTTGTGGGTTGTTGCTTTTTACCGTTTTTCATGCGAGTTTTACTTCGTTTTTTTCCACTTTAATAAAAAAAAGCCCATGAAATTTTAAGTTGTGATCTGAAAAGATCTAAGAAGTGGAAGAAGAAAAGATGCTGGAGTAATTCATGGAATAATAGAAGAACAGAATTAGAAGGGACCCTTGGAGGCCTTCTAGTCCGATCCCCTGCTCAACCGGTCGACCCTCTACGGTTTCCGATAAACGGTTATCGAGTCTCTTCTTAAAACCACCAATGATGGAGCGCCCCAATTTCTGAAGGCAATCCCTTCCACTGATTAATTGGAAATGACTCCTTAGTTCCAGGTTTATAATACTACATAATCTGGGCTTTCCCCCCACTTAATTAAAAAAAAAGCCCATGAAATTTTAAGTGGTGTGATCTGCAAAGGCCTCAGAGGTAGGGGAAGAAAAGGTCCTGGGGTAAATAAGAGAACAATGCACTTGGAAGGGACCCTTGGAGGCCTTCTAGTCCAGCCCCCTGCATAAGTAGGATGACCCTCTACCATTCTGGACAAATGGCTCTTGTTAGGGTAATGATTTGCCTGAGAATTCTTCAGAATTCAGTGGGTTTCCATCTCTGGGTTGTAGTGAATAATTTGCCATGGGTTGCTCTGTGTTTATTGCTCCTGGGTCTTAACAGCTTTGCTGCTAATAATTGTGTTAAAAAGCCACATTTCCTGCAATATTCAAACAGCAGGCACCCCACACAAACCTCAGACTCCCCACGTATGACTTCCTTTTCTGTAAAATTCAACACGCAACTGGACTGAGGACTTAACCAGATGTGCACAAGAGTTTAATTAAAGGCCCGACTTTCTTGGTAAGAAATAATCTCCCTTAATTACATGGTTTATCAAACCTGGGTTGTTGTTTTTTTAGAGCTGTATCACAATTAAAGCTGAAAAGCATTTTCTCCAAGATTTGTGGGACTCAGATTTTGGAAGGGGGAGACGGTTCTGTGTCATGTATGATGTAGGTCGATGGTCCTCAAACTTGGCAACTTTAAGATGTGTGGACTTCAACTGCCAGTCCAACCACCTGCCCAAGCAGGAGACCCTACCCCATTTCTCACAGATGGCAGCCCAGTCTCTTCTTTAAAGCCTCCAGGGATGAAGCTCCCACAACTTCTGAAGGCAACTTCTGTTCCATCGGTTGATCGTTCTCACTGTCAGAAAATTTCTCCTTATTTCTAGGTTGCATCTCTCCTTGATCAGATTCCATCCATTATTCCTTTTCTGGCCTTCAGATGCTTTGGAAAATAGTTTGACCCCCTCCTCCTCTCTGTGGCTGCCCCTCAGATATTGGAAGACTGCTCTCCTGTCTCCCCTGGTCCTTCTCTTCCCTAGATAGCCAGGCACAATTCCAGCAACCGTTCATTGTATGTTTTAGCCCCCAGTCCCCTCATCATCCTGGTTGCTCTTCTCTGCACTCTTTCCAGAGTCTCAACATCTTTTTTATAGTGTGGTGAACAAAACTGGATGCAGGACTCTAGGTGTGGTCTTACTAAGGCTTCATAGAGTGGTATTAGTACCCCCACTTGATCTTGACTGTATCCCTCTGTTAATGCAACTGAGGATTGCATTGGCTTTTTCGGCTGCTGCTACACACGGCTGGCTGCTATTTATCTGATTGTCCACTAAGACTCCAAGATCTCTCTCACAGTTACTGCTATTGAGCCTGGTTTCACCCAGTCTGTATGTGTACTTTTGGTTTGTCTTGCCTAAGTGTAGGACTTTACTTTTCTCTACATTGAATTTCATTTTATTAGATGGGTAACCCTGTTACCTTCTTACCGAAGTGGTATCTATGTATCTACTTAAGGCTTCAGTATATATAGATATAGAATTCTCTATTGGCCAAGTGTGATTGGACACACAAGGAATTTGTCTTTGGTGCATAGGCTCTCAGTGTACATTAAAAGAATACGTCAAGAATCATAAGATACAACACTTAGTGCTAGTCATAGGGTACTAATAAGCAATCAAGTATACTAGGAAACAGTAAAAACGATATAAGTTATAAAGATACAAGCAACATGGATATAGCCATAAGTGGGAAGAGATGGTACCAGTAAGGATGAGAAGAAGAATAGTAAAGCAGTCTTAGTAGTTAATTTGACAGTGTTGTGGGAATTAGTTGTTTAGCAGAGGAATGGCATTCAGGGGAAAACTGTCCCTGTGTCTTGTTAGCTCTTGCTGGATTATTAAGTTCAAAAATGCGCGAGAGAGCGTTGCCTGAACCCTTTGGGTCCTGGTGTTTCAAAAGTCTTTATTGCATCGGGACAATTCTTCAGGATCGTCTTGCTAATTAGCAAAGTGTATAGATCAGAATCTAATCAATAATCCACTCTGGACTGTCTGTTTGATCTGGTTCAGCAGTTTAAGACGGGTCCTCTTGAAAATAAAGTCAATTAGATTGATGGAACAGGTTGTTGTTTTTTCAAATAAGGTTTGATTTGACGTAGATGAATCCACTGGGGATTGAATGCCTAGATGTTCTCACTGTACAAAATCCCAAGGAAGGCGTGCAAACTTTTGACTTGGTTCAGTCGCCTCCTTGGGAAGGCAGGATTGGGAGCAAAGCTTCATTTGTGCCAAGTTAACACAACGATGTTGGGTGGTTTCACAGAAGCAGGCTGGAAATCCATTGGAAACTGGAGTCAAAACACTTTCACAAACACTTTTCATCCCTTAAGAACAAAACAAAAACAAATGGATCAAACATTTTTTTTTCTCTAAATTTACCTTCATACCTTAAATATAATACAGGTCTCCTTTACTTCATAACACGTCAGAACAGTTTACTATATAGTGAACTGTCCTGGGGTGTTATGAAGTAAAGGAGACCTGCATTATAAAACATAAACTCTGCAATCGAAGCAACGCAATTCACAATTTCAATCGGGGCGGTGGAAACAGTGAAAACCCAGGCACAAGGTGAATTTTTATCCTTACAGCTTGGGAAAATAAAGTGGGAGAATTCTTTCATTTTTATTTAAAGAGCTCTCTTGCTGAGGTAAGACATTTGGCGAAGAGGTAGCAGGAACGCCACGGTGTCTAAGATAAGCCAGCTTTAAGCCATCCAGGGCTTTAGAGATAACACACTTGCTGAGGTGTCAGAAAGTTCACAAAGTGCTTCAAGATTTCCACAAAACAACCTTTTACCGGGCGCACTTCTGCCTGTGCTGCTGCCACCCGTGATAACAGGAGTGAGAAGAATGTCCTGGACCATAATAATTACTGCTTTAGAAAAGAAGAATGTGCTCAGATAACTGGATTAGTCCAGCAGTTTCTCTCTCTCTCTCTCTCTCTCCCCCACACAAACACACACACACTTTGCAGCTAGAAACCAACAACCCCGTTATGCTGCCTAGCTTCAAGCGAGGGTCAATCCTTTGATTCGTGATGTCATTCCGTAATTGAGTCTTTATAGGTTCTGGAGCACTGGGGCCTTGCCCTCTGACAGAATAACGGAGTTGGAAGGGACCTTAGAGGTCTTCTAGTCTAACCTCTATGCCATTTTCAGACAAATGGCCATCTAATCTCTTCTTAAAAGCCTCCAGCGAGGAAGCACCCACAACTTCTGGAGACAACTTCCATTCCGTCGGTGAATTGACCTCCCTGTTGGGAAGTTTCTCCTGAGTTCCAGGGTTGCTTCTCTTCTTGGTTAGTTTCCATCTGTTGCTTCTTGTCCTGCCCTTCTGGTGCTTTGGAGAAGAGGTTGACACCCCCTCCTCTTCTTTGGGGCAGCCCCTTAGATATTACAGCAGCCCTCCAGTTTATTATGGGATCCTAGATGGGTGGAAATTTCTTCTCCAGATGAGGCAGCAGACAAACAGGAGATGCCTCTCCTCCAAGGTTCCTCTTCACAGCTGTAATTATGCAGCATAATCCTAGATAAACTAGCAATTCCTCCTTGTTTATAAAAGAATTGTGTGTTTCTGGTCTTAGACATTTCCTTTTCATGTTTTTGCTATTGAGGGCAATTATTAAAAGAGGGGAGAGAAATAATTGCACTATAAAAAAAAAGAACCTTCTTATGGTGGATTTCTCTTTTTAATCTTCCTGTTTTTGGGTTTTTTTAAAAAAAAAAACCATGCCATTTTCCCACATATAAACAAGGCTCTTCCCCTCCGTCCTCTGTGTCTTTCTCTCAACCCAGCAGAAACACTGCATAAAATTTAATAGAAAACAACAACCTAGAGATTACTGTGCAGAACTGCTGGAAGATCTTTTTAAGAACTGTATGATTCTCTATTAAGTTTCATAGGCTTTCAGGGGGCCTTGGCTGGAAGTGGGTTCATTTCAGTTTTATAGCACCTGGAGGAGAAGAGAGGAAATCTCAGCCTGGCGATTTCTGTTCCAAGAGAAATGTAAAATCCATGCGGTATTTATTGCATCTCCTCTTCGGCTCTTGCAAGCTTCGAAGCTTGCAAGAGGTTATCACAACTGAGCTACAGGCCTGCTGAGAAGGGTCCAGAAAGTCCAGAAACTGAGAAAAAAGAGGATGTTTTCACCCCCTAAGCTGTAGCTGAGACTGGCAAGGATGATGCTAAACTTCCCAGATTATCCTCAAGTCCCAAGGAAAAAGTTGGAGGCATTCACAGATTGATTGTATTTGCCCTTAAGACCCTAACCGAATAACAGAGTTGGAAGGCACCTTGGAGGTCTTCTAGTCCAGCCCCCTGCTCAAGCAGGAGACCCTACACCATTTCAGACAAATGCCTATCCAGACTCTTCTTAAAAACCTCCAGTGATGGAGCACCCACAATTCCTGGTAGCAAGTTGTTCCACTGGTTAATTGTTCTAAGTGTCAGGAAATTCCTCCTTAATTCTAGGTTGCTTCTTTCCTTGATTAATTTCCATCCATTGCTTTTTGTCCTGCCTTCTGGGGCTTTCGAGAATAGCTTGACTCCCTCTTCTTTGGGGCAGCCCCTCAAATACTGGGAGACTACTATCATGTCTCCCCTAGTCCTTCTTTTCACTAGACTGGACAGACCCAGTTCCTGCAACCATTCTTCGTATGTTTTGGCCTCCTCAATCATCTTCGTTGCTCTTCTTTGCACTCTTCTCAACCTCTTTTTTTTATGTCATGGTGACTTTGTCGCTCAGAACGAGATGGTAATCATCCTGAATTTCTGCTGAATTAAAAAAAAGGGGGAAACTCCAATATTCGGTATTACTAAGGTTTAGGGTGATGTAGTGCTTCACAGTGCTTTGGAGCCTTCTCTAAGGGATTTACAGAGTCAGCCTCTTGCCCCCAACAAGACTGGAAAGAAGCAATAAACAACAACAACAATTAGGCAGGAGAAAAGAAGGTCAAAAGAGAACTTTTAACTGCTGTCCTACACAGCCAAACATTTTATTTTCTTGTTTTCATGGTGCGGAGACTATTAATTCAGTTAATGCAGAGGCGAACCGGTAGTTAAGGTTCTGCACAGTTCAAGGAAGTGGCAAATCCTACCACTGGCTGGCCCCACTCCCACTCATTTTTCAGCCTGTTTTTTTGGGCTGTTTGGGGGCCATTTTCAGGCCACTTGTTGAGCTGTTTTCAGACCTTTTGAGGGCCCTTTTGGGGCCAAAAAAATGGCCAAAAATGGCCCAATAAAGACCCAAAGACTGTTTTTTGGGCCGTTTTCTGGGGTGTTTTTGGACTGTTTTTGGGCCCCCAAAATGGCCTGAAATGGGCTGAAAAACAGCCTGAAAATGCCCTCAAAATGGCTGGAAACGGGCAGGGGACGGGGCCGGCCAGCGGTGGGATTAGCCCCCACCGGCTGACTCCGACCTCCGAGGCCTTTGAGGCAAGTGGCCAGGAGGCGGGGCTGGGTGCGATGAGTGACATCACCCACCCAGTCACATGACCAGCTGGCCACGCCTACCCATCCAGAGAACCATTTGTGAAATTATTCCAATCCTGCCACTGAGTTAACGGTTTTAACATTGACAGGAAAGTTGGACCGAAACCATAAATGAGCAAAAACAGAGACAGAACATTTCGGGAGAGCTTACAAGATGCTCTCTTGTCCCTCCTGGCCAAGTTGATCTGAGGCTCCATGGGTGGCCCCCGAAGAATTCATCTCAAATTCACACTTCCAGTTGCAAATTATACATTTCTGGGGAAATGGTGGACCACCTCTGGAGCGGCCACACCAGCCTCCATCCAAAGAAATATTCAGAGCTGGCACATTTTATCTTCGAAAAAGGGAAACGGCACACGGAACCATTTGCATGCAGCTGTTTGTAAAATTCACTGTGAGATACACACACACACACACACACACACACACACACACACACACATTTTTTGCTGTGAAACAGAGACAAGCTCCTATGTGCCTTATAAACAGAACTATTTAGATCCAGATAAACCTTTCAGAACATTTACCAAAGATAACCTTAGATAAACTCTGTTAATATGGGGTGTTGGACTAGATGACCTACAAGGTCCCTTTCAACTTTGTTAATCTGAATCTATTCTGATCGGGGTGAAGCTAACATGTATCAGCATGCTACAGAATATTTGGGAATGAATGCAAGGTATTGAATGGCCTAAACTGTTTACATAAATTTATTCCATCTCTTTTATCTCCTCTCAGTTTTGTTCTTCCTTCCTTCCTTCCTTCCTTCCTTCCTTCCTTCCTTCCTTCCTTCCTTCCTTCCTTCCTTCCTTCCTTCCTTCCTAGAACACTTTCTCTTCCCCTCTTCCTCTCATCTTCTTTTTCTTCCTCTTTCATTTTCAGATGGAAGGAAGGGTGGGGGGAGCTGCATACCTGCAAACATGTTTACTTGTACTGGGTATTTTTTTAAAAGCTGTTGGTAATTTGTCTATGTGATTGCAGAGGGGAGATCTGTACATTTTATAAATCTGCTATCTTATTTTCCAGGCAATTAATTTTAGTTAGTCGTTGTAGGTTTAAATGACATAATCTTTTTTCCCCTTGGTTGCTTTTCATTTTGAATACGATTTCTGAAAAATGAATCTATGCAGATGGAAATTCGCATTCATTTACAATGCTCTCTCAGACACACTCACAAACACACCCACTGAGAGAAAGAGAGGCGCGCGTGTGTGTGTGCGTGTGTGTGTGTGAGAGAGAGAGAGAGAAGTGTATGTGTTGTATGTGTGTGTGTGTGTGTGTGAGAGAGAGAGAGAGAAAGAGATGTGTTTGTGTAAGAGAGAGGAGTGTGTGTGCATGTGATGCAAGAGCACAGGTGGGGTGTATTCAGCAGGTTTGGGCCGGTTCTGGAGAACCAGTAGCGGAAATCTTGAGTAGTTCGGAGAACCGGCCAATCCTACCTCTGACTGGCCCCGCCAACCCCATATCTCTTCTCTGCCTCCCATCGAGTCCCAGCTGATCGGCTGGGTCTCCTTTGGTTGCCCTGCACAGGAGAACGGAGCTGGAAATCAGGCTAGTGGGGTGGGGGAGGGAAAGGGGATTTTAAAGTATCCTTCCCCTGCCACACCCACCAAGCCACGCCAAACCCGCCAAGCGACACCCACAGAACCAGTAGTAAAACTTTTTGAATCCCACCACTGGGCAGGAAGCCGACTAGGCCACGCCCACCATGGCCACACCCACCCAGCAACCAGGCAGAGAACCCCTTGCTAACATTTTTGAAGCAAACATCCAAAGTCAAATGGTTGCAGTGGGAAATGTTGAGGTGGCCTGGAAACCACCCCTTGAAAGATGCTCTCAAGTGAACTCTCTCACCCATCAGGAACTGTCAAATACGTCACCACGTTGAATTTCAAACTACTACCCCTCCAAACCCTTGGCCTCCGAGACCAACAGGGGGGCGGAAAATTAAATTGCATCATGCAGTAATAGAATAAATATTCAACGGTGCCCCAGAGTCCTCATCGTTTGCAAGACAGACACACACACACACCCGCCTGCATCCACACAATTACGCCAACGACACCTCATTAAAGGCTGTGCTTTCCAACTTCCCATTCCTTGTCTCTCTCAGCGTGATATTGTCTACATCCATCTGTGCTTAGTATTTTGTTAGCAACACATTCAAAACCAGTAGGAAGCCCCCGGACAAGAAAAGGGAACCTTCTGAATTATGGAATGATTCATTATTTAATCTTGCCGGAGTATCTGTTTTTTTGCGCTTTGCAGTTTTCTCTCTCCCATTTTTCAAGTGTGGGGTGTCATTCATCAGCCGACGTTTCCATGTGATAAAAGACAGGTTGATTTAATGCGTTGCCTTGAGTAACTTCAGCGCTACTCCTTGACCTGTTGAGCATGCTCGGGTGATTGATTACGGATTGTAGTACTCCCAGGTTGCAAAACTTTCATTATCTGTAAAAAAAAAAAAAGGCAAAAGGAAAACAAGGAAGGGAGATCTATTTCCAAGATGTTCTTTCCAAGATCCATATGGTTGGTCTTCTCAAATTGCTTCCATCAAAATGTCCCGAAGGTAGCTTTTTTGTGGGGGGGGGGGGGGGCAGCTGGACTCTGATTTTCCTTGCTGGAAGTCCTTCCTCGGGAAACTTCTCTCTCACCAGAATCTGTCTGGTGACCAACTTGGACAGACTGTGATCCTGTCTCGCTCATTTGTTTCCGAATGAAGGAAAGGCAAGTGATTCAAGACAGTGAATAGAGAGAATTGACTCATCCGTTGTCTAACAGGATCTGGAAGTCCCTCAGATTTTGCCCAGTCATTCTCTGAAGAATTTAACCCAATCTGTCCCAAAGGTCCTTTTTTCAAAAGCCAGGTCACCTTTGTTTTTTCATGAAAGACATTTTGCTTCTCATCCAAGAAGCTTCTTCAGTTCTGCAAGACTGAAGAACTGAAGATGAAGAACTGAAGAACTTCTTGAATGAGAAGCAACGTATTGCTTATGCACACCCCTTACAGACCTCTTAGGAATGGGGTGAGGTCAACAGTAGGCAGTCTGAGGTCAAAGTGCTTGGGGGTTTGGGGAAGAAACCACAGAGTCAGGTAGAGGATTCCAGACATTGACCTCTCTGTGGCTGAAGTCGCATTTCCTGCAATCGAGTTTGGTGCAGTTTACCCTGAGTTTGTGTCTATGGTGTGCTTGTGTATTGTTGTGGTTGAAGTTGAAGTAGTCATTGGTGAGTAGGACATTGCAATGGATAATTTTATGTATTATAGCTAGGTCCAACTGAAGGCGGCGAAGTACTAAGTTGTCTAAGCCTAAGATTTCAAGTCAGGAGGCATAAGGTATTCTGTTGCAAATAGAGGAGTGGAGGACTCTTCTCATGAAACACCTCTGGACTCTCTCGATTGTGTTAATATCCGATAGGCGGCACGGTTTCCAGACTGATGAGCTGGATTCGAGAATTGGTCTAGCTAGCAAACGTTTTGTATGCTCTAGTTAGTAGTACAATGTTACAGGAGAAGAAGGATTAGGTTAATAACTCCTAATGCCTTTTTGTCTACGTTGTTACAGTGGGCTCTGGCACTTAGATCATCAGAGATGAGAACTCCAAGGTCCTTGACAGAGTGAGGGGGTCATCTGCAAGGTCTTGTCTGTCCAGCTTGTATTTTATGTTCTGATTTTTTTTTTTGCCAATATGTAAGACAGAGCATTTGTTTGTTGAGAAATATCTTCAAGGGAAAATAAAGTCCACTTGTCTTTTGAAAAAGCAACTTTAGGACAACCATGACCTGGATAACGGAGAATCTCCGTAGACATTCTACCAAAATGCTAGGTCCTCACCAGTCCCTTGAGGCTGCTAGAAACTGAGGAAACTTGGCTGCTTTTGCATCCAGCATCTTCTCCAAGTAGACATGTTTATCAACATCTATGGAGATTCTCAGTTATCCAGGTCATGGTTATCCCCAAAGTGTTTTTTCAAAGACAACTAGATATTGTTTGGGTTTTTTTTTTCCCTGGGAAAAAATAAGCTTTTATGACTAGCCTCACCATGGTGGCATAGTGGTTAGCATGCAGGATTCCAGGCTGACTCTGCCAACTGCCAGCAGTTTGATCCCAACTGGCTCAAGGTTGACTCAGCCTTCCATCCTTCCGAGGTTGGTAAAATGAGGACCCAGATGGTTGGGTGGCAAGAGGCTGACTCTGTAAACCACTTAGAGGGCTGTAAAAGAACTGTGAAGTGGTAGATAAGGCTAAGTGTGATTGCTACCACAGAATCTGCCAGAGAAAGAATCAATTAACTTATCTTTAAACCATGTGTAAGCCAATGGAGAAATTAGCAGCTCATAGCGATAGAGAAGCCGTGATGGAGAAAAATGGAAATGGGCAGTTTTGGTTGAGTACAAGTGTGTGAGAAGAAGCAGACCCCAAAATAGCCCACCATCAGGGGCAGCATCTCAGCCTGTCCTTCTCAGGCGATCACATGATTGTCAGCAACTTCAACTATCCACCATTCTGGCCTAGGTAGGTAGGCACTATTTTTAAAATGCAAATAGAGTGTTAGAACGCAGATTAATTCTCCAAATTTCTGCATGGTGGCTAAGTGTAGGAGATGAACCAGACTGAGCCCGAGGGAAGGGGTCAAATGTATCATCAGTCATGAGTCCCTGCGTGTCCACAAGAGATCTAAGTCCAGCCCACCTGGAATGCCTCTCTTATCTCCTATTCGTTTCTCTTAACGGCCAGTTGGCCAGATTCTCCTAGAGAGCTTAAGTTTGCAATAAACCTTTATGCTCATTCGAACTGCCCAAATCTCCTGATTTCCGGGCACTTGAAACTAACTTTGCTATATACCTTTCGACAGTCTCACAATTCCTCACACCCCACAGAATGTGTGCATAGTGCAAACCCACACTTTTCCCAGCATGTAAAAACGAGTGTACATGTTCAAGCACTCCGCGTTTATCATTACATCCATCAGCAGCCAAGTATCACTTGATCAATATTAGATAAGAAGTGACAAATTCTTCCAATTCAGTCAATTCGACTGTGAAATAAAGCAGGCTAGATTTTATTGCAACCTCTCCTTGACATTTTCCATCTAACCTTTTATGCTAGTTTAGCCCACATATTTTTATTTCCATTTTCTATCCAAATCTCCCAGGGAAAAAAATAATAATTGGCTGACCAATATTCTCAGCTCCAGATATGGCTGGCTGCTTTTTCCTCTAGGCGTTCTACTTATTTTAGCAATCAAGTTTCTTAATTCAGTCTGTTCCTTATCTGGACTGGAAGCTTCTGCATAACTCCGCTGGTGTCATTCCGTCCTGGAAACTCATTTATTCCTGAATGTGTAAAGTTATTAAGTGCTAATTTTGTACACTTTCCCGAAAGCCGAAATAAATATAACTAAACAAGATGTGTTGTATGGCCTCGATAGGAAGAACAGGTCAATCAAATTGTCCCAGTAGTGTAATGAGTTAATCTTTAGGAAGTTACAATGCCAAAGAATAGGAATAGCACTTAGACTTATATACTCTTTCACAATGCTTTACAACCCCTCTCTAAGTGCTTTACAGAGTACCAGCCTATTATTCCCAACAATCTGGGTCCTCATTTTACTGACCTTGGAAGGACGCAAGGCTAAGTCAACCTTGAGCCGGTCAGGATCCAACTGCTGGCAGTGGGCAGAGTTTAGCCTACAATAGTGCAGTCTATTAACTGAGCCACAGGAAGGACAACAAGAAAGGGAATAAGAGGGAATAAGGAAGGAACGAGTAGCAATAATACTTATTCTTATATACCGCTTCACAGGGCTTCACAGTGGTTTACAGAGTCAGCTTCTCCCCACCCCCAACAATCTCTGTCCTCATTTTATGGACCTCAGAAGGACGGAAGGCTGAGTCAACCTTGAGCTAGTCAGGATCAAACTCTTGACAGTTGGCAGAATTAGCCTGCAATACTGCACTCTCACCACTGCACCACCACAGCTCAGTATTTATGATCAACTGCAGATGACATTGCAATGAGATCTCTCACAGTTAACCCTTGACTAAGGGTGGAGTTCATAGGGTGGAGTTCATAGGAGGCAACGTGTATGCAAAATATTCCCCTTCCAAGGACCGGAGACCATAATAAATGGAAGAATCCAACAATTGGAAGATCGAGCAACAAAGGAAGTTGATATAATGATGTCTTATGGCCACAATTGAGCCCAAAATTTCTATTGCTAAGTGGAACATTCGTTAAGTGAGTGTAACATTTGTTACGATGTCTCTTGCCACCATTGTTAAGTGAATCCTTGCAATTGTTAAATTAGTAACCTGATTGTTAAATGAATCCAGCTTCCCCGTTGACTTGGCTTGTCAGAAGGGTCCCAAAAGGGGATCACGTGATCCCAGGGATGCTGTGACTGTCATAAATACGAGTCAGTTGCCTGAATGTCTGAATTTTGATCATGTGGCCAGGGGGATGCTACAATGGTCTTAAGTGTGAAAGATATAAGTCATCTTTTTTTCTGTGTCATAGTAACTTTGAATGGTCATTAAATGAACTGTTGTAAGCCCAAGGCTACATTTTGCGTCAAAGACAATCCCACCAAATATGGCATCAAAGAACGTCCATCTTCTACCGCATTTCCCCAAAAATAAGACCCTGCCTTACATTTCTTTTTGCCACCCAAAAAGGGTACCAGGTCTTATTTTGGGTGGATGTCCTCCACTGACAAACCCTCCTTTTCGCTGTCGGAGGCCGTCAGGAACGTCTTCTTCTGAGGCCGGCAAGGCTTTCCTGAAGGCCTCTGCATCCCATAACTGAGCTCTGGATCGATCCAGAGCTTTGTTATCAGCTCCAGAGGCCTTCAGGGAAGCCTTGCCAGTAGGGCAGCTCCACACACACACCCATCTCCACTCTAGCTTAATTTTTACTTGTCCACTCTGGAGTGGGTGGGATCTTAATGAGGGCTTATTTTGGGAGTAGGGCTTATATTGGGCACATGTGTAAAGCTTAAGCTAGGGCTTACTTTCAGGGTAGGTCCTATTTTCAGGGAAACAGGATAGCAAGCTCGGGAAATTTGCAACCAAGTCTTTGTTTATACGTGACGGAAGGACCATCTCTGCTCTGTCCTTGTCATTTGTCACCTTGTGTCTTTGCTCGGCACCTAAGCAACATCTATCTGTACCTCCCTCCAGAGTGATTAGCTGCCTGGGCTGGATGTTGCTCATTAGCAGAAGCGTCTTCCTCTGCCAGGGGAGAGCCGGTCTGTTCTTCCTCAGCAGGCTGACAGTCTGCCAGGTTCACGTCAGGTTTGGTCCGTGTCTTCTTCCTCTGCCTCAGAAGGAGACTCTTTTGAAAATCAGGGGGGGAGGTGGCGGGGAAGGACACTTTGATCCCCACAATGGATGTCGGAGGGCTGCAAAGGTGGATGCAGTTAGCAGAGATGGGTACACCTGCAGCTTCGATTAAAGAAAAGAAGGTAATTACTGTTGTTTCTATCTGGAAACCACTTCTGGAGTTTTTGTTTGAAGTGGGGGGGGCAATGAAAGTTTGATTTACTGGTCAGTTTGTGCTTATAGAAACGGCTAGTTTATGCTATTATGTAAAAGTAAAAAAAAGTTGAGGTTGGATGCTATTATCCTATTCTCCTGCATCAAAGAGAGTCGGAATTTCAATGCCTTTTCTTTCATTTTCCCCCTTTTCCTACACTTTTCCCTTCCCTTCTCCCTCCCCTATTTTTCCTGCTATTTTCTTTTGTATTTTTGTATTTTATATTGTAAGCTGGTAATCTATCTATCTATCTATCTATCTATCTATCTATCTATCTATCTATCTATCTATCATCTATCTATCTCTGCCTGCCTATCTGTCTGTCTGTCTGTCTATTGATCTATCTCTGTTTATCTATCTATCTATCTATCTATCTATCTATCTATCTATCTATCTAT
>NW_020769366.1:5443849-5465691 GCF_900518735.1 Pseudonaja textilis | reverse complement strand
TAAATACTTATCCCTGGAGTATAAAGTGTAACATTATTGTTATATTCCAAACATTGATTTTTTTTTTTTTTTTTAAGTAAAGGCTCCCTCAGGTCAGTTTCAATTCTGGTGACTCCTTGAATACATACACGTAATTTCCTCCCATGATATGGAAGGGATTTGCCATCGCTGGGGCTGTTTTGTATTTTCCCAGGCTAGTCTGGGATTCTTAACCAGGTCTATTCTGATTCTGATTTTTCCAGGCCAGTTAAGGAAACTTTAATCCACGTAGAATAATCTTGTAAGTCTGCTCTGCACCACCATTTCCTTTACCTTGGGGAGAACCACAAAACATCTTCTCTGAGATGCTTTCTCAAATTACGTTTCTGCCTGGAACTCGGACTTCTTTTATCCAGTTGCTGTTTTAAATGCAGCTTTTCCTCCTGTTCTCAAGGTTATTCCTATTTCCCATTATGCTAACATTCAAATAGATTCCTGCCTCCATTCTTTTTCTACACTTTCAACCATTCAGGAAACCATCTGTGTGCTTTCCCTCCTTTTATAAAGGACTGTAAATATCAAGGTTACTCATCAAGAAGTCTTTAATTGAACTATTTTATTGATCTGACCTGAAAAATAAAAGTGTGTTCCTCCTCTTCCCCTAATGCAGAATCTTATCTTAAAAGCTGATGAATGACAGATTAGTGACACTTTCTTCATGCTGGCAAACCCAACCACTTTAATCAACCACATAATCCATCATGCCTCACTTAGGCAACCTGTTGTTGTCTTCTTTCTAAGATGCGTTGATAGACAGACAGACGGATGGATAGATAGATAGAGATAGATGATAGATAGATAGATAGAGATGATAGATAGATAGATAGATAGATAGATAGATAGATAGATAGATAGATAGATAGATAGATAGATAGATGATAGACAGACAGAGACGGAGACAGAGATACTTTAATAGTTAATGTTTGTAGTTCTAATTCTGTGAACCTATTAAAGGTCATCTGTTCGAAAGGTTGTGAATCTTCAAGTCTTCCTCCTTGCTAAAAAAAAAAAAAAAAAGAATCGAGCTATACAGGAAGGCATCTATTATCTTACACAAAGAAGGGCAACAATGAGAATTTGCTCGCTGAAGAAACATTTTGCTTTTCCTTCTTGATAGATGAAGCCATCCATCACAGTGTACCCACTAAATGGATTATCATTCTGTTGTCTAACCAAAGTCATCCATCGCTCCTGATCTGCCAACTGTGGTATATGGCTGAAGGGGAGGGGGGAACCCCCAGCTATAATCAAAATACATAGACAGAATTTATAACTTCAAATCCTCTATTCCCTGCGTTATGATTTATTTCTATAAATTGTCTGGAACATGTATTTGTCTTGACTTTATCTGGTTGGTGGCTAATATTGTTAGCGTTGCTCTTAAAGGAAAGAACGAAGTTGGGTTAGAACCTTAACTTGCTGTCAAACCTGGTTAAAAAGTGACTTCTGGACCAGGAAGTGGGTTCTCTGAAGCTCCATGGCACGCTGTGTATGCAAACACTTCCTTGACACAAACACAAATCCTCAAGTGCAATTGTCAACTCCTGGCAGGTTAATCTTGGCCTTGTGCGGTGATTTATTTACAGGTCTGATGGCTGCACAAAAGGCGCACAAACAATGCCAAGATAAAATTTGATTTATTGCCAATCCCTATCATACCTTTGTGGCTTCTTTTCTGAGGGACCGCCATTGGTGGTGGTGTGATTTGTGAGTCTGCTGCTTGCAGTAAGCCAGGACCTGTTTTTCTCCTTCCTCTTCACTGCCATCACCAGCCAGCAGAGAAAACATCTGACAGAGAGTAGTAGAGCAGAGCAGAATAAAATATAAAATAGAATAAAATAAAACAGAGTAGAAGAGAGAATAGAATAGAATAGAAAATAGAAGAGAGAATAGAATAGAATAGAATAGAAAATAGAAAAGAAAATAGAATGCAATATGGAATATAGAATTGAATAGAAAATAGAAGAGAGAATAGAATAGAATAGAAAATAGAAGAGAGAATAGAATAGAATAGAATAGAATAGAATAGAAAATAGAATAGAATAGAAAATAGAAAAGAAAATAGAATTCAGTATGAAATATAGAATTGAATAGAAAATAGGAGAGAATAGAATAGAATAGAAAATAGAAGAGAGAATAGAATAGTAGAATAGAATAGAAGATAGAATAGACTAAACTAGAAAATAGAATGGACTAAAATAGAAAATAGAATAGAATATAGAATTGAATAGAAAATAGAAGAGAGAATAGAATAGAAGAGTAGAATAGAATAGAAAATAGACTAAAATAGAAAAGAAAAGAAAACAGAATAGAATATAGAATATAGAATTGAGTAGAAAATAGAATAGCACTGAAGAAGCTTCTTGGATGAGAACTGAAACGTCTTTCTAGAAAAAAGATAACGTCCAGTTGCCTTTTGAACAAAACCACCTTTGGGTTTAGCTGGTGATGATACCAGTTTGCAAAGTCCTGTGCACTGGTTCTTCCTGAAAGGAAGATGCCTTCTGCATGGCTTAGGTGCTGTTTTGTTTCTCAAGTATCTAAGGGAGCTAATAATATCTCATTGGGGGGGGGAGAGAAAGGGAGAGAGAGAGAGAGAGAATTAAAAGCCTCTGTGAAACTTCACTGCCTTGTTTCATGTCCATCTATGCTCTCCTCTGTCACGAGCAGACAGTGCTGAGTCTGATAGACCTCTAACAAAGAGCTATTGAAGAAAGTGGCTGTGTGAATTGGCCTGGCATTGGTCACAGCGCGCTTCTGTGGGACTCGCTGCTCCCATTTCACAATGGCTTCCAGTGTGTGGAGCCATTTGCTGAAAGGTCAAAACTGAACAGCGAAATGCACCAGAGTCCAAAAATCTTGTTCTCCTATAAATATCAGCCTCTGTTAGAGTCGCTGCACTCCACACCCCATCTTTAATGCAGCTGCTTGGTGGTGATTCTTCCTTGTGAGAGCCCTTTTCCCGCTGATTTTCCTGATGCCCTTTTCCTAACCGGTGAAGCTCTCCAGTGGAGAAGATGGCAACTCCTGCCTCTTTTTAACGCCTTCATCTCCAGCTGAAGAAATCCAGATTGAGACCCAAGGATTCTCAGGAGGTTCTCAACAGAGTGAGATCCGGAAGGACTTGTCCTTTTGTGGTTCCTTGAATCGTCCAGCTAAGGGAAGGGAGATTGTTGGGGAACCAATTGGGTTGGGACTCTTCGCCTCTTCTTGGCTTGTTGGATTCGAGCAAAGGTTGCCATGACGTTGGCCGCCAAGTTAGAAGACATTGAAGTCACTCTGGAGCACCTGCTGATGGATGTGTTTGTAAGTAGATTGTGGCTTTCTCTTCAAAGGGACAGGAGGGTTGTTCGGCGAGCGGCGAGTTACTTCTCATGCATATTGTGGTGTGTGTCCTCTTTTTAGACTCCAGAGTGGGCAGAGCATTTAGGAATCTCTGTGTGTGTTGTAAGAGTCGAAAGTGATGTGGCAGCTTTAGGTTGAAGAAAGATGTTGACTGAAAAGGGCCAGGAGAAAATGTGCAGAATTTAAATCTTGGGGCTGTGTGTGTTGCGTAGGACTTCAACCTTGCCTTTCCCATTGAGTAAGGTGTTGTGATATACCTGCAGTCTAAGAACAAGCTTATTGGATGTATATAGGAAATTCTGTGGCTGCGCTGGTTTTTCACCAGACTTCGTTGGAGTTGACTCTGCCTATCAGCCCAAACGGATAATCTAAACATACCTTGTTCATTTGAACGAATCAAATCCAGCGTCATTCATGTAATTGTTTTCTATGGGGAAAAGGATACTACTTCACATGATTAGATATCTGTCTGTGGAGATTCTCAGTCATCCAGATCATGGTTGTCCCAAAGGTGATTTTCAAAAGGCAACTGGACTTCCTCGGCTTTTTCCTTTTCTTCAAAACGTTTTGCTTCTCGTTCAAGAAGCGACTTCTGAAACTTCTTCTGAACTTCTTCTGAACTGAAGAAGCTTCTTGGATGAGAAGCAAAACTTTTTTTAAAAAAATATCCAAGAAAGTCCAGTTGCCTTTTGGGAAAAAACACCTTTGGAACATGGTTAGGTAGTTCTTTGTTGAAGGCACGTTCTTTTGCTATCTCCATCACTTGGAGAAATCTGTTCCTTACATAGGACAGAAGCACTTCTTGCCTTAGAGATCGTTTTCTTTTATTCCTCTTGGCAATTAATGTTTTCTTCCACAAATTGATTTATTCTCTTCCTCCTCATTTTTATCCCTAATTTTGGTTGGAAAATTAGTTGGTCGTATCGGTACTTTCTCATCATCTCTAAATTTTTACTTGAAGCAAGGTAAGGAATTTCCTAGGACAGTTTTCATGGATGGGCTTGCATGGCCTTTCTTCAGTTCTCTTTCCTGTTGGTTAGAACACACCTCATGGCCTAAGACAGAGGTCTCCAAACTGGGGAACTTGAAGACTTGTGGACTTCAACTTCCAGAATTCTCCAGCCAGCATAGCTAACTGGAGAATTCTGGGAGTCGAAGTCCACAAGTCTTCAAGTTGCCAAGTTTGGGGACCCCTGGCCTAAAACAATAGAGAATTTGGTTTTGCTGGCCTTCTCTTGCACAATTCACAGAAGCAACAAAACTGTTGAAGCGTATGGAGGCTGAACTAAATTACTTGTTGAAAAGTCACTTCTGAGTACGAAGCCATTGTGGATGAGATAGGCAGATGAGAAGACATCACTCAGGGCACGACCTCATTCTGCCTTGTGGCGGATTTCCTAGGGTGGTTCTTAGCACATTGGATGCTTTGCAGAATCCCACAAAGGAAGATTAAAAAGTACTTTCTCACCTGAACAGGATTAGCTTTGATAGGGAGGAGATGATAAAGAACCAAGAGGCAGGCACAGGAGTTATGAGGAGAGGAGGAAGAGGAAGAGGAGGAGGAGGAGGAGGAGGAGGAGGAGAGGGTTTCCTGCCTAAGCAGGGGGTTGGACTAGAAGGCCTCCAAGGTCCCTTCCAACTCTGTTAATCTATCCTATTCCAAATGCTAAAATTAACACTGCTCAACCATTTCCCAGCAGCGTGAAACTTAATATTCAGATGAGCATCTGGCTATTCAGCTGGGTTCTCTCAGATAATGAGATGCTCCCCAGCTCAGCAGAACCTTCTTCTCATCCATCCTTTTCTCTGTCAGGGTTATTACTTTAATGCCCCGCAAGGCCTTACGTATTCCAAACTGCCATGGATGCAAATCATGGCTCTACACAATTCAGGGATCTTTAAAAACCCACCAGTCCTACATAATTGCACCAGGCTGAGATGGAGGACTGTGTTCTTCATTTTCCTTTGGTTTTATAGAAGGACCTGAATTGCATGGATGGGATTCCACTGTGCAATGGATACAACACGGTGGCATCTGTGTACATCAGGAACGAAGGACGGTGTTCTGACCTAGACCTTCCCAAGGTCATAAAGCCTGATAAAACCCCTTTTATTCAGGTTAAAGGGAATTCCTCTCCAACAAAGTCCCGGCAAACAGTCTTCCAAGAGAGTTCACAATTTCAGACCTTTATCAGGCTTGGAGAGCTGCCAGGCTGATAGCTTCCAAGCGCCATGCTGTAGCAGGAATTACTTGGCAAGGAGTCAGGAACAGAGCTTCACCCGAATGAATTGAACTGTTTGTCTCCTGCAAAAGCCCCCTCCCCTTTTGCTCCTCTTTATTCCCTATGGGAGGGGCCATTCACCATCCACCTGAGCCTTTGCTCCCGAGCCGACCCTTGTTCCTTAACTGTTCCCTTCTCCTGGCAGCTCTGTGCATGCGCACCCTGGGAACAGGCTCCAGCCGTTCTTCTTCCCCACTGATCCCTGACTCCGAAGGCAGCTGATAACTATCAGGTGGCCCTGGCCCCATCTCTGCCTCTGACACAGAGCCCCCACCAGAGCCGTCCCTAGACTCCAGGACTGGCCCAGGTTCCTCCCCCCACCTCCTCACTGTCTGAGTCTGTCCCCAGCTCCACTGGCTCCAATGTTCTCATTGTCCTGTTTGTTTTTGTGAACCTGTAAATGCTTGGTACATGTACGTGGTGCATACATGTATCATACATGATAGAGTCAGGAGACTTTTTGTATCTGGATGTGTGATTGTGGGAATGAAAGCTAAAAGAAGGACAAGCATTCCAGGGAAAGCTCCATTTCCCACGACCTCTGTAGGACTTTCCTTCTCTCGGAATAGTCAGCTCATGTCCCCCACCCCAAATAAGTAGGTTACAAGACTTAAGTGATTTGGGATTAAACAAATCCCTTCTCTGATTAACTGAGCCTGTTCTTTGAGTTAGCACCTGGGTCAGATGGCCGTTCACTCTTTGTTTAAACATCTTCAGTGAAGGCAACGTTCAACCAAAATCTATTTGGAATCCATAATTTTGCTTTCCGACTTCAAAATAACTCTGCCTGGTCCTCTACATGGACACCCTTTGAGATCCTTCAAGGCAACCATCCTGTCTCCCTGCGATCTCTTCTTGCTTAACCTGCCCAAAACCTGCAACCATCCCTTGGAAGTCTTTTAGTCCCAACCTCTTGTTATTTTGATTACGATATGACCAGTGGTGGGATTCAAACATTTTTTACTACTGTTTCTGTGGGTGTGGCTTGGTGAGTGTGACAGGGGAAGGATATACTACAAAATCCCCCTTCCCTTCCCACCCCACTAATCTGCTTTCCTGCTCCCTTCTCCTGTGCAGGGCAACCAAAGGAGACCCAGCCCATCAGCTGGGACTCAATGGGAGGCAGAGAAGAGATGGGGTTGGCGGGGCCAGTCAGAGGTGGGATTGGCCGATTCTCTGAACGACTCAAAATTTATGCTACCAGTTCTCCAGAATCAGTCAGAACCGGCTGAATTATCCCCCTCTGAATATGACCAAATAGACTTTCATTTAGTAATTCCTTCCCAAAAAGTAGAGCCCACAATTGGATTCAGATTCAAGGCTCAGTCTGCCTTAAAGTAGAACAGAGAGCAATTAGAGAGTGCTGATAGGAATATTCTCAGTGGTTTCTTGATTAGACTGTGGTTTACCGTGAGCTTGTTTGTCTGAATTGGTAGCTCCTTGATTGGGGTGTCATTTACTTCTTGACTGTTGATCTAAGATTAATTCTGTCGTCAATCTCTGTATCAGCATTCCAGCAGTTGCCCTAATGAAATCATGAGCCTCGAGCTAAGCTTCAAAAACTTCAAAGGATTTATTAGGAGTGGACATGTCAGCATGACCTGCATGAAACCGGTGTCGACTCATAAAACTTTTCTATGCCTGTTTTAGAGTTGCCACTCTGCTTATCTGGGTCCTGTCCCAAAGGCACTTTTTTTTCCCCAAGAGTCAGCTAGACTTTCTGGTTTTTCTTCGAAGACGTTTCGCTTCTTGTCCAAGAAGCTTCTTCCGCTCTGGACGATATCTGGGTACTGATTGCTGGTGAAGAAATGTTGTGATCCTTTTGTTTCCTTTTTAGCTAGTTGATTGGCTCTGTTGAATGGTAGGTAGATGTTGTTTATCTCTAAATCCTAAATAATATTTGGCTGGGTTGGTTGGTTTAGAATAGAAACTACCATCCATAGAACCAAGACAAACCACCTAGAAAGAGAGGGAGGGAAGATATTTTTTTAAAAAAAAAAAAATCCTGAGCAAATTGGTTGTCCTCATTGTTTAGTAGCTCTTGGCACTAAATATTTAATATATTAATATTTAAATATTCGCAAGGCTCCTGAGAGAGATCAGAGAACTTTATAGACAGTGAACGGATGGCTAGATTCGGCCATCTGGCATGGACAGCTATGCCAAGCCAAGACAGGAGCTTAGAGAGAAAGCAGGACAGGCAACGGGATCTGCAGGAGGTACACGCATGTCGTTGATGTCATGGAAATCAGTCCAAAAACAGTTCCAAAACAGAGCTGATCAGATAATAAAACCACATTTTGCAATTGTACTTAATACTGCGTTTCCCTGAAAATAAGACCCTGTCATTCATATATATACATTCATATATGTATGTATGTATGTATGTATGTATGTATGTATGTATATTCTTAAGTTTTCACGGGTACTTACATGTATGGCATTCAGCTTTGTTCGGGTATTTTCCCACGTCATTGTAGTTGTGCTTTTAAAGTTGTAGCAACGTTTCGGCAGAATCTCATCTGCCATCATCAGGCTTCTGTATAGTGTTCGTCTGTGAGTCTATAAAACTCACTATAAAAGCCTGACTCACGGATGAACACTATATAGAAGCCTGATGATGGCAGATGAGATTATGCCAAAACATTGCTACAACTTTAAAAGCACAACTACAATGATGTGGGAAAATACCCGAACAAAGCTGAATTATATATATATATATATATCAATCACCAAAAAAGGCATCAGGTCTTATTTTCAGGGGAAGTCACCCACTGCCTAACCCTCCTTTTCGCTCTCAGAGGCCTTCAGGAACTTGTTCTTCTGCGGCCGGCAAGGCTTTCCTAAAGGCCTCTGCAACTGATTAGAGAGCTCAGGATCAATCCAGAGCTTTGTTTTCATCTCCAGAGGCCTTCAAGAAAGCCTTACCAGCCTTGCCGACTGCAGAAGAAATGGGCCGGCCAGGCAGATGTTGGGGTGTGCAAGGCCTGGCTGCAACTATCCAAAGGTAAGTAGTAGGGCAAGTCTACTCCCCCATCCTCATCCTAGCTTAATGTTTACCTGTCCACTCTGGAGTGGCTTATTTTGGGGTTAAGGCTTATATTGGATGCGCATGTAAAAATCAAGCTAGGATTTACTTTCAGGGTAGGTTGTATTTTTGGGGAAAGAGGGTAGTAGTAGCAGCAGAAGCTGGCCAAAATTGCCTTAGTTCTTTTAGGAATTGATGGCCCACATTTTCTTACTTGAATTAGAATTAGAGTTCTTTATTGGCCAAGTGTGATTGGAAACTATGCTTAAATCTGTCTCTATTAAATTAAAGATCTTTTGTCATGTCTTGGGGCTCCCCATTGGTGTTCATGGATGCATGAACTAATACTCTATACTGTCACAAATCACGCATAATGTAGGAGGTGGTTCTTGTGTGCAAAACAGCCACCAAGAGGAATGGCCTCATCTCTGTCACCGTGAGAAACTGGACTGGGTTCTAGATGGCTGGACTACATGTTCTCCAGTATACCAGCCCTGGGTTTGGTTGCACGGGGTCTTGGGTGGAATATGAGCAACAGAAAGGACTGTCTGATCAGCACAGAATAGAGATCAATGCTTGTGACCAATCCAGACTTTCAAGGAGGTCACAAAGTTGAAGATTAATCCATTTTGGGAGGATTCAGCATCGTAGCATTCAAACCATAATAGCCCTCAAGGCTTAAACATCAAAAATGGATGCTCAGGTTCAGATGCTGGACCCAAAATTGATTGTGCACCATGGAAGTTTGCAAAAATGACTCACTGGAAAATAGGAAGGTTGCTTTTGTGAGGATACAGTAATAGAAAAAGGAAGGGGGGCAAACTTATTTTGGGAAGCAAGCAGAATGCATTTCTGGGCTTGGCTTTTGGGAACCCTTGGATCAATATTGGAAATTTACAACAGGAATGGGACAAGATTAAAAACAAAAATAGAGAATTGCAACTTTGAATTTGCTTTACATGCATCGCTTTTACACATGGGAGACGGAGTCTCTTAAAGCATGGGTGTCAGGTCAGGTTTGAGGACAACGGAAAATGTACAAGTTGTAGCCTTGTTTCATTATAATTCATGAAGTAGCTCGAGGCCATCCCTTTTCAGCCACAACCTGCTTTTGCAGTTTGAGCCTGGTCCAGAAGATAGATCTGTTTGTAAGGCTACTGAAGTCATCCTTAAGCCAGTTCTTGACCACAACACAACTGATATAATTAGACACCATTGTTGTTTCAAAGCAACCTCAAGAAAAAAGTTCAAAAGTCAACAACAAATTTTGCAAGCCTAAGCAACCATTGGCTATATCTCAGTTGTTAAGTGCCTTTCCATTAGCTGCTCCTAATTGCACAGTGGAATTGATCCTCCAGTTGATTTTGACTCCATAGCAGAATGACAGAGTTGGAAGGGACCTTGGAGGTCTTCCAGCCCAACCCCCTGATCTGGCAGGAGACCCTGGACCATTTCAGTCAAACAGCTGTCCAGTCTGTTCTCCAGTGTTGGTGCCACCCAGAACTTTTGAAGGCAACTTCTGTTCCATGGGTTGGTTGTTGGAATCACGGGAAGGATTTACATTCTTTGTTGTCTTCTGGTCATTTGCACTCTTTCTGAGAGTTGTTGAGGCCACTAAAGAGTATTATCTGTGTCCTCCTTCCATCCAGTTTATCCTTCCGTCTAGTGGTGGGATTCTACCAGTTTCCCTACCAGTTCGGTGACTGCGCACTTCGCACATGCGCAGCTTTCCAAACACCAGCTGAGGCTATGCCGTGCCAATCAGCTGAGAGGATAAAGAGCAAAAAAGCGCAGGGGTTGGTGAGAGAGGGCTGATCCTGCGCTTTCCTCTTCTTTCCCCTCTCAGCTGATCATCAGGGCTTTTTTTTTTTTGCTACCGGTTCATGGAAACCGGTCCGAACCGGTAGCATTTCACCACTGCTTCCCCCCCGCAGAACTGAAAAAAACTTCTTGGGTGAGAAGCAAAAACAACTTCAAGGAAAAACAAAGTCCAGCGGCCATTTGAAAAAGGCCCTGTCATACACAGAAGGTCTGCAATTCTCACCAGAATCATCCTCTTAACTTTCCAGGAATTGTTTGCTGTTGTCTTGGTGTCCTGTCGGAAGGCGGTGAAGTTCTCCAAAACTGGAGACAGGGCACCCATCTAGATAGGATTCCCATGAGCTCATTTGTATGGTTAAATCAAGATTACATTCCAGTTTTCACCACCCAGCAACTGAGAGACTGCATTTCTTTCTTATCTCTTGCAGGGGGGGGGGGGGGGTTCTTTAATTAACCTTAACAATATATGTGCTGTCTGGATTTGCGGGACTGTCGAAGAGTATGGGGATTTTGTGTAAGCAGACGGTGATGGATGGCGCTAAACTTTGGGGTACCAGACCTCCGGGGTATTTATCATTATGAATTCTTAAAAGAAAGAGAAAGGAATAGATTGCGCAGGCATAAATTCTTAATGGGAAGGAGTCTGTAAACCACGCTTGAAATATACTTGGCATTATTGATGGGCTTTGCAGGACTAATAAAAGTCATGGTTGCTCATACAAACGACTTCCTGCTAGCAGCTGTTTATATGACACCCCCTATCAACTCCAGGCTTTGCCCCAGTGGAAACTCATCAATTACAGCCAGTGAAAGTTGTGTTGTCAACAATTACAGATGTCTGTTTAGGAAAGGTCCAGTGGAAGATACAATTCAATCCAGAATAGAGCTGGAAGGGACTCTGGAGGTCTTCTAGTCCACCCCCTGATGAAGCAGGAAACCCTCTACCATTCCAGACAAGTGGCTGTCCAATCTCTTCTTGAAAGCCTCCAGTGATGAAGCACGCACAACTTCTGAAGGCAAGCGGTCCTACGGGTTGATTGTCCTCACGGTCACTCCTTAATTTTAGGTTGCTTCTCTCCTTGGTTAGTTTCCATCCGTTGCTTCTTGTCCTGCCCTCCAGTGCTTTGGAAGATAAGTTGATCCCCTCTTTGAGGCAGCCCCTCAAATATTGGAAGACTGCTATCATATCCAGTTCCTGCAACCATTCTTCATATGTTTTAATCTCCAGGAGTTCAATCGTCTTCGTTGCTCTTCTCTGCATCTTTTCCAGAGCCTCAACATCTTTCTTGTAATGTGATGACCAAAACTGGATGCGGTATTTTAGGTGTGGCCTTACTAAGGCTTTATAAAATGGTACTAATACCGAGGGAAGAAAACAGGCCCATAGTTAGCTTGGAGTGATAATCATGATTGTTGTATAGTGGCAGTGGTGGGATTTCACAATTTTTGCTACCGGTTCTGTGGGTGTGGCTTTGTGGGCATGGCTTTGTGGGCGTGGCAGAGGAAAATCTCCATTCCTTCCCCGCCCCACTCCATTAGCCTGCTTTCCAGCTCCGTTCTCCTGTGCAGGGCAACAAAAGAAGATGTTAAAGATGGGAGGCAGAGAATAGATGGGGGCAGAGCCTGTCAGAGGTGACATTTGCCGGTTCTCCAAACTACTCAAAATTTCTGCTACCGGTTCTCCAGAACTGGTTGGAACCTACTGAATACCACCTCTGTGTAGTGGGGAAGAATTAAAAAAAAAACCCTTTGGCTTAACTAATCAAGGAGAGATCCAACCTGCAATTAAGGAGAAAATTCCTGACGTTGGGAACATTTAACCAGTGGAATGACTTGCCTTTAGAATTTATGGGTGCTCTAACACTGGAAGTTTTCGAGAAGAGATCCGACGGCCACTTGTCTGGAATGGCATAGGGTCTCCTGCTTGAGCAAGGGGTTGGACTAGAAGACCTCCAAGGTCCCTTAGAACTCTTTTACAGTAGTACCTTAGTACTCAACTGCTTTGAAACTCATCAAATTTGATACCCAATGCATTTTAACATGAACATTTTGTGCGGGACTCCTTGTTTGTTTAGTACCCAATGCTCAAGCTAGAACTTATCTGTATCGGCTGCCTTGTGGCTTTTCCTTATGGGGAAAACGTGTTTGGTGTTCATCATTATTGGTGCTCATCTTGCCTCCCAGAAACAATTAACAATGAGTACCAAGGTACCACTGTATTGTTATTTTTTATTCGGTTGTTCCAATTCTTAGTGGAGGTACAAGGAGGTCTGGATTGCAGCTGTGGGATTAAGCTCTCTTTCCAGGCAATGGAGCTTCCCTCTCTGAATGACTAGACTAAAAGTGGCAGAATTACGCACGATGACTGAGTGATGGACAGAGGAAAAAAGCCCACAAGACAGGCTTTTCTCTGTCGATTACTCCAGAGTTGCATCAGGTTGCACACCTGACATTCTCTGTGGCTTTGGAAAGGCAAGAGGAGAGGCAGAATTCAAGGTGATTCCCGAAGCTTCCCTTTGGGTCTTTTTCTGTCTGATTCGCGAATGAGGAAAGAGCCATGGAAGAGAGAGAAGATTCATTTGGGACAGAGAGGTGAAGGAGCAGGAAAGTTGCTTTCCCTCCAGTAAGTTTCTTGTTCTTTGCACATTCAGGACACCTGTTGAAGGAGTTGTAGGGTGTCATGCCCCTGTCAGAGTCTGAATCTGAGAAAGAAGCCAGACAGCTGACAGGGAGCAGGAGTGTGGCTCCGTTGGCTGTGGAGAAAACTGGGGAAGGCGAAAGTGCGGCTGGGCAGAGCAGGGAAGAGGTATAACGTGAGAGAGGGAGTTCAGAGGAAGATCCAGGCCCACCCCCTCTTTATCCTAGGGCACACAGGGAAGAACAGAGAAGGGACCAACATGAGTTGCATGGCTTATGGGGGAGGAAAGGGCCCTGATTCCTTCATTAGCTGCAGCTGGAAAAACAGTTTTTTTTTTTTTTTAAAAAGGAAGCTGCACACAGCAAGCTGTTGGGAGCAAATGTGACTTTATCTTGTGTTCTCGTGGCTTATCTGTGTTCCTGGCGTCTTCCCAACTATATGAGTTTTGCCATGCCTTCAAGTCTGAAATTCTTGTTCCTGCCCTGCCAAATTACTTCAGTTTGGCCTGTTTGGACTTACAGTTACAGTTACAGTTTCTGTTGACCACGTTTTGGACTTGATTCTCTGCAGCCCAAGGCTGTTCCTGGGAGAGTTTTTCTCCAGCCAGAAGGCAACCGGGATATTGGGGGCAAAGTTGGAGCTAATAAAAGGACTCTTACTGATTATCTGACTGGGTTGCCTTTGTGTCACCCCCTTTGGGTCATCACTTGGGCATGGTTTGCATTCACCAAGGATAATAAGGAGATTCTGGGAGAAGGGATTACAGGTAGTCTTCAACTTACAACAGTTTATGGAGTTCATTAAATTTACTGAAGCTACGTTGAGCTCTGAGTCTGTCTGTTGAAATGAAACTACTTCTCTCCTCTGCTTGCTAGCTTGTCTGCTGAAGTTGAGTTGCTTGCAACACGCCTGCTTCTGTTTGCGTTTGCTCCAGGTTGGAGAAATCCACAGCTGCTCTCGAAAAATTTACTTAATATGTATATAAAGACATTAAAGGAAGCATCAGCCATCTGTGTTTACTTTTCTGGCACTGAATTTACACTGCAAATACTCTGAATACTGTTATTGTATTATGAATAACTGAAGTTAATATAATTGGGGAAAACAATTTAAAGCTACAGCAGCCCATTCAAAGGACTTTATTCTCACTTCGCTAGTGCTGCAAACAGATTTTGTAAGTCACTGGTGTGCGGTAGCCAGAAAAAAGGGTTTTGCAAGGTCTTTTTTGGGTGGGGGGGGGGTCAGGGGAGAGAAAGCAGACAGGTGGAACTGACTCAGGAATAATAAAGGAGGCGAACGAATAAGCCCAGGGTTGAATTAGAAGGACAATTTAATGCCAGGGAACTCCATCTGGAGTGAGTCACAACTATTTCACGAATTGTAAAAAAAAAAGGGGGGGTTGCAGTTGGCAAGGCATTAAACAGTTTTAATTTAGGGCAGAAAAAGCCTGCAGGAAACTCGTACAAGCTGCTTTGGTTTGCGTGGACGTTTCCTGCAGTCGCTAAATGCTGAAATTCTCACCTTATGTGTAAGTTTAGGGACGAATAGAAAGGACAACCCAACTAAATATGGGATTCAGAAACAGGTAACTAACTCAGGTATATGTCTAGTCTAGTGAAGGCTATGCGTAATCTAGTGAAAAGAAGGACCAGGAGAGACAGGATGTCAGGGTTCCAGTATTTGAGGGGCTGCCCCAAAGAAGAGTTAGGGGTCATCCTCTTCTCCGAAGCACCAGAAGTCAGGAGAAGAAGCAACGGATGGAAACCAATCATGGAGAGAAGCAACCTGGAATTGAGGAGGAACTTCCTGACAGTGAGGACAATTAAACCAGTGGAACTGCTTGCCACCAGAAATCATGGCTGCTCCATCACTGGAGGCTTTCAAGAAGAGACTGGACAGTCTCTTGTCTGAAGTGGTGCAGGGTCTCCTGCTTGAGCAGGGAGGGCTGGACTAGAAGACCTCCAAGGTCCCTTCCAACTCTAATTATTCTACTATCCTCTCTCCCTCCCTCCCTCCCTTCCTTCCTTCTCCACCTTGGGAGGTTTTCAAGAAGAGACTGGACAGCCATTTGTCTGAAATGATATAGGCCTGCCCTATAGGGTCTCCTGCTTGAGCAGAGGGTTGGACTAGCAGACCTCCAAAGGTCCCTTCCAACTCTGTAGTTCTGTTATGCTGCCTTCCTTCCTTCCTTCCTTCCTTCCTTCCTTCCTTCCTTCCTTCCTTCCTTCCTTCCTTCCTTATCTCTGGAGGTTTTCAAGAAGAGACTGGACAACCACTTGTCTGGAATGGTGAAGGCTCTTCCTGCCTGAGCAGGGGGTTAGACTAGAAGACCTCCAAAGGTCCCTTCCAACTCTGTCATTCTGTTCTTCAGATGCTGAATCTCAATGTGATGAACGGAAAAATTGTGAGAATTGGGTATTTGTTCCCAGAAATGTTCCCATCTTTTTTCTCTGGGAACATGTAGCTCAGCTTTTCTCAACTGGTGCTCCTCAAAAGGCTATGCCTGGGGGGAAAAAGTCACACCAATTTGTGCAGCAATGGTTTAATTCTACCCAGGTTCACGGCAGCTCCCAATAGAAATTAAAATGCCCTTAGTACAAACTGCATGTGTAAAAAAATAAAATAAAACCTTCATAGAAAGGTCTCTAAAGCAGTAAATGCTAATACAATCATCTTCCAACATCAATGGTAATATAATAAATACACCTTAATCAATGGCATCATGACACAAATAATAATCTCTATCATTATGTCCTTCTTTCAATTCAATTTATTTATATATATATATAAGTGAAATACCCCTCACACATCATCACTAAATCTCCAGAACCATAAAGCCTACAAACTTGAAATTGGGCACATATGTTCCTCTTGACTTCTAGGTGCCCACAAAGAAAGGATTTTTCAAAATGACCATCAGAGCATTTAGAGTATTTCTTATATTATTTTTATTATTAACACATTGATGCTCAGGAGTTCTACTCTCCCTCCCCACCTGGAAAAAAATCTCTTCCAAATGCAAAACACAAGCAGAGGAGTTTCACCTTCAGTTTCACTTTCACTGCATCACCAAGCAGCTTTAGTACGGAACAGTTGAGCTAAGCTGTGCCCAGGCTCCTTGCTGTCTCCTTGCTCACACAACAAATACTCTTTCAGTTTCCAGCCCTCAACTCTCTCTCACACTGACAGAATGCTAGCCAGATGAATACCAATGGATGCTGGTAGGAAGAGGCAGAATTTTCCCCCCTTATTTTCCTCCCAAAAAACGAAGCCCCTCCACATAGTTTCGTAGCAAAGCATGCGTACAAAGCTAGTAACAACAGAGGAACCTCAAAACTTAATATTGAGCCTTTTGACGTAGCCCACAAATTGAAACAAACTTCCATAACTTTAAATAACACTTTATGACCACATTTGATTGATGTCCAATCATCACCGCCGTCCATTATCCCCAACAGGGCAACCTCCGTTTCACTTAATAGTAAATCGGAGACTGGAATTCTCTGCTCTTCATCCTAACCACAAGCCAGCCATTAACGGATCCTGTTAAAAATAGATTTGAATGGATGCAATTTGACAGAGTAGTTGTCTTTGCTTGCTGATGGAGAGGATTGTGTGGCCTACCACCTTCCGAGTAGAGCAGAGGTATTTATTAATACATTTATGGTCAGAGTACAACATGTGTACAATGAGATTGCCCTTTGTGCACCCCACCCCTCAACACAACTCACAGTGAGGACAGGAGTCCCTAATCCTATTACACTAGGTTGCACAATGCGCCGGCCCCGCAAGTCTATCCTACTATGTTGACATAAAGGTCGTTTCCATTCAGGAGTCTGGCAGCCCACGAGTAGAAACTGTTCTTCAGCCTGTTGGTGTGGCCTACCTGATGGTAGGAGGGTGAAGAAGGGCTGACCGAAAAACCTGAGGATTTTCCTAGCTCTTCTAAGGCAGCGAGCCCTAGCGAGGTTATCTAGCGGTGTCAGGGAACAGCCCACGATGTTTTGTGCTGTCCTGACCACCTTCTGTAGTATCTTTCTATCCACGGCTGTCAAGCCAGCATACCACTCCGTCATGCAATGTGGGAGGACGCTTTCTATGGTGGACCGGTAGAAGGAGGCCATCAGTCGTTGTTCCACTTTATTCTTTTGCAAGACCCGGAGGAAACGGAGTCTCTGTTGGGCCTTTCTTTAGCAGCGTTACAACGAGTTTAAAAGCAAAACATACGCAAAGGATGGTGTGCACGATACTTTTCATTCATCTAAGAGAAATACGGGTGGTCCTTGACTTCACGTCCACCACGGAGCTCAAAATATCCACCGCTGAGCAAGACACATATTAAGCGAAGTCTGTGGCCTTCCTTAGCCCAGCGTTGAGGGACTCCCTCGTCATTAAGTGAATCTGGCTTGCCCACCTCGACATTCATCAGAATGCCACAAAAGGGGAATCTCAGGACCCCCCAGGACAACTGTGACCATCGTAAATACAAGTCCATGGACAAGCGGCTGGATTTTGATCACATGACCATGGGTTTTTTTTGCTGCAATGGTCATAAGTGTGAAAAACGGTCATTTAAGTCACTTTTTCCAGCGCTGTTGTAACTTGGAACCATCACTAAACAAACTGAGGACTGCCCTTGTTCCATTTATTCAAGATGGACAGAACTGAGTTTTAATTAGAGTTGAGGTTTCCTCTCTCTTTCTCTGCCTTTACACAACGAGGTTAATTGGGCCTTTTCGATCCCTTGCCTCTCTTTCTCTCTTTCTTTTTTCCTGTTTTCATTCCCTGCTGTTTCCACATTTTGCTTTCCTTTACCCTGGCCTCGATCCAGTCCATTGGATAGAGAGCAGTGTTTATTTTTATTGTTTTTATTGATTCTCTTTTTTTACATATCTCGATCAATAATAAACAGTACTGTGAGCCTTTTTTATACAACTACATTCCATATTAATATTATCTATACCAGGGGTCCTCAAACTTGGCAGCTTCAAAACTTGTGGACTTCAATTCCCAGAATTCCTCCTCCAGGTCATATCAGCTCAGGAATTCTGGGAGTTGAATTCCACCAGTCTTAAACCTGCCAAGTTTGAGGACCCTTGATCTATACATTCTATTTCTATACTTTTACAACGATATAGTTCATTTTCTTGTCTTATTTCTTTCCTTTATCCAGTCATACCATTTTTCCCATATTGCATTCAGAATCTTCTTTCCTTTTAATTCTATAGTCATCCTATCCGTTTCCGCACACTCAATTTTTTATTTTTATTTTCTAGGCTTTTGGGGGGTATGTGTTCTTTCTTCCAACATTGCACGAAGGCTATTCTGGCTGCTGTTATTCTATGTAGCACCAGATATTTTATCCTTTTGTTATATTTACCTTTAATTACCCCTAGGAGGAATAATTCCAGGGTAAATGCTATCTGATTTCCAATTAAATCCTGTATCCATTTTTGGAAGAAAATACCAAAATGGAGAGTTGCATTATAAGGGAAAATAAATACATCGTCAATGGTGGTGGGAAGAATAAGGGGCCTCTCTCCTCATCATCAAGAGGAAGTAATCCTCATCCATATTTATGGTTGGTTTTACACTGGCAACAATGGACAATCTGCATTATATATACTGTGTGTGTGTGTGTGTGTAGGTCTAGGTGTGTTTGGGTCTTTTTCTTGTAAGATTAAGAGTATCTTGGTGACGTTTCAGCGAGGTCCCACTCTCCATCCTCAGGCTGGTGCTTTCAGCTTCGTGCCAGTGCAAGCAGAATTGTATATATATATATATAAAGATATATATATATCTTTTGATAAATCTTTCCCTTTGTGTTCAAGGCCAGCCATCACTGTGTAACCCTAAACCAACCCATGTTTAAATAAACCTCGGATTCCCTCCCTCTTTTCTGGTTTCCTTTTCCTTCCCTTTCTCCTCCTCTTTCTGTCTCACCCACAGCCGCTCATTCAAGCGGAGCCCATATGGAAGTAATCAGGAAGAAGGACTGATGGCTTTAATATTCTGAATTTCCCACATCAAGCTGCTGCCTTTTTCCTTTAATGCCTTTTAATGAGTGTGCAGTTATGTCAGCCAAATTTCTCTTTCTCGCTCTCTTTCTTTCTCTTTCTGTCTCTATCTCTCTTTTTCTCTCTCTTGCTCTCTCACTCTTTCTCTCTGTTTTTTTATCCCTCCCTCTCTCTCTTTCACTCTCTCTTTCTTTCGCTCTATCTCTTTCTCTCTCTTGCTCTCTCTCGCTTTCTATCCCTCTCTCTGTCTTTCTCACTCTCTTTCTCTCTCTCTCTCTTGCCCTCACTCTTTCTCTATCTCTTGCTCTCTCTTGCTCTCTCTCATTCTCTTTCTCTCTCTCTTTCTTTGTCTCAGGCCTTGTCTTTTATAGGCTAAACATACAGAACAGAACCGAGTAACAGAGCTTGGAGGTCTTCTAGTCCAACCCCCTGCCCAAGCAGGGAACCTTAGACCATTCCAGACAACCATTTTGTAATACAATTTAGCCTCCAGATCCCTTATCAGCTGTGTGACTCTTCCTTGCACTCTTTTTCAGCCACCAAACCAGAGGTGGTCTTCAGCCGGTTTGTACCGGTTCACACGAACCGGTAGTGGAAATTTTGACCAGTTCAGAGGACCGGCAAAGACCAGCTCCGACTGGCCCCACCCACCCTGACTGCCCTTTCCCGTCCTAGATTCTGCAAAGTGCACAGAACTGGTAATGTGCAATTTGGAATCCCACCCCTGCAACAAACCACCTGGAGACCAAGCGATCATGCAAGGAGGCCATGCGTTTTCTTTCTGAGTTTCTCTCTCACACGAACACGTATCTGTACAATGCACGTTTTCTTGCAGCGCATTTGAAATACAACGGCATTGTGTAAAACAATAGTCTGGTCAAATTGTTCACTGAGCTAATCTGTGCTGCCAGCTGACAGATGGGCAGCCTTTGGATGTCCATCTACTGCTACTGCCTGAATCATTATAGGGGCTTTTTTTTTTTTAGTGAGATATAAAATTTCAAGATAACTGCGAGAAAGCAGGGGTTTATTGCTTGTTACGGGGATGCGTGTACCGTACCAATTGATATGACTCATTGTTTAATTGTATTTGAGTGCATGCTACTAAACGAATGGAGAAAAGCCCCTGAAATAAGCCCCACCCTGCTACAAAGATTCTCTATGTTGGGATTATTATAATTTAGGGAAGCGAGAGAGGTATTATGTCTCTAACCGGAGCCAAACTAGATACAATTCAAGCTTTAATATGTTGATACATCTGGGATTTACCATAGAAACTGATTGGAAATTTTTTTAAAAAAGGTAAGAACTAGGGTAAATGTTGGAACATAGAATAAAGCATCGGAAGGAACCTTGGAGGTCTTCTAGTCCAACCTGATGCTCAGGCAGGAAACCCTATACCAATTTCTCCTTCATTCCTTGATTCGTTTCCATCCATTGTTTCTTGTCCTGCCTTGTGGACTTTTGGAAAATAAGTTGACCCGGTCTTCTTGGTGGCAGCCCCTCAAATATTGGAAGTCTGCTATCCCATCTCTCCTAGTCCTTCTCTTCATTAGACCAGAGATACCTAATTCCTTCAACTGTTCATCATCCAGTTTAGTCTCCATTATAAGAAGATAGGTTAACACACATTTTTAAAACCAGTTTTGTACGTGCCATATGAGACCAAAGAACTTAGTATTCTGTGCCGCACGGATTCCATTTGAAAAAGAGGAAGAAATTTAACATGTTTTAAATTAGAAGAAGAAAGTTAAAAAGGGAGAGAGAGAAAAAAAATCTCTCCCAAAGAATGCATTTGCTGTCTAAAATATTAGCACTGTCACTTTTGGGTTCATTTTCTATCCATTGTGGTCCTAGTGTTTTGTGTTAAGCTGAGCGACAGAAGACTTCTTGGGCTGCAGACCCTATGCTGTTCTGTTATTTCAATTCTGGAAGGAAGTAGAATTTGAACCATGTGTGTGTGTGTGTGTGTGTGTGTGTGTGTAACATTAATCTCCACACCAGATGGTGGGACCTGACCTATTGTTTGGTGGGGGGGCACATTTGATTACTGAGGAGAAGAGTAACAAGGAGAAGTGGTCTCTACTCAGTGACACGTATCATGAAATCAAATACAGTTTTAATTAAACCGCTGACCTGCTTCGCTTCTCTACCTCCCCAAAGCTAAGCTGTTATGTTTGGAATAATCGCCACCAGATGTAAAAGATAGGCTTCCTGAAACAACACTTGCGGGGAAGAAAACCAGCTTCCTTGTTATTTCCTTTGTTTCAAAGAGAGCCAACTGGATGCATTGTCTGGAGTTTGCTTTAAAAACAACACAACGGTTGGTGAATTACTTGATATTTGGGAACTGGGACCTGCGTATGTCATTCCAGGAGAAGACCTTGGGGTTTTAAGAATTGGGGTCTTGGGGGTCTAAGAATTCGTGCTCATATGGGCACACCTGTGCACACGCATGTCATTTTGCACTCTGCTATGGTGATGCAGGCAGTTGTGACTCTCAACGGGCGTGCAAAACTCCTTCTCAAACTACCGTATGGATCTCTGAGAAGACCAAGCGTGGAAAAGGTAAGCAGAAATCATCCGTTGTGCTAAGGAGAGCCTCTTTGGGCATGGAACCTACCCAAGGGGATGTCGGTGTGGTAGACTCTCAAAGTAACAGAATAACAGAG
>NW_020769366.1:5415559-5433191 GCF_900518735.1 Pseudonaja textilis | reverse complement strand
GGTAGGTAGATAGATGAGAGAGAGAGAGAGATAGGGAGAGAGAGAGATATATATATGGGTAGGTAGATAGAAGAGAGAGAGAGAGAGAGAGAGAGAGAGATAAGATTATTCTGTAGATTTAACTCTGTTGTATTTTTTGAGGCTTATCTTGTCATGGAAACCAAACCTGGCTCTGTTTTATGGTCCACATAATGGGACGATTGCAGAAAAATTGGTCTAATTTGATAGGCCTCAAGGCGACCGTTGAGCCAACCCAGCCATCCAGTCGTTCTTCGAGCCCTTTCAGTTGCAGAGACCCCTCGTTCACATGCCTTTCCCCTCCCCCCACCCCAAACAAGTAGAACATTCATTATTCTGCTTGCATGATTAGAGGGAGTTGGAGCCGGGGCAGAGTTGTAAAAAATTAACCGGTGTCAGCCTGTCAGAAGTGATTTAGCAGGAGCCAGACGGGGAGCAACCGGTCCCTTTTTCCCCTCATGCAAAGAGGAACAGCTCCTTTGGTGACGCTGGAGCTGCATAGAATGTCTCTTTCTTTCTTTCTTTTTGTATCCAAGCATGGACAGCAATATTTTCTTTCTTATACCTCATTTTTATGGCCCATCAACTTTTCGGTGAAGCAAATCTAAGTAATTTAATGTGCCTGCTGTAGCTGAAAATAAAAAAAAATAAGGCATGTGAGCATCATGGAGAAAGGCAATCCCTGGAGATATATTTTTTATCTTGGAATGTGTTTTTTCCTTATTCCCTCTTTTGGTTTCCCTTCCTAAAGTCTATCCGTTAGCACAGGGCCTGTGATGACCCAAAGGGGCGTGGCACAAAGGCAACCCAGTCAGATAATCAGTAGGAGTCCCTTTATTAGCTCCAACTTTGCCCCCAATGTCCTGGTTGCCTTCTGGGCTGGAGAAAAACTCTCCCAGGAACAGCCTTGGGCTGCAGAGAATCAAGTCCAAAATGTGGTCAACAGAAACTGTAACTGTCCAATCAAGGCAAAATGAGGTCACTGGTCTGGCAGGGAAGGAGCAAGAATTCCAGACGTGAAGGCATGGCAATAACTCAACATGGTTGGGAAGACACCAGTAACAGAGATAACCAAAGTCAACACAAGATAAACTCACATTTGCTCCCAGCAGATGCCACACTCGGCTTGCATTTTGTTTAAACTCTCTTTCCAGGTGTGGCTAATGAAGGGAATCAGGGCCCTTTCCTCCCCATAAGCCACGCAACCCACATTGCTCCCTTCTCCGTTCCTCCCTGCGTGCCCTAGGATGAAGAGAGGGTGGGTCTGGGTCTTCCTCCGAATTCCCTCTCCCTTGTTCTACCTCTTCCCTGCTCTGCCCAGCCACACTTTCGCCTTCCCCAGTTTTCTCCACAGCCAACGGAGCCACACTCCCGCTCCCTGTCAGCTGTTTGTCTTCCTCCTCAGATTCAGACTCTGACAGGGGCATGACAGGGGATAGGGGAAGAAAAAAAACACATTCCTTTTTCAAATGGTGGTATAGTTGTGGTTGTTCTTTCATTTAAACTTTTGCTTGTTGCTCAGAATCGCTTGCAGAGATAGATGATACTCCCATACAAATCCAATAAAATGGATCTTAGTTAGTGCTGCTAAATGTTATAACAGACAAGCCTCGACTTAATGACCATCATTGAGCCTGATATTTTTTGCTGGGAATTGAGACAGTGATTAAGTGAGTTGTGCCCCATTTTACAGCCTTGGCCACAGTTGTTCAATGAATCACTGTGATGGTTAAGTGAGTCACATGGTTGTTAAGTGAATCTGGTTCCCTCATTGACTTGGTTGGTCAGAAGGTCACCAAAGGGGATTGCTTGACCCCGGGACGCTGCATAAATACGGGTCAGCTGCCAAGCATCCGAATGTTGGTCACGTGACTTGGAGATGTTGCAATGGTTGTGTACTGGTTAGAATGCAGTATTGCAGGTTGACTCTGCCGACTGCCAGGAGTTCAGTCCTAACCAGCTCAAGATTGACCCTTCCTTCCTTCCTTCCTTCCTTCCTTCCTTCCTTCCTTCCTTCCTTCCTTCCTTCCTTCCTTCCTTCCTTCCTACCTACCTACCTACCTACCTTCCTTCCTTCCTCTTTTATTCCCTTTCTTATTCTCCTCTCTGGTGGCACATCCAGTGGTTAGAATGCAGTATTATTGGCTAATTCTGCCAACTGCTAGGAGTTCAATCCTGACTGGCTCAAGGTTGATTCAGCCTTCCTCCCTCCCTCCCTCTCCTTCCTCATGGCGCAGTGGTTAGGATGCAGTATTGCAGGTTGACTCTGCCGACTGCCAGCAGTTCAATCTTGATCAGCTCAACATTGATACAGCCTTCCTTCCTTCTGAGGGTGGTAAAATGAGGACCCAGATTGTTGTGGGGTGGTATTCTGACTGTGAACCTCTTAGAGAGGCCTGTCAAAGCAATATGAAGCAATATAGAAGTCTAAGTGTGATCGCTAGGGCTAAATCCCTGTATCTGTTCAGCTCACCGTCCATATTCTAAGTAATATTAGACTTAAGCAAAGACATTGGACTCTCACTCTCAGAGTGAACATTCCCCCCGATGTCTCATGACTCCCGTCCACTAATTGGATGCAAGATGGATTGTTTTGATCAACGGACAATAATGAGGATAATATTGCTCGGTTTTAGGCTGTGTCAGGAGACGTAATGTGCGCACTGTTCTTAGTTTGGAAATTGGTCAAGATTATTCTGAGGAAGACCATCTGTTCTTCTTATTTAACTGACGGTGCAGACTTCAGCATGTTCACTTAGAAATAAGTTCCACCATGTTCAATGAGGCTTATTCCTCGGAAAGGGGTAATTAAGCCATAATGTGATTTGTTTGGGGCTTGCCATTAAGAGGCGAGAAAGACCATGGCAATCTGCTCCAAAAACCGTGTCTGTCTCCATTTCACCGTGTCTTCTATTTCTGTGGAGCTGGAAAGGGTTGGGGTATTGTGTGTGTGTGTGTGTGTGTGTGTGTGTGTGTGTTTTAAAGGCATTCTTGGTTTATTGGGACTGATTAACAAGTCCCTTCTCATTAGCAGAAAATTCTGGCTGGTTGGATTCGGGGTTTATAATGAGACTAGCTAAAGCTCATTAAAAGGTTTATAGAAACGAGCTTTTTAATTGTTGATCTTTGGATCTGTCTATCCATCTAGGAAAGTCTGCTGGGTGTGAGTTTGAAACAAAAGATGGGGGCTAGGACCCTATCTGGATGGAAAATCTGCCTGTTTTTATGGGTATCATGGCTGCCATCTTGAGGTGTTTTTTTCATATCACCTGCAAATACCTGCCTCTATCTAAGATATTTATTTATTTATTTATTTATTTATTTCCAATTATACATCCATAGTGTGTGTGAACAGAGTTGGCTCTGGGTATCATTCATATTAATCCAGTTCATCATAACAATATTAGTAATCTCTATCACATTTGTCAAATTTAAGTAATCCTCATTATATTGTTTAAGCATAATTTTTTTAAAAACTAACTCCTCATCTTTATCTCTATCTTCATCTATGTCTTTCTTGTTCAATCTAAACATTTCTTTATGTATGTAAACAAAATTGATCCAATTCACACTAACAATATTAGTAATCTCTATCACATCTATCAAATTTAAGTAATTCTCATTATATTATTTGAAAAATACATTTTAAAAAATGCCTAACGTGTAAATTTTAGTCTTTCTATTATTTTTATTCATTCTATAAAAATTTATATTCTAATATTTCCCCGATTTAATTTTATTTCTGCCTACTTTAGCTTACGATCAGGCTACTTAAATACTTCAATGGCAATTCTTTCTATCCATCATCTCTTCTTCTCCTTAGTTCTTCCTTATCCATTTTGAAGTTCGCGCCTCTATCTATACAGCATTTTTGGTGAAATCCTTTGTCTGATAGCTTGTGTGTTCCTACCAATTGACGAGGTTGGCGAGAATCCACCTGAAGCCAGAGGAATTGTAATTGTGTTTGCTTTGCAATGAAAATCCAGTTTTGTATCTAACTAGACATTTTGGGGGGATTTTTCTAAAAAAATCTGGTAGCTGGTGTCTTCCTCCCATCTTAAAACTGCTGAGAAACCCAGCTCTATTCAGCCCACCATCCAGTGAGAGCTTCTTGGATGAGAAGCACCAAGTCTTCAAAGGAAACAAGAAAAGCCCAGTTGTCTCTCCCAAAAAATACCTTTGGGACTTTGGATTGTTGTTTTATGGAGTCACCCCCAGTGACTCAAAAAAAAAAAAAATTCATTCTTGGTCAATCCCTGCCTCTTTTATTTTATCTGACCATGAAGTCTCTTCCAGGTTCAAGTCCAACTGCTGAGCAGTCTGCAGAAGTGAATATTCCTAAGAACGGCTCTTTTGTCTCTTGTTTAAAAAAGAGCTGAATTAGCAGGCTCAGTGTCCGCTTCATACGTTCCCCAGGTCCTAAGATGCTTTTACGCCTGAAAACCGGAGTATATTTTTTCAACGGTCTTGGAATTTGCAGCCTTCTCTCTGCAAACATCCAGATTCCATCACTGCTCTTTTGTGGTGCACAAAACTGTCAGTCTTCCCAGACATTCGCCATTCTATGAATTATATGAATGCTTGCTTTTACTACAGCTATATTTCTCCTCGGTGGTACCGATCACCAGGCTCAACCAGATGTGGACGGGGTCAACTTCTGCAAGGGGGTGAAAGTAATGGGGTGAAGGCAGCTGTGTCCTTTTTCTACATGCATACAAAATAATCAGGCCTTTCGTCACGGCACCACATCTGCCATGCACAGATTTTCATCCCTCCGTGGATATCGCAAAGGTCTTTCTAAAGTTCTTTTGCCTCTAGAGCACCATCATTTGCCATTCCCTGCTTTCAATCGGGAATTGGGGAATTGGAACAATCAATCCTTGTTCGTTTTATGAACAGTTAGTCCACTAAGAGTAAAGGACTGGCATCTAGAGCACAGCTAGCTCAATGCTCTTGAATGTTGGTTTGAGCAAACACTTCGGAGAATATTAAGGATGCTCAGGAAAATTGAGGACAAATTAATCTAGAATTCTCATTCCAGGCTCAAATTGTCTGACTTTGGACATTATGCAAAGACCAAGCTCTCTAGAGACATTTAAAACAGTGGGGAAAGTGGAAAGAATTAGAATTAGAATAACAGAATTGGAAGGGACCTTGGAGGTCTTCTAGTCCAACCCCCTGCTTAGGCAGGAAACCTTATACTACTTTAGACAAATGGTTGTCCAATCTCTTCTTAAAAATCTCCAGTGATGGAGCACCCATAATTCCTGATTCCACTGATTAATTATTCTCCTTAGTTATTTCTAAGGAGAGTTATTAATTATTTCTCTAAGGAGTTATTAATCTATTTCTAAGGAGAGTTATTAATTATTTCTCCTTAGTTCTCTCCTTGGTGAGTTTCCACCCATTGCTTCTTGTCCTGTCTTCAGATATTTTGGAGAATCGCTTTACTCCCTCTTCTTTGGGGCAGCCCCTGAGATATTGGAAGGCTGCTGTCATGTCTCCCCTAGTCCTTCTTTTCATTAGACTAGTCATGCCCAGTTCCTGCAACCATTCTTCATATCTTTTAGCCTCCAGGCCCCTAATAATCTTGGTTGCTCTTCTCTGCACTTTTTCTAGAGTCTCAACATCTTTTTTATAGTGGGGTGACCAAAACTGGAATCCAGGATTCCAAGTGTGGCCTTACTGAGGCATTATAAAGTGGTATTAACACTTCACGTGATCTTGAGAGAGAGAGAAAAGGAACAACAGCAGCTGAATTAACTCATTTTCACCTCTGATGGATACCGTTGGAAGACCTAAGGGTCAGGTTGGAGATGGGTCCAGTGAGAGAAAAATAGAAAATCTATCTGTGTGGCTGCTGAGTCAACATCACCTGGTTGGCTCATAATCAGTCATACAACATCATAAATTAATCTTGAGGAATTGACTGGAGGGGAGGAATATTTGGTACAATGTCTGGGAGATTCTCCGTCATCCAGGCCATGGTTGTCCCAAAGGTGGTTTTTCCAGAGGCAGCTGGACTTTCTTGGAAAGACAACCCAGTTGCCTTTTGAAAAAGCACCTTTGGGACATGTTTGGTACAAGTCCTCCTAAAATGGTTGACCCCGGGATCTAAATGCAGGGCCTGGTACAAAAAGCAAGCAAGAAGAGAAGATGGAAATGAAGATTGTAACTGATATATTTTTTTTCCACATATGCGCGACTCTTTGTTAATTTATTCCTCCACCGGTTAATTTTCTTTTCTTGTGTCAATGCTGCATCAACACTGCAGCGATGAATTTCTTTATCCTGTTATTCTCCCTTTCTTGAATTGCAACAAAATACTGCAATTCTGGCAGATTGAATCTTTGAGCAAGCTTTTGAGAGATGACTTGGGACGGAAATACCTTGACTCTTGTTTTTTTATATTGCATTTGACTGTTGATCCTGTTTGCATACTGTTGGGCGCCATATTGTTGTTTGGTTAGTTGGACTGGATTGGTTGAAACTGGGATTTTTCTTTTTGTTTGTATTCGTATGCTACTAGGAGTCTTGGAAGTTGGGCAGTAGAGAAATATGTGTAATAAATACATTTAATATGGAATAATTGCAATCAAATATTCTAAAAGCTTCCCTCTTCCCTATATCCTTCTTGATATCCATTTACATCCTAATTCCCCATCTGAGCATGCCACGTCCGCTCAAACTTTCAAAAACTTTTTCCTCAATTTCCCTCAGACTTAATTATTATCCCGTAGGCTTCTGGTTTCCTTCAGAGAAATTGGCAATCCAGTCAACCACCAACGTTCGTTGAAAAATGAAGAAAAACTGAAACTTCAAGCAGGCAGATGTTTCTGTGGCTTGACCAATTCTCTTGTGAGGAAGTTAAACAAAAACAAAAAAAACCCGTTCACAACATAATTCCATCAACAGATCAAGGCTGTTTGGAAAGCCAAGATGCCCCATCATGATCTTAGCCTGTAGAATAACAGGAAGCACAAGGTTAATCTATAGTCCATTCCAGATAATAGTGGAAGCCGTTTAATGGTTTGCAATGGATTTTACAGCTGAGTTGGATATGCTTTTAGTTAATCAGTTAGTTTACTTTATTGATTGGCCCGTGGGCCATACCAAAGTGCAGAGTTCCAAACACAAATTTACTAAAACCCCAATAAAAACAATATAAAACGGAAATCGGAATAAAATGCAATTTAAAATGAGATTGGAATAAAATACAATAATTTGCTTTTTTAAAAAATGAAAAGCCGGCTAATGAATCAACTGTCAACTCATAAATTATTTTTCTGGTATTTTTAGAGTTGCCAACAGAAAGTGAGGGGGCGAGGGGGTTCAAAGAGCGGTGTGGCAGCTTGGAAACTGAAAGTGCATTCCATAAACAGTTTTTCAAAGATAGTAACTAGGTGACTGAAGTTTCTCCCAGGCAAAATTCTAACTGGAGAGCATGATTGATGATTCTTGGCTGTGGACGTGTCCCATTGGAGAATATGAATTAGGATACACCCAGGGGGGGCGGGGAGTTAAATCAGAGTTAAGGGTGACAATTAATTATGTATCTCAGAGTGGTCTATACTCAGGCACTGCCGGCATGTTTACTGCTAATAAATCCTTTTGAAGTTTTGGAAGTTTGGCTCGAGACTCGGGATTTAAATGGGGGTCACTGCCAGAATCCTGACAATCAACATTCATTGTTAAAATGTTTAGCTTCCAATGTCAGCTACCAATCGCTATCACAGCTAAAAGTCATTACAGGTAGTTCTCAACTTCCAACCCGCCCAAATTTTTTGTTACTAAGCGAGACAGGTGTTAAGCGAATTTTGCTCCATTTTACCATCTTTCTTGCCACCGTTGTTAATTGAATCACTGCAGTGGTTAAGTTAATAATCTGGTTGTTATGCAAATCTGGCTTCCTTGTTTGACTTCGCTTGTCGGAAGGTCGCAAAAAAGGATCAGGTGAACCCCTGGACACTGCAACCATCGTAAATATGAGTCAATGGCCAAGGATCTGGATTTTGATCTCTAGCAATGGCTGTAAGGGTGAAAAAACGATCATAAGTCACTTTTTCCAGTGCTGTTGTAACTTCAAGCAGTCTCTAAAGCAATGATTGTAAGTCAAAGACTAACCGTATTGCAATGAAAGAGGCACACATTATGGGGGTGCTGTGACCCAACAGAGCATGCCAGGGTTGTGCGTTTTGTCTACGAAACTCTGGCCAGCAAGTGTGTGTCTCTATACATGAGCGCTCTGGTCTAACCAGGCCTTCTGTAGACTCTGATAAAAGGAAAATCCTGAATTAACGAGAGAGAACTATGGGATCCTAAGCTTGGTTGTTTTCTTGCAGATATTTCATTGCCCAACTAGGTCATGTTATCAGTGCTAGAAGGCGAGGAGGAGGAGGAGGAGGAGGAGGAAAAAGACTATGGGATCCTTGGTTGTTTTCTTGCAGATGTTTCGTTGCCCAACTAGGTAACATCGTGTTAGAAGGAAGTAGGGTTGCTTCCAGCATGGTTGATTTTATCTAGTTGGATAAGAAAACAGCCAAGCTCAGAAAGCAACAAGGATTCCACAAATACTGTTTTTCTTTGCAAGAACAGATCTTTGTCGAAAGTGTTGCTACCATCCAGACCGCGTCCTCTCTTCCATCAAGTCTATCAAAGGGAGGTCCAACCTAAAACTTAGAAGGGAAATTTCCTGACAATGACAACAATCATTGGAACGGTTTCTCTCCAGAAGTTGCGGCTGCTCCAACACTGGAGGTTTTCAAGAAGAGACTGGACTGCCATTTGTCCAGAATGGTATAGGTTCTCCTGCTTGGGCAGGGGGCTGGACTAGAAGACCTCCAAGGTCCCTTCCAATTCTGCTGTTTCATATTCTGCATTCACAGTTGTAAAGCGCACAGAAGTTCTTGATCTTCTCCTTGGGATCTGAGTACTTGTACTGAGTACAAGAGCGAATCCTCCAGGGAGGACCGGTTATCCTTTCCCTCCGTTTGGCAGCTTTCTTGGGTTTTGGTAAATCCATGTTAAATATTCTATGAACCCCCTCAGGCAGACGAGCTTCACGGGAGGTAGTGCTAGCTGTTCTGAATCAAGGAGACCCATGGCTTTAATGCTTGTTTAGAGAACTGACATTTAAACGGCTTACCTTGGAGCAGAGGTCTCCAAACTTGGCAACTTGGAAGACTTGTGGACTTCGGACCCCGGAATTCTCCAGCCAGCAGAGCTAGAAGGAAGTTGCCAAGTTTGGGGACCCCTGTCTTGGAGCCTTTTGGCAGTCTTGTCCAATAAAATATATATGTATTGTGATTATTTAGCGGGAGATATTCAGTGGTATAATCAGGAGCCATGACTTTCGTCCTGTCTCCTTTCCAATTAGGTGTTTGAACATGCCCTAACTTTAGTTGATAACATCTGCGTGCAGCTGCATTTGTAACTTTATTTTTTTACAGGGCAAATCTGCACCTGTCTTCTTCTTTTCAAACTACCATAGGTGGTTAGAAGTGCATGAGACACTGAGGGAGCTGTGACTATTGGACCCAGTTGGCATCTTCAATGAGCATTTGAAAGTCAACCTCATGCCTGCAGCCTGCAATTTTGAGATGCCTTTTCTATCCTGCTTCTCTTGAACAAGACCAAGTGGTTGACTTGATTGTTGCTCTTGTTCAGTTGCTAAGTGATGTTTGACTCTTTATGACCCCATGGACCACAGCACACCTCCTCCTCCTCCTCCCCTCTGCCTTCTAGCACTGATGATGTTCCCTAGGTGGGTCATGAAATGTCTGGAAGAAAACCACCAAGCACCTTTCATTTAAACCCTGAGCTACAAATATTTTGCATCCTCTATCAACCTCACAAGCAGCTCTCCCCTGCATCTGAAAGAAATATAATCCTTTAAGGAATGTCCAGATCTCTGGACAGATCCCTTGGCTTAGGGCTTCCTCCACCATTTTTGAATCATGGATAGAGGGCTAACAACAACTGGGACTCCTAGCTGAGGTCACATGACATGGGGAAGCCATGCAGGACATTAAAGAAATTGTTCTCACCTTGGAGGGCTTATTGAATTATCTATATTTATATCTTTATTTTTTAAATAAACAATTCAAGGTGGCAAATGTATCTCCTTCTTTGGCCTACATGCCCCATAACAACCACCCTGTGAAGTGAGTTGGGCGGAGAGAGAAGAGACTGGCCCAGAGTCACCCAGTTGGCTTTTATGCCTAAGGTGGGAACCTAGAATTCATGGACCTTTTTTGCTTACAGAGATTAGCTAGAGACAGTTGGTTGCTGTTATTTGTAGATCATCAACTACCATGTTTCCCCCAAAATAAGACTCTGTCTTATATATTTTTTGCCACCAAAAAAGGCACCAGGTCTTATTTTCCGGGGATGTCCTCCACTGACTAACCTCACTTGTGTGTGTCGCCCCCGGCCACCTTTTCACTATCTGAGGCCTTCAAGAATTTCTGTGGCTGTCAAGGGTTTCCTGAAGGCCTCTGCAGCTGATAACTGAGCTCTGGATCGATCTGGAGCTTTGTTTTCAGCTATGGAGGCCTTCAGGAGAGCCTTGCCAACTGGAGAAGAAATGGGCCGGCGAGGAAGGTGTCGGGGTGTGCGAGGCCTGGCTACAACTGTCCAAAGGTAAGTAGTAGGGCAGCTCCACACACACCCCATCCCCAGCCTAGCTTAATTCTTACCTGTCTACTCTGGAGTGGGTGGGATCTTAATTAGGGCTTATTTTGGGGTGTAGGGCTTATATTGAGCACACATGTAAAAATCAAGCTAGGACTTACTTTCAGGATAGGACATATTTTGGGGGAAACAGGGTACTATTTGAATTTCCTCATTTAATATATGATTCACCAGGAAGATGGGGATGGGATCCTTGGTGTTCTCTGAGCTTGGTGGCTTTCTTGCAGACATTTCATGACCCAAATAGGTATCATCATCCATGCTAATGTAGCACTGATGGTGGTACCTAGTTTGGGTCATGAAACATCTGCAAGAAAACAACCAACCTCTTTTTTTTCCTTTGGAAAAAGTGCAAAGAATAGCAACTAAGATGATTAAAGGCCTAGATACGAAAACATACAAAGAATGGTTGCAGGATTTGAGTCTGGCCAGTCTATAGAAAAGAAGGGCTTGGGGAGGACATGATAAGAGCATTCCAGAACTTGAGGGGCTGCCCCAAAGAAGAAGAGGGGTCAACTTATTCTCCAAAGCAACAGAAGGCAGGACAAGTAGCATCAGATAGAAACTCATCAAGGAGAGAAGCAACCTAGAACTCAGGAGAAACTTCCTGACAGTGAGGACAATCAACCCGTGGAACAGCTTGCCACCAGAAGTTATAGGTGATCCATCACTGGAGGCTTTCAAGAAGAAACTGGACAGACACTTGTCTGGAAAGGTCGAGGGTCTCTTGCTTGAGCAGGGGGTTGGACTAGAAGACCTCCAGGGTACCTTCCAGCTCTATTCTGATGGATTGACCTCTCCGCCTCCAGTTTGTTGGACTCCTGTGGGTGGATTAATGGGTTTCAGTTTGAACTGGCATCCGGCGGTCATTTTATCCCGCAGGGTCTAAGGATGGGCTGAATTGAAGCACCCAAAGGATTCCTAACAACTCTCACTTTCCAGCAGTGGTGTATACGAGGGTGGCTTACAGGTAAAGAAGAACAAGGGTGGCGAGGTCCTTGTTCAGCCGTCCCACTTTGAATCTTCAAGAGTTAAACGGGGGAAAAATGGAATGCCTTGAGAATGTTGGCAGGCAGGGAGTCAGTCAGACAAAAAAAAAGAGAGAGAGAGAGAGAGAGAGAAGCTTGTTTTCCATCCTCGCTGGACAGAATTCTGGCATTTTGGAGGCTTAAGTCAGGAGTCCAGATTTCAACTGGTAACTTTAGTTCCCCGGCTGGCGTGGAGCTGTGCAGAAAGCAGCAACATGTACGGGGAGGCTGACTTGTTTTAAAAGATAAGCCGTTCCTTTTGTAGCAAAAAGAAGAGATTTTTGGTTTTTGGCATTCGAGGGACGAGCCGCAGCCCGAGAGAAATTGTTCTCTCTGAGAATGACCCTCATCAACAAAATCTGGGGTTGATTCAGGGTTTTCTTTTTTCCTTTCATGAAAAAAAAAAAAATCACGCTGACATTTTAAACTTCGTTTGGTGGAAGTCTGAAAACTTTAGCAAACCACCGAGGGAACCCTGGGCCAGGTTTTTTTTGGGTTTTTTTCTTTTTCCCTTTTCCTGTTTTGTGAGTTGGCATGGCAGCTGTGCCATTTAGGTTTGAAGATCTTCTACTTAGTTGGCATTCCATAGCCTGGAATCTGACTTCGCGAGTCCTGGGCGCGGACCGGTTCAGGCACCTCCAGATTGTACGCCTGATGCTTAAACCATGGTGCATCTCCAGAGCAGTTTACCAGGTAGAGTAACCTCTGTTTCAAATCTGAGGAGTGGGGGGGACGGAAGGGGAGCTGCAAATTGTTTGCATGTCTTTAGAAGAGAGAAATTCCTAGGAAAGGCAACTCAATCAGAACAGAGCTGGAAGGAGTCTTAAAAACTTCCAGTGATGCAGCATTTACAACTTCTGGAGTCAGGTGGTTCCACGGAGCAAACAGAGATTCCTGGTAGTCAGTCGGGCTCTTCTGAAGCTCCGTGTACTGCTAAAATGGAGGGCCACCGATGGAGGAAGGAGAGGGTTCTTAAATTGGTGATGATCTTTAGTGCTGTAGTTCCAACCAAGGTGTCTCTGGGTCAAAGGCTTTCAAGAGGTCCTCTGTTGCCTTGCCATAACTTCTCCCTTCCACACATCCAGCCATCCTCCATCCTCTCCACTGGTTCACAATGAACCACTGGAACTCCTTGCCTCCAGAAGTTGTGGGTGCTCCATCACTGGAGGTTTTTAAGAAGATCCTGGACAGGCATTTGACCCAGATGACCCTTGAGCAGGAGGTTGGACTAGGAGACCTCCAAGGTTCCTTCCATCTTTGTTATATTGTTCTGCTCTTATCCTTTCTCCTTCCCTCCCTTCCTTTCTTCCTTCCTTCTCCATCACTGGAAGTTTTTAAGAAGAGACTGGACAACCACTTGTCCAAAATGGTATGGGGTTTCCTGCTTGAGCAGAGGGGCTGGACTAGAAGACCTCCAAGATCCCTTTCAACTTTGTTATTCTGTTTTGCTGACTTTCCTCCTTCTTTCCTTCCCTCCCTCTTCCTTCCTTCCTTCCTTCTCCATCACGGAAGTTTTGAAGAAGAGATTGGGCAGCCATTTGTGTCCAGAATGATACAGGGTCTCCTGCTTGAGCAAGGGGTTGGACTAGAAGACCTCCAAGGCCCCTTCCAACTCATTCCAGTTGTGGATCCTCTCTTCCCATTGGCCTCGCCACCCCTTCCTCCCTCCTTTCTACAGTGTCAGGGCTGCAGTCACCCCACCACCATTGTTGCTGACCTAACAGGCCTTCTTCTAACTTGTGTCCAGGTCACTCTGCAAGTATCTTGAACGGGGGAAAACAGGAAGGCCCAAGAGAAGCTCTGAAGGAAGGGATGGGCCCTGCTCTGCTTTTTTTTTTTTTCTTGCCAAGTCTTGATCACAGTGGTAGGATTCCAATAATTTAACCACCGGTTCTCTGCCTCATGATTTCTTCCAACAACCGGTTCACCAAACTGCTCAGAAAGTTAACAACCGGTTCTCGTGAACCAGTGCGAACCGGATGATTCCACCTCTGCTTGATCGTAAAATGCTTTTAGGAAAGGAAAAAGTTTTCTTTCCCAGTTGAGATGTTGGTGGGCACTCTAAGTAGAGACCTACATGCCTAAATGGCTTATTTAGACATTTCTGAGTTGTTGTTTTTCAAAAGAGAGAAAAGAGTTCCCTTTTTTTTTTCCATCGGGTAACCTGAACTGGCTTCCCCCCTTAACAGCTGCCCCCCCTCCTTTCTCTGGCATTCGTCTTGAGGTTCTAGATCAGTCATTCAGATGAAACGACCTGAGTTTTACCTAGTCAGTTTCACACAGAAGGTGGATTCCTAACATGGGAGGCAAATCTTGATTTGATGGCTTTTTTTGGCAAAGCGAGTTGCTTTCCTCTTGCGGCAAACCCAAAATGCTCTCCATGTTTGTCTTGATGTAGAAACCGAGCAATCATATTTATTATTATTGTTATTATTTAATCTTTAGTGAGATTCACAGCCTTTGGGGCTGGTTGGTAGCTCACAGGACCTAGGAACTATTCAGGTAGCGTCAGAGGTTATAAGCTGTTCCAAGTAGGGTGATTTTTTTGTAGAATCAGGGTAGTATTATTGTTGTTGTGGTTGTTATTATTATTATTATTACTTTCTGCACACTCTCATTTTGGTTTTGCCCTTAGGATCTATGGTTTCCTCTTTGCTTATTTTTTTGAACCTGATCGGCCAATTCTCAGATCCTCTGATGGCCCCCTAGAACAAGCTGCAGGCAAGAGTTTTGTGCCAATGAATGAGAGCCCTGGACGGGCGCCATGGCGTGGATGCAATTTTCAAAGTTAAATTGTTGCTGTTCTTGGCTCTCCCGCTGTTTGTTGGAAAGTGGAACAAAGCCGGTGTTTTCTGCACAGCAGTCCAGCTCTGCAGAACATTTAACGGGCCCCCTTTTTTTCCCATTGGCAGGGACACCTGATACATGCCAGCCCCCAGCTCCTAGGCAACCCCCTTCCCCCTTCGAAGTCCCGTTACTTTAGAACAAGGGTCTTCAAACGTGGCAAGTTTAAGACCTGTGGACTTCCAACTCCCAGAATTCCTGAGCTAACATGACTGGAGGAGGAATTCTGGGAGTTGAAGTCCACAAAACTGTCAAGTTTGAAGACGCCTGCTTTATAGAATGTATCCCATCACAATCCCATCGCTGCTTCAATATGTAATCATGGTTACCGCTAAGAAGAGATTTCAGACAACCACTTGTCTGAAATGGTGTGGTGTGTCCTATTTGGGTAGGGGGTTGGACTAGAAGGTCTCCAAGGTCCCTTCCAATTCTGTTATTCTGTTATTCGATTCAAATCAAGGTGGTTACTTACAGAAACAATGGATGGAAACTAAAGAAAGAGACAAAAGGAAACCTAGAACTCAGGAGGAATTGGACTCCCATCTGTCAGAAATGGTGTAGGGTCTCCTGCTTGGGCAGGAGGTTGGACTAGATGACCTCCAAGGTCCCTTCCAACTCTCTTATTCTATTATTTGATTAAAATTGATCCGGTTAGTTACGGAAACAATGGAGGGAAACTAATCAAGAAGAATAGCAACCTAGAACCAAGGAGGACTTTTCTAACAATTTTGGAACAATTAACCAGTGGAACCGCTTGCCTCCAGAAGTTGTGGTTGCTCCATCGTTGGAGGTTTTTAAAAAGATATTGGGCAACCCTTTAACTGAAATGGTATAGGCAGGGGTGGGATTCTACCAGTTCGCACCTATTCGCTAGAACCGGTTGTTAACATTCTAAGCAGTTCGGAGAACTGGTTGTTAGAAGAAATTACTGGGCTAATCCTGTAAGGAAGGCAGGAAGGAAACATTCTGGTGTTGCTTACAGAAACTGCCTCTCCGTTAACCCTTATGACATTCTTGGCAGGACTAGGCTTCCTGCCTCAGGAACGTCTCTGGCGTTTTTCCCCCTCCTTTGCTGGTACTTTGCTTGTGTGGAGTGACCATTCAATTACAATGACACTGAAAAAAGTGACTTATGACCATTTTTCACACTTACGACTCTTGCAGCATCCCCACAGTCACGAGAGGCCAGGCGAGGAGATGCGTGCCTCGATGTGAGTGATATTGAGTTGGCCACGCCCAGCCAGTCACATGACCACCAAGCCACACCCACCACCTAAGCCACACCCATAGAACTAGTTGTTAAAAAAAATTGAATTCCCACCCCTGGGTATAGGGTCTCCTGCTTGAGCAAGGGGGTGGACTAGAAGACCTTTGAGGTCTTTTCCAACTCTCTTATTCTGTTATTTGCTGGCCTTGTAATAGGATGGTTGCAACTGCTGAGAAAAGCACGTAATTGCAGAGATGCTGACAAGTTGCCTCTTTATGGCACAGCTGGTCGGGGCGATTCAGTACAGCGAAGAAAGGTGGACTGTCTGCTTCACAGCATCCCCTCTTCACAAGGATTCAACGTCAGGATGTGATTTGGTTTGCAAAGGGCAGGGAAATGCCCAAAGGATTGATTTTTTCATCAGTTTGTATAGCTGCCCATCTCGTAACCAGAGACTTTGGGTGGCGTCAAAAGAGAGCTAAGATGCAGATAATTAATACAAATTTATTTTTTTAAAAAATCGTTTGTAACTTTCCCAGCCAGCTTTCGATAAGCAAAGTCAATGGGGAGAGCCAGGTTCGCTTAACGACTGCATGACTCACGTAATGACTGCGGTGATTCACTTCTCAACCATGGCAAAAAAATAATAATGTAAAATTGGCAGTGACTTACTTCACAATTGCCTTGCTCAGCAACAGAAATTCTGGTCCCAATTGGGGAGTCATAAGTAGAGGACTAGCCATATGAAAGAGTTGAGTTAAGGCTGGAGGGACGCAAGAACTCCATTCTTTTAACAACTCTCCTATTAAGAAATGAGGCTTAATCTTTTTTTTTTGTCTAGCTCGTAGCTGCCTGGCTCCCGTGTTAGAAATCCATTTTAGTACATTCCCAGCAAATGACTATTTGCAGTCTAGGCAAAAGAATCCCATCCATTTCGGCTGAAATAGCTAGCAGAGATAAGGAGAGTAACATTTAACGGGTTCTCTTTAACGCAGAGGAATACATCCACAGTTATCCGAAAGCGGAATCCTTGAGGAATCCTTATCAAGGTCATTTGGGGCAGCTTCCGTATTTAGGCCACAGGAAACCTCAGTTGGCCAGTTTCCCAGAAGCTGAAGAAGATGCCCCAGAAGGTCTTAACTATTCTAAAAGTTCTTAAATATTCTAAAAGAAGATGTAAAGGTAAAAGTTCCCCTCCTCGCACATCCGTGTTAGTCGTTCCCGGCTCTAGGGAGCACTGTTCATCTCCGTTACAAAGCCAAAGAGCCAGCGCTGTCCAAAGACGTCTCTGTGGTCACGTGGCCAGCAAGACTAAACACCGAAGGTGCACAGAACGCTGTTCCCTTCCCACCAACGGGGTCCCTATTTTTCTACTTGCATGTTTTACATGCTTTCGAACTGCTAGGTTGGCAGAAGCTGGAACAAAGAATGGGAGCTCACTCCATGACATGGCGCTGGGGATTCGAACTGCTGCACTGCAGACCTTTCTGATCGACCAAGCTCAGCGTCTTAGCCACTGAGCCACTGCGCCCCCTGAATCATCTTAGTTGGCTGCATAAAACGCTCATGCTTCCTGCAGGATTTGCTACTTGGCTTTCTACTTTGCAAAGAAGAAAAAAAGGGGGGGGGCAAATCTGCAGGGGTGCAATTGGGATCTAGACCACCCACAAACAGGACTGGGAGGGCTTATTTCCCCTCAGCAGGGCCACAGGGAGAAAGACGTAAAAGGAGATAGAGATAGGGTGCGAACAGAAATGCTATTGACAGGATATTGATCTCTACTACTGATAATGTTGATATTTGTAGCTCAGGGTTGAACTGTGTGATAGAATAGAATAGAATA
>NW_020769366.1:5397233-5415549 GCF_900518735.1 Pseudonaja textilis | reverse complement strand
GAGAAGAGAAGAGAAGAGAAGAGAAGAGAAGAGAAGAGAAGAGAAGAAGTTGGAAGGGACCTTGGAGGTCTTCTAGTCCAACCCCCTGCCTATGCAGGAAACCCTACACCACTTCAGACAAAGGGATGTCCAATCTCTTCTTAAAAACTTCCAGAGTTGGAGAATTCACAACTTCTGGAGGCAAGTTGTTCCACTGATTAATTGTACTCACTGTAAGGAAGTTTCTCCTTAGTTCTTGGTTGCTTCTCTCCTTGATGAGTTTCCATCCATTGCTTCTTGTCTTGCTCAGTGGTGCTTTGGAGCATAGCTTGACTCCCTCTTCTTTGGGGCAGCCCCTGAGAGATTGGAAGGCTGCTCTCCTGTCTCCCCTGGTCCTTCTCCTCCCTAGACTAGCCAGGCCCAGTTCCTGCATCCGTTCTTCATATCTTTTATCCTCCAGTCCCCTAATCGTCTTTGTTGCTCTCTGTTTGGATGCTTGCTGTTCTCTCTCTCTTTTTTTTTAATAAAGTTTTATTTGGGTTTTCACAAATACAAAATACAAGTAAAACATCTTTTTTTGAAAATAGCATGGTCCCGGGTTGAATAATGTCAGCTGGTGCTCCATTCAAAATCCAAGAAAGAAATACTTAAGACTCCTTTAATCAGAGAAAAGATATCTTTTACTGGAAATCAAGTGGTAGCAAAAAAAGAATTCTGAATCTGAGAAAATGGGCGCATAAATCACATATACAAAGTAATGGCCATGTTCCCACCCCCAATAGTTCAATTGGCTCATCCAATTAAAAGTTGTGTATATCATCATGTGGGCATCTCCAGGTGGTGATGAGGCTTCTAACCTTGACATAGTTTGATAAAGGGTTGCAGCTGCGCATAGCATAGAATAGAAACCTAAGCAAGAATCTACCCCCCACCCAGTTTCTACAGTTCTAGTTTGTAACACCTCCAGCTCACTTCCCATAACCATTCTCCCCCTCCTCCCCCTGTTACTTATGACAGCCGAAAGATGCAAAGCAAAGGGAGAAAATCTTGAAGGCTGACATTTATACAGACACAAAACTCAATTTCATGCTCCTTCTATTCCATATCTTATACTATTCTACATTTTCTATATAGTTTTTCCCCTCTTTTAATTTTCTCAATTTTATTTTGATTATCTCATCTCAATTCAAATCATTATATTTATACTTTTGTCTGTTCTGTTTCAATTTCATATTGTCTTTTCTCATTAAACGAATTTTCTCCTGTAGTTATTAATTGGAGAATGACACCTTTATATCTTTTAATTACATCCATTCAACTCTTATTTAAATTTCAATATATACCTTAAGGTTATGACCTTCAATATAATACATAACTTCCAATCGAATTCTGCTGGTACATTCTTATAATACACCCTATAATCTTAAAAAAAAAGATTATGAATATATGTAATTATAAACCCTCATTCCATTCCAATTCAGTTCTATCATTAATAATCATTAAAATCTGAACATCTTTAACACTTCTTTTCAATTAAATATCATAGTTCCTTAAAGACACATATAATCTCCATAATTAATTTTTCCCTTGTTTCTCTTCACATATGTTTTGTAAATCATTAAATATTCATTTTGTTACATTTATTTATTGACAAGCATTCCACTGAATTACGATAGCTATTTTATCAGACATTTTAATCATACATTGTTTCATATTTTCTAAAATTATTTCTGTTTCTTATATATCTTATGTACTTTCTAATACTATCTTATGTACTTTTGCAGAATCCCTTTTTACATTAAATTTTCACCCATTATCTCTAAATAGGCCCTGCTTCTCTATATTTTGTTTCTGTCCTCTATAACTTCTTTTCCTTCCATTCTTCCCTCTCTTCTTCTCCCTCCCCTTTTTACCCCCTTGTCTCTCTACTTCTAATTCTCTTTTCTGCATTTCCCTCTTCTGTGGCTTTCTGATTTTATACCTATTTTTCACTCTATTTTTTGGGGGGGAGTTGTTTTTCCCAATCTTAAATTTTCCATTTTCTTTCCCCCCTTTTCTTGCTGTTCTCTGAGTTTAGTTGTTTGTTCTTGCACATGTTTCATTACCCTACTAGGGAACATTATCAGGGCTAGAAGCAAGTGGGGGAGGAGGAGGAGGAAATGGTAGCCTCTGGTGCTGTCTGAGTTTAGTTGTTTTCTTGCAGACATTTCATTACCTAACTAGGTAACATCATCAGTTGAGGGAGGGAGGGAGGAAGAGGAGGAGGATGACAACAACTGTGATGCTCTCTGAACTTGGTTGTTTTCTTGCAGACATTTCATTATCCAACTGGGTAACAATATCAACAATTAGGTGTTAAGGTCCAGACACAGGAAGGGCCCCCCAAAATCCTTGCTAAACAGGTTATAGGCAACAGAGAAGTAATTTCTCCCCAAATGTCCTTGAGTTTCATTTAGAACCGAAGATCAACTTTACCAGGATTAGCTGAGCCAGTTAAGAGGTTCACATGACCCACAGATTCTGGCAGTGACCCAGTTAAATGCATATCATCTGAACAAGATCAAGGTGACTATGTTGGAGCAATCAGATTCTTTGTCCAGCTTTAGGCAGCAGGAGGAAGAAATCGGGGGAGAATTTCTGCTTCCAACTGCAGCCGCACAACTGGCATAATATTCGGTCATGTCCCTTCTTACCCTTTGCTTGAATTCTGGTCAAATGCAGAAACGAAATGTCCACGGGGAGTGGAATCAGCTAGCAGGAGAGCTACGTTCCTCGGTGAGCGCCAGTGCTTCCTCAGGGGGGTAGTAGCTGCGTGTAATTTGTTTTGTTTTCAGAGTTCTCCTCCTCTGCGGAAGTTGGAGGCTGCAGCGAAAGACGGATTGTCCTCTGACCATTTGGGGAGCCAAGGGGGAGAAAAACAACAACCCTTTTTGAGATTGTTTCAAGATTAGGTAGCCCTCTGCTTTTGCTCACCGCATAGGAAGCGAGGATGCCAGATCTTTTTATGAAAGGGTCTTATATAAGAAGATCTCCCTCGGGGATCCCCCAGGCCCTTTTCCAGGCCAGAATCAGGTGGAGGCATCAATCCACATCTGTTTCCAGACAAGGAACAAAATGCACCCTTGGAAGGATGAGTCGGGACTGAAGAAGGGCTCTGCGTTGGATGCTGGTAGGCGGAGGCAGAATTTTCACCAGGATCTCTTCAAATTTTCATGTTCTTTTTTATTCAAGATCCCTGAAGAGTAGGATAGGATAGGATAAAGTAGGATAGGATAGGATAGGATAGGATAGAATAGAATAGAATAGAATAGAATAGAATAGAATAGAATAGAATAGAATAGAATAGAATAAATGTTGGAAGGAATAGAATGGAATAGAATAGAATAGAATAGAATAGAATAGAATAGAATAGAATAGAATAGAATAGAATAGAATAGAAAATAGAGAATGGAATGGGATGGGATAGGATAGGATAGAATAGAATAGGATCAGAATGGAATGGAATGGAATAAAGTAGGATAGGATAGGATAGGATAGGATAGGATAGGATAGGATAGGATAGAATAGAATAAATGTTGGGAGGAATAGAATAGAATAGAATAGAATAGAATAGAATAGAATAGAATAGAATAGAATAGAATAGCAGTTGGAAGGGACCTTGGAGGTCTTCTAGTCCAACCCCCTGCTTAGGCAGGAAACCCTATACCACATCAGACAAATGGCTATCCAATCTCTTCTTAAAAACTCCCAGCGTTGGAGAGTTTACTTTGTGTTGGGAAGATTGCCAAAAAGAAACCCCGTAGAGGCAGGGTTCATCGCTGCACCCCCTGAAAGACGAATCCTGAAATATTAAACACGCCATTTAACTTTAAAAAAAAAAAAAAAACAACCCCAAACCCTCCAGCTTTTGATTTACAACTCTCCCCGTTAAATGAAGGAGATCCAGGTTCCGTAAGCCTAATTCTGTTTTGCTTCCAGGCGAGAGGAATTAACGTTCCTCACATTCATCTCCCCAGCTGAGAAATTGCAACGCTTGTAGAAATGGAAATCTCACGAGGGGAAGGAGGGCTTGGGGTGACTGCGAGGAAGTTTGTGGGGAGACAACGGAACTTGATGCCAAAACATCAGCTGAGGGTACATTAGGAGGAGCCTTTGGCGAGCGGATGCCATCTTCCTTTCGGGGGAATATTCTGCATAATCTGCTCACCCAGAGGAAGTGGCGCAATGAGGAAATAATGAAGGGAGAGGAAATGTGAGGAAATCTATTTTATTCAATTCGTTTCATTCATTTGCCAAAAGCTTGCAATATAACAGAAACAAGAATAAACATAAGTTTAAATACAAGAAATAGGAACTAATAATTGGGGACAGGGATGGTAGGCACGATTGTGCGCTTATGCACAAATTCAAGGACCAAGTCTTGATTCTGATCCTGAATGATAGAAATGACAGGTTGTTTGTTTGTTTGTTTTTTTAAAGAAAACCAGTTCTCAAAAGAGCAAAATGGATCTAGCAGGTATAACCAGCTAAAAAATAAAAAGCAATTTGCAAAGATGACCACACGGGCGAGCTTTGTTCTCCAATGGTTGCGTTCCGTTCCTAGATTTCTGACTTATCCTGTGGTTGAGAAAACATTTATTTCACCCAACTGATAATGTTTTCATCCGATTGCAAGCTCCCTGGATTAAGTAATAGGCGATATTCTTTAAAAAAAAAAACTCTCTTTGTGACTGCGTGGGCTGGATCTCCTTGAATTTTATTTGCTGTAAGACCTCTGTCTACTTTCACTTTCCGACAGATGACATTGTCTTCTCTTAACTTGCTGGGAAAGATCACATGTTTTAAAGGACCAAAAGTATAGCAGCAGGGCTGGGATTCAACCCAGGGGCTGGATTCAAAAATTCCAAAAACCGGTTTGCTGCCCAGTTGCTGGGTGGGTGTGGCCATGGCGGGCATAGCCTACCAGAACTTTCTGTTTCCAGCTTCCGGTGGGTCTCCAGAGCTGGGAGAGGCTATTTTTCATCCTCCCAAGGGTCCAGAGGCCTCCCTCGGGCCTCTGGGAGGGCGAAAACAGCCTTCCCGGGCCTCTGGAGGCCCACCGGAAGCTGGAAACACGCCTGTTTCTGGAATTCTGGAAGGCCCATTTTCCCCGTCCCAGAGCCTCTACGTGGACCCTACACCCTCCATCGAAAATGGGCTGTGTGGAGACTCCTGGGAGGGAAGGGAGGAGCAGGGCCAGTCGGTCAGTCGAAATACTGGTTCAATGAACCAGATGTAACTTTAACATCTGGTTCGCCCAAACCAGTAGAATTCCACCTCTGATTCAACTGCTGCCACAACCGGTTTTGTGAGCGTGCCCCCGCAGCATTTGAAGACTCAGTGTTTCAGCTCTAATAACTTACCTTCTTCTGCAGCCCCGTAAGTGAGTAAAACAGCTGGCAATCCACTGTGCCGCGCACATCGGCTGAGCTGCAAAACACAGAAATCAAGGACAGACTAGGGCCATGATGGTGAACCTATGGCACCCAGAGCCATTTTGTTCCAGCATGCGAGCTGCAGGCAAACTTACCTCACTGGGCATGCGCGTGCCTCCCAGCTGATTTTCACCCGGTTTGAGGCCTTTTTTGGCCTCCCGGGGACTTGAGGAAAGTCTCTGCAGGCTTTGCAGGCTGAAAAATAGGCCCGTTTCATCACTTCCTGTATTTCTGGAAATGCTGGAAGTGACAAAACAGGCCTATTTTTGGCCTGCAAAGCTTTCAGAGGCCTCGGGGAGGCCGAAAAAGGCCTCAAATGGGCCGAAAATCAGCTGGGAGGCGCAGTGCGGATAAGGGGGCAGAGGCGATTGCGCACGTTGCCTTCTGGGTGCCTGCACATGAGCGCGCACCAGCGCATGCACAGCTTTTGACACAGGAGCCCCCAAAGGTTAGCCACCAGTGGACTAGGTCAAGGCGGTGGGCAGGACCAAATGATCACCAGAATAACCGGTTTGCCCAAGCTGGTCCAAACCAGGTAGAATCCCACCCCATGTATAGAAGCATCGTCATCTTAGGGATGGTGAAAAAAAAATAACAAGTATCCGTTTTCTTAGCATTAGCTCGCATTCACGCAGCGCAATAACCAGGCTGGTTTTTTAACTTCTCCTGGGTTTATGGGAGCGTGCAACATATCGGCTTCCACAAAGCTGAAATTGCAACCTCGGGAGAAACAGCAGGGATGGAAGCCGTGCTGAATCTGGAATAGGGATGTTCCCAGCAAAGAATACGCTAAATATTTATGGGCGAGTTCACTTGAGGTAACCAGGCAAGCCACTGCTCCTGCTGGTCGTTGACCTTTCCTCTCAGTTATTGCCCTAGAGTCCCAGCTGTGGATTCATGCAGGCCTCTCCGTGGAGCTTTTCTCCTGCTCGACACACTGCCTTGTGTTCCCAGAGGGTGGATTGTCGTATTCTAGGTCAGGAACACAAAACGAGGCAGCTCCCCTCGCGAGAATAATAAGAGAGCGGCCTCAATGAAGGTGGCAGACCGATTCTCAAAGCCTCACTTGAACGTGTTTGTTGAAGGAGATTTGGGTTGCAAGCACCTTGTTCACTACAAGCCCTTGGTTTGCAAGGGTTCATTTAATGCACGTTCAAAGCTACAACAGCATTGAACGAGTGATGGTTTTTCACACTTATGTCCTAAAAATGAGAACAATTAAGCAGTGGAACAACTTTGCCTTCAGAAGTTGTGAATGCTCCAACACTGGAAGTTTTTAAGAAGGGATTGGACAGCCACCTCTCTGACGTGGTATACGGTTTCTTGCATGAGCAAAGGGGTTGGACTAGAAGACCTCCAAGGTCCCTTCCAACTCTTATTTTCTAAACCAAAGGAAACGACGTGGTTGATTGTTGGGTTATAAAAGTGAGCTGCCCAGAGTCACCTTACAGGAGAGATGACCGGCATAAAAATGTATTTAATATATAAGAAATAAATAATGAAACACAAAGACAGGAACCGTGTGGTTTTTCTATAATGCTTTGGCCCCAAAAGTTATCCAACTCGAAAGCTACCCTGGAAACTCTTCAGTTGTCCCATTTAAGCCTTTTTAAGGCTCAATCTTCTTCCTGTGAAATAAAAGAGAATAGAATAAGAGAAATCGAGAAAGAGACAACTGGCCCAAATGTTTTATAAAAGGCTTGCCCTTTTTTCCCCTTTGTGTGTTATTTAATTCAGGATTAACATCCTTGTGGGCACAGAAAGAAAAATAATACAGAGGGAAGGATAGTTTAAAAACTTCTCTGTGTGTGTGTGTGTAGAGAGAGAAAGAAAGAGAGACAGAGAGAGAAAGAGAGAGAAAGACAGACAGAGAGACAGAGAGAGAGAGAGAGAGAAAGAGAGAGGGGAAAAGAGACAGAGAGAGAGAGAGAGAGAGAGAGAGAGAGAGAGAGAGAGAGAAAGAGAGAGAAAGAGAGAGAGAGAGAGAAAGAGAGCGAGAGACAGAGAGAGAGAAAGACAGAGAAAGACAGACAGAGCCAGACAGACAGAGAGAGAAAGAGAGAGAAAGAAAAAGAGAGAGAGAGAGAGAAAGAAAAAGAGAGAGAGAGAGAGGCTGGTTTTCTTCAACTCAGCGGAATTACTGGGTTGCCAATTTTATTTTATTTTTAAAAAAGGCAACTTATTTATGACACTCCCAGTGTCACGCGATCCTTTTTGGCAACCTCTTGAAGCAGCAAAAGCCAACGGGGGAACCTTCAATTTTTTAACGACCTGGTGACTACCTTAACAAACTACAGGGATTCACTGAACAACGGTGCCAAGGAACATCGCAAAACGGGGCAAAGCTCCCTTCACAGATGCCTCACTTAATGACAGAAGGGTCAGGCAGAAGCGTGGTGGTCGTAAGTCGAAAACTGACTGTACTTTTGACCCTTCTTTGGCTCCTTGCGGGTTTTATTTTGTGTTGGTTTTGGCTATTGGAATATCAACAATGGTCTTTTCAAGTTCTCCAGCCCCAGCTGTGTTTTTATTTCAGCATCCTCATAATCCTGTAAGATTTTAAGCAGTTTTCGTCAGCTGTATCTTGTGGGACTTAGGAGAATATCTGGCTTTAATTCGTTGATCAAACTCTTCCTCAGTTGGAAGATAATTTTGTGCAGTTCTTCTGTGCATTTGCACCATCCCTTTCTTTTTTCTTTTTTTCTTTCTCTGCCTTCTTGGTCTCTTATTGTGCCATAAAAGTTTCCCTTGTTTTTCTAAGTACAATACTTGTCTTTTTTTTCATTCGGCTCTGTTCTTATCTTCCTTTCTTTTTTGCATCTGCAGATATTGTGTAACATTTTGCTTGTTCTTTTCTGCAACGCGGGGCATAGTTGAGCAGATCTCCTTCTGTCTCTCTTTTCTTTTGCTCTCTCTCCGTCCTTCACCTTCAGCGACTTAAATTACTTGGGCTCTTTTGCATTTTAGAACCCTTTTTGTTTGCGTTAACAGTACAACAAATTTCAATCCAGCCGTCTTTCACCGTTCCATTAAATCTATTCTTTACTTTCACAAACATTTGGAATATTTTTCAGGCTGTCTCTGGTTGGTTTGCAGATTCTGTTTCCTTTATTGACTGAATAGATGGTCTCCAGTTTGGCTTGGAGAGCATAAATTCAATTTGATTTTGCTGCGGTCCATCCAATAATATCCATGCATACATTTGTCTTTCAAGTTCTTAGAATAAGTTTTTTTTTTTGCTTTTATGGACATTGAAATTTTCTGCCCCTTTAGTCCGTCTCCTGCGTTGTTTCATACACTGGTGCCAACTTTTCCCGTTACTCCAAATGCTGTTTCGCTTCCAACTTTAACTTTTTGGTCTCAAATAATGGGATGCATTTTTTTCCTCTGTGTGTTATGTAAACACAAGGTTGCAAACCTCATCCCCAATATAACCATTCCACTCCCTCTTGCTTGGTTAGAGTTGTTACTTGGACCACCATAACTTAAAGACTTGGACTTAAACTGAGATTATGCCATCATTCATAGTTGTAACTAGTTACTAATGACTGATAATTCCCTCCCTCCCTTCCTCTCCCTCCTACTCTTCCTTCCTTTCCTACTCTTCCTTCCTCCCTTCCTCTCCCTTCATCCTTCCTTCCTTTCTCTCCCCCTACTCTTCCTTCATCCCTCCCTCCTTCTTTCCTCCCTCCCTCCCTTCTACACTTCCTTCTTTCCTCCCTGCCTTCTACACTTCTTTCCTCTCCTCTTATTCCTTTTTCCCCTCCCTCCTACTTTTTCTCCCTTCCTCCTTCTTTCCTTCCTTCCTTCCCTCCCTCTTCCTTTCGTCCCTCCCTTCTTCTTTCCTCTCTCCTCCTACTAATCCTTCCTTCCTTCCTTTCCTGCTCTTCCTTCCTTCCATCTTCTTTTTCTTTCCTCCTCCCTTCCTTCCTTTCCCTCCTATCCTTCCTTCTTCTCCTCCTACTCTTCCTCCCTCCCTCCCTCTTTCCTCCCTCCCTTCCATACTTCCTTCCTCTCCCCTTATTCCTTTTTCTTCCCTCTCTCCCTCCTACTCATCCCCCTTTCCTTCCTTCCTTCTTCCTTCCCTCCCTCTTCCCTCCCTCTTTCCTCCCTCCCTCCCTCCCTCCCTTCCTTCCTTCCTTCCTTCCTTCCTTCCTTCCTTCCTTCCTTCCTTCCTTCCTTCCTTCCTTCCTTCCACTGTCTCCTACTCTTCCCTCCTTCTGTCCCTCCTTCCTTCCTAATCCAACAGCTCCAATTTCCCTACTGGTTTTTTTTTTAAAAAAACCCCATCTGTATATAATTATTTATTCCTATTCATTACATTTCTGTCCTAGTTTCTCAAATCGTTGCTCCATTTTCCAAAAGTGATCCAAGGTCAACCTTCTTGGACCCTGGAGTCTCCCATCTGCTGAGTCCACCAAGGAGAACAAGCTTCTGTAACACCTGGAAAATGTTACAGGATGCCCGTTGTGGCTTTTCATTCGTGAATTCCTCCACACATGATAAATGCACCATTTCTGTGGTCGATTTAGCCTCACTGGGCCAGTTCCAGCGTGACCCCCTGGTCTTGCTGGTAGAGGGTACGATTTCCGCAAGGGCTGGATTGTGGAATCCTTAGGAATGGTGTAAAAATCAATATCCACCTCTTCAAAAAAACAAAACAAAACATTTTTTCCACATCTAGATAGCATTAAAATGATAAGGCATTTTTTTAAAAATGGAAGCATTAAAAAAAAACCTGTCCTTGTGTCTAGTTGTTGTGGTGTGCAGGGCTCTATAGCGTCGTTTTGAAAGTGGGAGTTGAAACAGTTTATGTCCGGGATGTGAGGGGTCTGTAGATATTTTCACAGCCCTCTTTTTGACTCGTGCAGGATATACAGGTCCTCGATTGAAGGCAGGTGGGTAGTAATTATTATTTTTTCTGCAGTCCTAATTACTCTCTGGGGTCTGTGTCTGTCCTGTTGGGCTGCAGAACCAAACCAGATTTAATGTGATGGGTGCCCTGTACCCTCGATTATCAATCTCAGTCAATATCAATTGGCTGGAAGGGACCTTAGAGGTCTTCTAGTCCAACCCCTTGCGAGCTTCCCTTCTTCACGTTATTGGGTTTTTTCCCCGACCAGTTTTTATTTTTGAAATCTTATTACAGGAAGTCCATTAAGAAGGAAGAAGTGTCCAAGGCATTTATTTTATTTTTATTGTTTTGCTTAGCTGTGTTTGCAACTATCACCTGTGCAATCTCACATAGACCGACTCTTTGTTTCTTTCAAGGTGTCATGCCCCTGGTGGAGGCTGACTCTGAGTCAGAGGAGAAACAGCCGACAGGGAGTGGGAGTGTGGCTCCAGCAGTTGTGGAGGAGGCTGGGGAAGGGCAGAGGCCGGCTGGGCAGTCAGAGGAGGACCCAGGCTTGTCCCCCCTCCATCCTAGGGCACACAGGGAGGAGAGGATAAGGGAGAGACATGATCTACTCAGGAGGAGAGGGCCTTGATCCTCTCCATGGGCTGCAGCTGTGACAACTGAATAAGAGGACGGACCTGCGTACTGGCAAACGCTGGAAACAAAGCATGTAAATATCTTTAGTTTATGGTTCCTCTCTGAGTTTGGAGTCCTTCCCAGTGTGTGTTCTGTTATCTGTGGACGTCCTCCAGCCCTTATTTTGCATGGTTTGTGGGGGTTTTCCTCCTTCTTCTTGTAACTGCTTGTGAGGGAGTTTTTTGTCTTCCATCAAGGATATTTGGATCTTGGAAGCAAAGTGAAGGAATAAGAGGGGCTTCACCGGGTTTTTGTGACCGTGTTTATTTGATATCCCCACCCTGGGTCATCACCCAAGGCAAGACTACACAATGCCATCATGAGTGTGGCCACATTGCAATGAACAATTAAGGATGGTGAATAATTGCTGATTTCTGAAGGTTAGGGTTTCTCCCTTTCTGCTCCCCAATTCTCCCAGGGTTGCCCAACAAAGGGGGCCCTGCAAACGATCTAAAACTGGGGATTTGAACAAAATCATCTCCAAGCTGCACAACGTCAAAGAGGAGAAGCTAAAAGCGGTGCTGCTAGAAAAAACGTCCATCCTCTATAATCTCTGTCTTTCTCTTGCTACTTCCTTCAGCCGGTTCCCAAGACAAACGCTTGCTTACATTGGGTGCTTTTCAAGAATTTTAAGATTTTTGCATTCTGTACTATATTTAGTTCCTCCTTCTACTGATGCTTTCGGGGGTGGGTGGGGGGGTGGCATCACCTTTGACCCAGGGCGCATATTTCTTGGGGGAAAATGTTCGGTTCTCACATAAGTGGTGGGAAAATATAAACTATCCCTCCCAAAAAAGCCAAAAAAAAAAAAAAAAGAAGCGAGCAGTTTCTAAAATTGGGAGCAGAAGCTTGGAAGCCTCTCTAGGATGAATGAGCTGACAAACAAATTCCGTCTGTAGAGCCGAAGGCTTTTAACAAGATCACGGCCAGACCCTCCAGGGCTGCAATTTTGCCCGGAAGTTGCAAACTTCTTGTTCCAATTTAGATCTTTTGGCCATAAGAGGAGATGTAATTGAGAAAGCTCAGTCATTTCGAAAGGCAAAAGCTGTGAGCAATTGCTGACTTATTTGACTCTCGCTCCGATCGTTATTCATTACGACATATTGTGGGAAAAGGGTAAAAATATCTGTAGAATGCATCCTAAAAAATAATTCCTATCTATGGTTTCCCTGGAGCCTATTTTTAATTTTATCACACGACTAGTTCGATACTTGTGCTTTGCTACGAAACTACGTGGTCAGGTTTAGTTTTGGGGGAGGAAAATAATGGTGGGGGGGGGAGGAATTTTGCCTCTGCCTACCAGCACCCATGGGTATTCATCTGGCTAATGTCCTGTCAGCATGTGAGAGAGTTGAGGGCTGTTGGGAAACTGAAAGAGTATTTGCTATGTGAGCAAGAAGGAGACAGCAAGGAGCCTGGGCGTGGCTTAGCTCAACTGTTCTGTACTAAAGCTTGGTGCTGCTGTGAAACTAAAACTGAACCTCCTCTCCTCTGCTTGTGTTTTGCCTTTGGAAGAGATTTCTTTTCAGGTGGGGAGGGGAGTAGAACTGAGCATCAGAGTGTAATAATAATAATAACAATAACAATAACAATAACAATAACAATAATAATAATAATAATAATAATAATAATAATAATAATAATAATAGTAGTAGTAGTATAGGAAATACTCTAAATCAGTGGCCCCCAACCATTTTTGTGCCACGGCCCGGTACCAGCATCACAAAATGATCCGCGGCCCGGTACCGGCATCAGCACGCATGACAAGGCAAGGCGAGCTGAGCAACCGGCCAGCCAGCCGTCCCCTGCTTCTTCCCGCCACCTTCAACTCCTCCTTTGTACCTTTTTTGTGCTTTCTTAATCTCCTCCGCCATCGGGACGGCTCTTTGTTCGAAGCCCCCCCTTCGATGAAACTAAGGCGCGAGGATTCCTACAGGACCCAAACACCACTTTCCAACCGGTAAAGCTCACCCGGAAGCACTTTCTCGTCGAAACAAGATGGCGGTGCCCAGCAAACCGGCGGCCCGGTAGAAAATGATCCACGGACCAGTACCGGTCCGGGGCCCGGTGGTTGGGGACCCCTGCTCTAAATGCTCTGATGGTCAATTCAAAGAATCCTTTCTTAGTGAGCCCCTAGAAGCCAAGCGGAACCTACGTGCTAAATTTCGAGTGTGTAGGCTTTACGGTTCTGGAGATTTTGTGATGATGCGTGAGGGGTATTTTACTTATGGATAGATAGATTGTGCCAGCTTTTCTATCATGGTCATACTATTTTCAGTCACATTAATGTATATGAAGAGTAGAGATAGTCATTGACTAATGACCACAATTGAGCCCAACATTTATATTGTTAAGTGAGCTTTGCCTCTTGCCGCCGTTGTTAAGTGAATCACTGCAGTTGTTTAGTGAATCATGGCATCAAGTAGTAACACAGTTGTTAAGCAGGGGTGGGATTCAAAAATCCCAGCAACTGTTTCACTGCCCAGTTGCTGGGTGGGCGTGGCCATGGTGGGCGTGGCCTACCAGAACTTCCGGGAGGGCTGTTTTTCACCTTCCCCAGAGTCCGGAGGCTTCCCTTGGGCCTCTGGGAGGGCGAAACAGCCCCCCCAGGCTCCAGAGGCCCCCTGGAAGCTGGAAAACAGGCCCGTTTCCAGACTTTCTGATACTTCTGGAAGGCCCGTTTTTCCCCTCCCAGATCCTCCATGCTAACTCTGCATTTACCTGCATTGAAAACGGGCCGCGTGGAGATTCCTGGGAGGGGCGGGGTGGGCGGGCGGGGCTAGCCAGTCCGTTCAGATACCGGTTCAGCAAACCCAGATGCAAATTTAATATCCAGTTCGCCCAAACCGGTCCGAACCAGTAAAATCCCAGCCCTGACCACCTGCATAAGACTGTTATCAAGAACCCATTTTAGAAAGATTGAATTTTCCAACTCTCCCTTTCATCCAAACTAGATAAACCGTACCATTTTACCTCCCTAGATTTCTTACCACTCCAGGAAGGCACATTGTTATCCTCCTTGTTCAAAATATTAACGTTTTTGACCATGCAGCCTCCATGGTCCATAATTGTAGAAAGGAATAATTGTCGGTAGCTCTCCCTCCTCCAATCAGGAAATCTAAATTCTCTTCGTTTGCCTTCTCCTTTGTTCTGTTTCTTTTCTTTTCTTTTTTTTTTTTTTGGCTCGTACCCAAAGACTTTACTAAGCCTAAACGACCCTGGAAAATAACCAAGAAAATACTGTGCAATGGTATGAGCCGTCTTGTAGGAAGCTCCTGACCCTATCCGCCTTGAATGGATGGTGGATCCAGCTTTGAAAAGATGGTTTTGTTTCAATGCGCCCAGAATCGCTTCTCTCTGATTACAGGTGGGCGAGTTAACAAGGTAAATTGCCTCTTTTTATAATCGGCCTCCAGGGATGAAAGAAAGGAGAACGTGAGCTATGTTTGAGGGCAGGAGAGTTTTTTTTTTTTTTTTAAGATCTGCCGTTCTGCTTAAATTGGTTCGATAATCCCAGGTGGATAAGGAAGCCAGCGAGTGAAGATACAGCCTAATTTTTATATTTTAAAAAAAGTAAAATAAAATAGCTCTCCTTAGCTACTGGTTTTATCCGATCGCTTTTCCCCTGGTATTCTCGGTGGAATTAATTATATCCTACATTGTTGGAGACCCTTCTCAGCTCACCTGTTCAACCCTGGATTAGTTCTCCAAAGATTGCGGATGTTTCAGATTTGATGTACACAATAACCTAGGCAGGGACCTGCCTTGATATGGAGAATGGTTTTATACCTTCTATATTCCCTTTGTCGGGCTCTGTGTTGAATAAGTTCCCCCAGGTTTACTTAAAGTAGCTTGGAAAGACAGCGTTTCAAGTTAATTCCCGGCATTGTTACACCGGACTACAGTTCCCAGCAGCCCCGGGTAGAAGGTGCTGGGAGATGTAAGTCCACATAGGTTCTTCAGAACTGGCAGATTTGATGAGCCTCTTCAAATATTGCTTTCCTTGCTTGAGTTTTAGACATAGAAGGCCTCTGGGGTTTTGTTCCCACTCAGCTGGAAGGACGGCTCAGGGACTTTTGGAATTAAGTTCACTCTGGCTGTCGATTTCTAGCAAGATATTTCGGCTTCCTTCTTAGCTTTTCAATTGTCTCTTTGGAATGGTATGTACATGTCATTTATCTCTATGCACCTGCTGATGGCTGATGCGTCCGAGTGCCAGACTTTCAGGAATTCTCTGGCGCTTTTGCATTTAGCTTGGTCTAGGATGTTCAGGGATGCGGTGGCTCAGTGGCTAAGACACTGAGCTTGTCGATCAGAAAGGCTGGTGGTTCGGCGGTTCGAATCCAGGGGTAGGATTCTAAAATCTCAGCAACCAGTTCGCTGTCCAGTTGCTGGGTGGATGTGGCCATGGTAGGCGTGGCCTACCAGAACTTCTGGGGGGGGCTGTTTTTCACTCTCCCAAGGGTCCAGAGGCTTCCCCTAGGCCTCTGGGAGGGTGAAAACGGCCTCTCCCGGGCTCTGGAGGCCCACCAGAAGCCGGAAACAGGCCTGTTTTCCCTCTCCCTGAGCCTCTGCGCAGACCCTGCACTTATCTTAATCAAAAATGGGCTGTGTGGACACTCCTGGGAGGAGAGGGGAGGGGTGGGGTGGGCGTGGCCGGCCAGTCAGTTGAAATACCAATTCGGTGAACCAGATGAAAACTTAACATCTGGTCAAATTAACATAGAATCCCACCCCTGTTCGAATCCCTAGCACCGTGTTATGGAGTGAGCTCCCGTTAACTTGTCCCAGCTTCTGCCAATGTAGCAGTTCGAAAGCACATAAAAAATGCAAGTAGAAAAATAGGGACCCCCTTGGTGGGAAGGGAACAGCGTTCCTCCATGTGCCTTCAAAGGCGTTTAGTCTTGCCGGCCACGTGACCACGGAGACGTCTTCGGACAGCGCCGGCTCTTCGGCTTTGGAACGGAGAGGAGCCGGAAACGACTAGCACATATGTGCAAGGAGGGGAACTTTTACCTTTAGGATGTTCTCAGACCCCAATGTCCCAGTTGAAAATATAGTTAAATCTGTCCATGTGTTTTGCTATTAATGTATCTGCCATTGAATGAATCAGTTTTAGCAAGGCTAAACTCTTTTCTTTCTTTTTGATTCAATTTTTTTCCCTTTTCTAAGTTTGGAACAATGTGAGTCTTTTAAATGCCTTGTGGCCTTAAGAACAGAGTAGATTCAGTTCTCTTTCAATGGTGGCAGTCACGCCAAGGATCCTTTCTCATTCCCAGGGTCAAATTCTAGGCAAAGTTTGAACTTTCTCTTATTTGTGAGGTCACCTCTTTATCTCCTCTCTGAAGAGGCTTACAAAATGATGTCATTGTCGGGTTTTGAGTTCGTATTTAAATCTGACACATAACCTAAGTATGATCTACACCACACTGCAGTATCAACATGTTCTTTATTACCCATCATTAATCTTTTCTCCTGTTAGTAATTTTAATCAGGTTAACCATGTTTTAGCAAAGTTCAGCATGTTTAACAGCAGTTTTAAGATACTGATCTGCAAGATTTAAGTGTATATCTACGCATTAGACTTAACCCAGTTTAATAACTCAGTGTAATTTGTCATGCTGTGCAACAGAGCCCCATCACAAAATTGTTTGTAATTGTTTAGAGCTTCTTTCCCTAATGCAGAGGTCTCCAAACTTGGCCACTTTAAGACTTGTGGACTTCAACTCCCAGAATTCCTCAGCCAGCTGGTTGGAGAATTCAGGGAGTTGAAGTCCACAAGTCTTAAAGTTGCCAAGTTTGGAGACTCCTGCCGTAATGATTATTTATAAGATACATTGGCAACTGTGTTGATATAATTGCAATATACAGTATATCCTGAAGGAAGATTGGATAGAAGTAAGCATTCAAGAAGAATGTGTTTCAGTAAATTTTCATCAGCAAATGTACAACGGAAAAGACCGACCCATTTAATTATAAGTCGCAGTTCAAAGCCAACGTAAACTGACCAAGTTTTTCTAGTCCTTAATAAAAGTAAAGGAATAGATAAGAAGTGGCGCCTCAGGCCACAATTCTAATTATTAATCAGACTCATATCATACAAAACTGTTTGTTTCATTATAAAATTAAAATGAAGGTACTTAATCTCCATCGTTTCTACATATTAGAAAATATTTAAAAGTAGCATATTGATACAGAAAATACCTTGTAAGAAAACAATCTGTTTAAAGGAGCAAGAAGAAGAGGAAGAATGGAGAACAATTCGAAATTTTGGAGGTACAAAATGTTGGCATCTGAGATCTCAAACACAAACCTCTTCTTAATAGGAGGAGGAAGCACTTATAGTAGTACCAACTCCTTCAGCGCTGACCTGTATCAAAGCATCGGCTTCCAAGGTATCTGAGCATCTTTTACAATCAGTGTCGGTGTTGGAGTGGATGGTACTACTACAAGAACTTCCTCCTCCAATTCTTCTTCTCCTCCTTCTAAACCATCAGGAAGAAATTGAGCGCATGCCAAGTCTGTCTATAGGCCTGTTAATCCTTTTGAACACTGAAACCATCAGCTGTGTCTCGTTCAAGGTTAACATGGAGCCCAGATCACTGAAAAAAAGTTGTTTCGCTTTATGTTGTCTGGACATTATTTCAATCAGAATAGACCTGGAAGGGACCTCAGAGGTCTTCTAGTCCAGCCCCCTGCTCAAGCAGAAGGCCCTCTACCATTTCAGACAAATGGCTGTCCAGTCTCTTCTTAAAAGCATCCACAGCTTCTGGAAAAAAACATTCCACTGGATAATTATTCTGACTGAGGAAATTTCTCCTTAATTCCAGGTTGCTTCTCTTCTTGACTGGTTTCCATCCATTGTTTCTTGTCCTGCCCTCAGGGGCTTTGGAAAATAAGTTTTTTTGTGGCAGCCCCTCAAATATTGGAATCCTGCTACCATGTTTCCCCACAGTCCTCCTTTTCTCCAAACAGGCCAAACCCAATTACTGCAACCTTCTTCATATGTTTTGGTCTCCAGGCTTTTAATCATCTTAGTTGCTCTTCTTTACACTTCTACCGAAGTCTCAACATCTTTTTTGTAATGTGGTGACTAAAACTGGATATAGTATTCCAGTTGTTGTTGTTATTATTATTATTATTATTATTATTATTATTATTATTATTATTATTATTATTATTATTATTATTTCTTCTTCTTCTTCTTCTTCTTCTTCTTCTCCTCCTCCTCCTCCTCCTCCTCCTCCTCCTCCTCCTCCTCCTCCTCCTCCTCCTCCTCCTCCTCTTCTTCTTCTTCTTCTTCTTCTTCTTCTTCTTCTTCTTCTTCTTC
>NW_020769366.1:5360985-5379252 GCF_900518735.1 Pseudonaja textilis | reverse complement strand
AACCGGCTGAATCCCAGCCCCTGCCTATACCATTTTGAACAAAATCCAGTCTCCAGTCTCTTCTTAGAAGCCTCCAGTGATGAAGCACCTACAAATCCTAAAGGGAACTTCTGTTCCACCGGTTCATTGTCCTCCCTGTTAACAAACCGCTCCTTAATTCCAGATTGCTTCTCTCCTGGATGAGTTTCCATCCGTTATTTCTTGTCTTTGCCTTCTGGTGCTTTGCGGAACAATTTGGCACACCTCCCCGCCGCCGCCTTCTTCTTCTTTGTGGCAGCCCTTTAGATATTTATTTTTAGGATTGCCCAATCCATCGCTAGCTGCTGTTTATCCCTATTTTATTTTATTTTTTCAATCTGGCAACAGATGATCATTTTAATATCGTCCGTGAAAAACGTAGAACTTCGGGTTAATTCATGAACTCCAAACAGAACGTCAACGGCTTTCGAAGGGCGGTTTCTACCGTGTCTCTGTTTCTAAGGATCGTTTCAAGAAGTCACAGAATCTCTCGCGCTGCCGCTTTTTCTGAAACATCGGAGTGTGGAACCCAGAAGTCAAGGAGAGAGAGAGAAAAAATACAGGATCCAGTTACAGACAGTCCTCGAATTACTACAACAGTTCATTTACTGACCGTTCAAAGTTACAACGGCACTGAAAAAAAGTAGCTGAGGGCCATTTTTTTTTTCACACTTACGACCATTCCAGCATTCCCCATGGTCACATGATCCAAAATCAGACTCTTGGCAACCAATTCGTATTTATGACGGTTGCAACGTCCCAGGGTTTACGTGATCCCTTTTTGCAACCTTCTGCCAAGCAAAACCCAGATTCCCTTAACAACCGTGTTATTAACGTAACAAATGCAATGACTCACTTAGCAACGGCGGCAAGAAAAACGGCAGAAACGGGACAAAACTCGCTTAATAAGCATCCCACTTACCAACACTGGAGCTCCATTGCGGTCGTAAGTCCAGGACTACCGTACAGGGGGAGTCGAAGAATTTGCTGTCTTTGGAAAGTCTGATAAGCTACTGCTCTTTGTTAAGAGAAAGTAGTTGAAGCATGAAAAGGGCCCCATAATTCAAAATTCTTTTCCCCCAGGCTTCATTGCACCGAAGTCAAGGTATCGTTCGTTCACCTTGACAAGATAGCGGTGCTCCAATTTTTGTGGGGCTGCCCCAAAGAAGAGGAGGGGGGGTCAACCTCTTCTCCAAAGGACCTGAAGGTAGAACCAGAAGCAATGGATGGAAACTAAACAAGGAGAGAACCAATCTAGAACCAAGGAGAAACGTCCTAACAGTGAGGACAATTAACCAGTGGAACAACTTGCCTCCAGAAGTTGTGGAGGCTCCAACACTGGGAGTTTTTAAGAAGAGATTGGACAACCATTTGTCCAAAATGATATCAAGTCTCCAGCTTTAGCAGGGGGTTGGACTAGAAGACCTCCAAGGTCCCTTCCAACTCGGTTATTCTATCATCATTCCATCATTCCAGGTAAGAAGCCTGAAGGAATTCCTTTAGCTGTCAGGGTGCGAGCTGATCTACAAGCAGTTGCTGCTTTAATTAAGTGTACACACATACACACACACACAACGACCACACAGAACTGCCTCCTTCCTAGACGAATTCAGATATTTCCACCGATGCTTTCATCGAGGGATGGTTTAACAGGAAGTGGAGATCTCAACGCCAATTTTCTAACGTGTATATTTTCCATGTTGCCCGGGATATGTCATGGGACATTTCTAGCACACGTTGGACACGGTAGACAAGATCCAAGGATCCGGCACTAAGTTGGCAAAATACATTGTGCAGGACGATTGTCCTCTCCTTGTAGTCCAGCCCTCAGTGAAGACCCTGCACCCCATAAATATCCAGAGTTTTGCGCTGAGAAGAAGGGCTTCCTGGGGCCAACAGACAAAAAAATTGTGAGTTGCAGTGTGTTGAATTTGTTGAGACCTGCAAAATAGGCCTTTCTGAAGATTTTAGGACAGGCAGGTCTTAAGAGAATAACCTAGATGTAGACTATGTTAGGACCTATATGCCAAAGAAGCATCTTGTACAGGTACTCCTCAACTTATGACCACTTTCTCTCTTTCTTCCCTCTTTCCCTCCCTCCCTTCTTTTCCCTCCTCTCCCTCCCTCAGCCCTTCTGTCATGCCCCTGTTGGAATCTGATTCGGAGGGGGAGGCCAAGCAGCTGACAGGGAGGGGGAGTGTGGCTCCCTTGGCTATGGAGGGAAACTGGGGAAGGGCAAAGTCTGGTTGGGCAGAGCAGGGGAGAGGTAGAACTAGGGAGAGGGAATTCGGAGGAAGATCCAGGCCCACCTCCCTCTTCATCCTAGGGCACGCAGGGAGGAACGGAGAAGGGAGCAACATGGCTTACGGGGGAGGAAAAGGCCCTGATTCCCTTCATTAGCCACACCTGAGAAGGGAGTTGATAAGAAAGGCAGGCTGCGTGTAGCAGGCTGCCGGGAGTAAACATGAGTTTATCTTGTGTCGCAGTGTCTTATCTGTGTTCCTGGCCTCTTCCCAACCATGTGGGTTTTGCTGTGCCTTCAAGTCTCAAATTCTTGCTCCTGCCCTGCCAAACTAATTACTTCAGTTTAGCTTGTTTGGACTTTAAGTTACAGTTTGTGTTGACCCTATTTTGGGCTTGATTTTCTACAGTTAAAAACTGTTCCTGGGAGAGTTTTTCTCCAGCCAGAAGGTAACCTGGACATTGGGGGCAAAGTTGGAGATAATAAAGAGACTCTTGTTGCTTATCTGTGTTGCCTTTGTGCCACGCCCCTTTGGGTCATCACACCTTCCTTCCTTATCACTTGGAGGCTTTAAAGAAGAGACCGGACAACCACTGGTCTAAAATAGTAAAGGTTTTCCTGTCTCAGCAAGGGGCTGGACTAGAAGACCTCCGAGGTCCCTTCCAACTCTGTTATTCTATTCTAAGTCCGCTCTTAGCCTGGCACCATTCCCCCCACTTAGGGCAAGTCAAAATATGTGCCAACATGTGCTGGGCACCAACAGCTGGCAGGGCAAGTCGCTTATTTATTCCCCTCTTTCTGGTTCCAGCGAAATCTTCAACAGGGCTCAAAAAATAAAATTGAAAAACCCCTTTGCTCCCCCCTCAGCCTTTGGACCAGCTGCGTCTTCAGCACATTGACTGCCGTGTGTTGCCAAGTTTGTGACTTCAGCATCTGTTAACACTGGGTTTCCCCCCCCCCCTCTCTCTTTCCTAGATGACAGAGGGCCGCCGGTGCCAGGTTCACCTCCTCGACGACAGGAAGTTGGAACTTCTCGTGCAGGTAATTAACCACCTCTGCATTTTGTGGGGGGGCCCTTGCCAGGATGCTACGATGACTCCGCTCGGGGCGGCACGGGGGAAGAGATCTTTAATTGAATTAATGGAATCGCTTATTAGTCGTCCCCTCTCTGCCTTCGATCTTATTGGCTTGTTTATTAAAGTTCTAGGCAGCCCAGCTAACCCTCCAGAGAGCTTCCAGGGTTATCGACGGGAGGGCAACTGTCTCATACAGGGCACCCCAAACTTGGCAACTTTAAGACTTGTGGACTTCAACTCCCAGAATTCCTCAGCCAGCATAGCTGGGAGTTGAAGTCCACAAGTCTTAAAGTTGCCAAGTCTCTTCATTTTCACATTTTTGCGCAAGCACAATTCTTGCTGACATTAAGACATGTAAAATTAAGTAGGCCTTCCCTTTATTATCCTGTTCTGGTAATATACCTACCAGGAATATTTCTGGTTTCAAATCTATGTGTTGCTTTATCATTTTTTCTAACCAAGTATGTATTTTAGTCCAGTATTTTTTGCCTTTGGGCACGTCCGCCACATATGGTAGGATGAACCTGGTATCTGATTACATTGGTCTACAATGGTCTCTCTTGTCGACAGCTTGTCTTGCTACTTCTCTCTCTCTTCCTCAAGCCAAACCTACCCATAATTTTCCTTTTTGAATTCTGGGAGTTGAAGTCCACAAGTCTTAAAGTTGCCAAGTTTGGAGACCTCTGATCTAATACATCAATCACAGCCCCATTCCCGCCCCCTTGCACCAAGGTCATTGGACACGTGCAAAAATAAGGGCGGGACCACCATCTTGACCACCATCTTGACTTTTTTTTTATTCCTTCCTCCCCTCTGCTTCCAGACAACCATTTACTCTTCCTGGGTCTAAAATCTCATAACTGAGTTGGTGCAAAATATAAGGCATCAAACCCGGGAAGTTGTGGAGGGGGGCGGAAATATAGCAAGATGGAAAGTTATCTGCCCTGGAATGTCCATAGCTCACACAGACTGTGAACCCTCACAAGGCACCCCCAACTTTTCAACCATTGGACCGGGAGAAGATCGCTGGGACTCATTTTGAAGTGTCTGATCAGTTCCTTGGGATTTGTGGGGGAATGTGGTCTGGGGTCTCAGGAGTGGGGAGGGCTGCTTGCTTCTTGTTCTGACCTGGGCTACCCAAAATCACAAGAAGCAGACACCCCGTCTCCACAAAACCCCCTTTTGTGAATTCCTATCCTTCGCATCTAGCAAAGTTCCGGCAAACAGTCTTTCGAGGGTGAATTTACAACCACGGACCTTATCAGGCTTGGAGAGCTGCCAGGCCGATAGCTTTCAAGTGCAGTGCTGTCCAAGGAAATCCTTGGCAAGGGGTCTCTGAGAGTCACAAATAAATCTTCACACTAATTAAACAAATTAATTGTCTCCTGCAAATCCCCCCCTCCTCTTTATTCCCTATGGGAGGGGCCATTCACTGTTCACCTTTGCCTTTACTCCCGAGTCAATGTCTCTCTTGGTTGGTTTTTTGGGGGTGGTGGTGGTGGTGCTTGTCTTGCCTTCTGGAAAAAAAGACCCACTCTCCTATGACTCCTGACTTCATTCCACCGAAGTATTGCTCTTCCAAACCACAGAGAATCCAAATTACTAAGTACAGATAGTACACATGGGGTATCTCTATTCCAAGAAATCCGTGTGATGATGCTGATTAAAGAAACGGAGCTATTCTGTGACTAGGGGGAAATTTGTATACTAATTAATTATCCCAGTTGATTTTTTTTTGGTTTTTTTGCTTCAGTTTTAATGCGTCATTTAAATGTTTAAATTGCTTGCTCTTACTGCGAATATTTTAGAGGGTTTATGATGACATTCGATGTTTTATTATCACTTGTTTTCATAAAGCATTGTAGAGAGTGGGTGATATACACATTCAAATTATTGCTGTCATTATTATTATTATGGTCCCCTTCCTACCCAAGTTCCAGAGTTTTGGCCAAGAGCGGTTAAGAAAAGAAACCAAGATGGCAGCTACAACAATTGTGTCCACCATTTTGATTTCCTTTTAACCTCTTTCTGCAAATATTCCTGGATTTGGCCATAGATAAGAAACGACTTAAGTATATATTTTGGCTTGCGGCTGAGATTCTCCTTTAAAAATATATTCTTGGCAAGGAAAAGCCTTCCTTAATTTTGGCCAAAACCCATGAAATGCAGGCAAGACCAACAATTAAATTATTTTCTCTCCATACTTTGGATCAAGGGAAGGAAGACAATATACAATCGGTGCAGCTGTGAGAAAGAAATTTCCTGGTTTGGTTGCTTGACCATTGTTACATTGTAAACACCGTTGTGTAGGTTATTGTGTTCTTTATTGTGTAAAATGCATTTTTGAATTTACTCAGGGTGTGTCTGTTTTGTGAATGGTTTTTGGGAAGGGGGGAAGAACGCTGCAAAGGAGATAATAACATAAATAATATAAAATAATGATAATACCAAACACAATATTAATGTATATTAATGTACATTAATGTAATATATTAATGTATATTAAATAATGTATATTAATCAAGAGTTTTTCCTACTGACTGTTGGGAATTTTAGATATTTCGCACATGAGACGATATTCTCTTATGTGTTTTGCCACACAGATTGTTACAAAATCCTGAAATGGTTAATAGGAAGGATGAAAAACTAAAAATGAAATAAAATAATGAAAGATGCTTGGTGTAGTTAAGAAACAGGAAATGGAAGACACATAATGCTTTAATTACAGAGAGGCATACTCGGGCTGAACTGGGTTGGATGTGAAGTCTCTTTCTAAGGACAAAAAATGGAAAAAGTTAAATAGAATTCCTTTGATCATAGTTTTGAGTCTCAGGAAATATATTTCAGGATTGCGATGATGATAGTCCAGCCAGAATTTTTTTACAAACTAAAAGGAATAACAGGAAATAGCCCTGAAGGAAAAGTTAAGAGAAGAACTTCATACATTTTTAAATATTTACATTTTGTACGCAGCAGCCTTCCAACCTGGTAACCACCAGAATACAGCTTTCTTATCTCCCAAGTAGTCTTGAAAATCCACCCATGGAGCTCTCTGGAGCATGTCAACTTAGGAAAACCTACTAGAAACCAGAATGAGGTCATGAGCATCAGGATATCACACATGATTGTTCCAAAAGGAAATTGGACTTTGTTTTTCCTTGAAGATGTTTCCCTTTTCATCCAAGAGGCTTCTTCAGTTCTGAGGGAATGGTGGAAAATGGAAGGATTAATATTCTTTGCAGTCCTCTGGTCATTGGTACTCATTCTGGGAGTCGTTGAGGCCACTTGGAGGTTTATCTGTGCCCTTGGGAGTCACCAGAATCAGAGTGCAAATGGGTGTGACCCTGAGGGCAGAGATAAACCTTCAATGATTCTCAGAGAGAGTGCTAACATCCAGAGGACTACAACGAATATCAATCCTTCCATCTTCCACCATTCACTCAGAGCTGAAGAAGCTCCTTGAATGAGAAGCGAAATGTCTTCAAGGAAAAACAAAGTCCAGTTGCCTTTTGAAAACAAAAAAAAAACACCTTTGGGACAACCACGACCTAGATGACTGAGAACCTCTATAGAAATCACACATGATGCCAATTATATAACTCTTCTCCTGAATGTAATGTCATGATTTCATTTTCCTCTCTGGATGCCCAGAGAAAGCTGATTTAATAGATGCGAGTTTAAACAGAAAAGGGAGAATGCAATATCCCATTAAAGTCTCAGGCATCAAATGCATCTGTCAGGAAATGTAGCCCTTGGAACAAATCTAGATTAAATCTGATTTTATGTTTACTAATATGCAGAATGGTATATGCTTGCCCTACAAAATATCTCTTGTTTTACACAAGTTTCATGGCTGCATGTTAAGACTATTTCTGTGGCTCTCTTTGCTGGGCATTGCAGAAAAAAAATTGGGAGGATGATTCATAGTTTTCCATATGACAATATTTGGAAAGAGAATGAACTCTGCCTCCTCTTCATTTCGCATTATTTATTTTAATTATAATTGGATCAATTTTACAGCCATTTTACAGCCTCCACGTGTGATTTGTCTTACTGCAGTAAACCCCTCTGGTGCGCATTTAGAAGAGTAGTAAGGCAGTGTGTCGAGTTAATTACACCTTGGGCATTACCTCCAGGTGTTGTCAGCAGAAAAAGAGTCCCTGGGAATGGTTCCAGAATATTCTCCCCCGTCGAGCAAGCAGGCCCAGTTTATGCAAAGCAAGGTGCAAAATCCGATTGTCCCTTTGTGGAACGCAGGTTGAAGAGATTCAGAAAATGGAATAATCGGAAATTTTACCTCCTGCCTCACTTTCGGGGAGAGAGCAGCCTGCCAAAACGCTTTCAGGTTGTCAAATCTGAATCCAAATGCACTGAACAGTTCAGTCGGAGTGATCGGCCCCGATCAGGGGAATTATTTGGTTTCTATGAAGGCAGATGAAATATAAAAAGGAACCAGCATCTCTCATTCATCCCAGTCCTGGTTGTCCCAAAGGTGCTTTTTTCTTTTCTTTTCTTTTTTTTTTTCAAGAGGCTTTCTGGTTTTCTTTGGAAGACGTTTCACTTGTCATCCAAGAAGCTTCTTCAGTTCTGACTGAATGGTGGAGGATGGAAGGATTTATATTCCTTGCCATCATCTGGCCGTTTGTACTCTCTCTGAAAGTCATTGAGGCCACTTGGAGGTTGATCTGTGCCCTGAGGATCGCGCCTGAGCAGGGCAAATGGATGTGGAGCCTTCTCGGGACTGCTGAAAGGACGGTGCTGTAGACAGGAGAAAGGGGGTGGCGCATCCTTCCTCCCTCTGCTGAGACAGGGCTGTGCAATTTTCACGTACGTGGCTTCTTCAGCTCCGACTGGATGGTGAGGAATGGAAGGGTTGACATTGCAAATGGAACTGGTCATTTGCATCCTTTTAGAGAGTCCTTGAGGCCACTCGGAGCAGGGGTGGCCAACCTTTTGGACCACAGGGACCACCAAACTCATAATTTTAAGTCCAGCGGACCACTAATATGAATTTTGACTGAGGGTGGCTTGCTGACGTTGATGGGAAAGTTGGTCCCCTAGTCCAGGGCTGCAGGAGCCACAGGAGTGGCCCTTTGGTCATCCCGGAGCAGCTGCTCCTCCACCCGGGTGTGCAACCAGCCTGCCAGGGACTGCAGGAGCAGCTGCTCCTGGATGACCAAAGGGCCAGTCCTGTGGCTCCTGCAGCTCTGGGCTAGGGGAACCGACTTCCCCACCAGCGTCAGCAAGCCACCCTGGGACGGTTTTCCCTCCCCTGCTGTTGGTTTTACTTTCCAGTTCCAATTGCACGGCTCTACTCAGTGTAAGGTTTGGGCCATGTGGGCGACGCAGCCTTGTGTTCCCGCGTAGCCTGGATTAGTTGCTTTGTGGGGGGGAACATTTCTCTGTGGACCACCAAAATTTCCTCATGGACCACCAGTGGTCCCCGGCCCACCGGTTGGCGACCACTGACTTGGAGGTTTCATCCGCCACTCAAGTGGTACAAATGTGTGTGGAACTATTCCATTTCTTGGAACTATTGAAAGGACTATGTTATAGACTGGAGATAGATGACGCTGTGTCCCTCTTCCTCCTCCTCCTCCTCTGTTGAGAGAGGGCTGTTCAATTTTGACAGAGAAGAGAGGATTGATCTATTATCGAAAGCACCTGAGAGCAGGACAAGAAGCAATGGGTGGGAGCTTGTTGAAGAGAGATCCAACCCAGAACAAAGGGGACATTTTCTGACAGGGAGAACAATTAATCAATGGAACAGCTTGCTTCCTGGAGTTGTGATACTCCATCATAGGACGTTTTCAGAAATAGATGGACAATTATTTGACCAGGACAGTGTAAGTTCTCCTGACTTGAGCAGGGCGGGGTTGGACTATAAGACCTCTAAGGTTCCTTCCAGCCCTATGGTGCTATGTTCTAATTTGTTCTATAAGATTACTTTCGGAGTAATTCCGGAGATCATTCAGAATTCTCCTAGTCAGCGATTTATACTATGGTAGTCAGGGCTCCTAATATCTATTACTTAGCTTAAAGCTTAATAATGATTTTTAGTGTTGTTGTTTTTAAGTGATACATTGCCTTTTATAATTTTATACGGATGGGTTGGAAAATTACAATCTCCGTATTTTAGATTTCCTTCTTCCCCGATTCATATTTTGCTTGCCTTTGTAACCTTTGAATCTTTTTCCCCGGGTCTATTATCTTTCTCTCCTTGCTTAATAGTCTTTCTTTAAAATGTTTAATTAAAAAAAAAATATTAAGCAGGGCAATGCTTCCCCCCAAAAAAATCCAATAAGACTCTGAATTTTGTTTCATTTAAACAAATCACTTTCTTAATGAACTACATATTGCACACAGAAACAAAAAAATAAGTAATACGGAAATTATAACAAAAGGAAGTCTATAAAAAAAGCAAACTATACAGGGTACGTATTCATTGAGATAGATAGAGTTCTGCAGAAAGAATTTAGTGAGTTTAGCCCTATATCATTATAATGACCCATAGCTAATCTGTATTAATAGCTGGTTTGTTCATATATGGCTAATAATGTCAGTACGGTAGATAATTGAAGCTGAAGTCTGCATTGTTATCTTTCCAGTGCTGAAGACTAAGTCTCAGACTGAGATTTTTGAATATTTCTAAGGATTTCCGGTTGTTCTGATTGATCATGTATGCCGCAGTCCGGATCCATTGTAAAATCTCGGGGTGGGGACACCATGGCTTCCAAGTATTGTCTCCCTGGTTGCAGAGTTATAGAGCCGAGGCTGAGCACATCATGTACAAAGCCACAAAGATGACCTTGGAGAAATTGCAGCGACAGTGACAAAATATGATTAAGCCCTGGAAATAAAGAAAGCCTTAGAAAAGACACTCAGAGGCTGTCTCTGCCTTAGTTCCCTGGAGTTTTAAGAGCACACAACGGGAGACAAAGATAGATTTCCTCCCTCCCAGGATTTTCTTCTTACTACGTTCTATAAAAATGAGAGCTTCATTCATTCTTGAGTCTGTTTCCTGTTGACACACGGACCAAAATATAATACACACAATGAAATCCTCCCAGTGGATATGATTGAACGAGTGACAGTCTCTTTGTTTACATTAAAAAAAAACAATATTTTTCCACTAGGATTTTTTTCCCCCTGAGATGGAAACCTAGTAGAATTGTCCCAGGTCATTCAGGGATTGGTTACGTTGCAGTTAAATTTGAGACAGTGAAAACTGCATTGACTTCAATTGTCAAAAGAAGCTGTGGCCTAATTAAATCTCTGTAATCTCTCAGCGGGTTGATTGGTTCAACTGGTTGGTTGGTTGGTTGAATAAACAAATATATACGGTCACCCAATTCACATGTAGATGACTGCAAAGGGCTTCCAAAATTAAAACCACAACATAAAAACCCATAAAACCCACCACCCTAGCTCCCCATGGCAGCAGCAACAAATCATTCCAGCCGTTTGATGGAAGCCATCTTCATTTGAGATCCCCAGGCCCTAAAACCACGTCTTTGGGGCCTTTCAGAACAATTGGATGGGGGCCAACAATACCTCTGGGGCAATGATGTTCCATAGAGAAGGGGCCACCACTGAGAAGGGCCCTTTTCAGGGTCCCAAGAGATGTACCTCCCTAATTGATGACACCAGTAGCATACCCAGCGTTTTCCATCCTGGTTGGCCAGGTGGATGTGACAGGAGAGAGAGAGAGAGAGAGAAATGGTCCTTCAGCTGGCCTGTAGGGGCTTGACGTCCACTTCACTGTCCATTCCATAAGTTGAGGATGCCATGAACAGTGATAGGATCATCTCCCAAGTGGGTCAATTTCAGAAAGGTAACATGAGATCAGAGGTTCTCAGCTTGACCTTGGTTCCTTGGGCTCAGAAGGGAAAACTTTCTTTGACCCAATTCAGTGGTGGGATTCTACCGGTTCAGCCCAGTTCTGGCAAATCCGTAGTAAAAAAAACAGCTCCGGTTTGGCCTAACCAGCGTTTTTTATTCCCGACGATCAGCTGTTCCGGGATTCCCCTCGCTGTCTTACTGCTTCGCCCAGGAGGCTTCCCTGAGGCCCAGGAAGCCAAAAAATGGAGCACGGGGGGGGGAGTGCACCCCAAAAAGAAGAAGAAACCACACCCACCCAGTCACATGGCCATGCCCACCTGGCCACGCCCACCTAGCCACACCCACCGAACCGGTAGTAAAAATATTTGCATCCCAACCCCGATCCAATTCCAACCAATCATCCTATTTAGTTCATAGAGAGGAGTTCCTTGAGGAACCGGGCTCTAGCACGACTCCAAGAGCTTGGAAGACAAAACTTGTGGTTCCTGTAACCGGCCCAGGTTGGATCCTACATCCTTTCAGTGTCTGGCTATATTTCCATTGATGCAGTCTAGGACTTCGTTGGTGTCAGTGTTCCAACTAACCAACTCCAACCCGATAAACAAGCATTTCCTCAAAGTTCCATTTTATTAAAGTTACCCTATTGACCCATCTGAGAAAACCTGAATCGGAGAGTTCTGGGTTTTCCCTTCCCAGAAGAGAAATCAAAGATCCATCCCTTGCGTCCATCAGTCCATCACATGGCCCAATCAAATCTTCATCCCATCTGGAGACATCCCTCCAGTCACTCCTCTCCGGGTACAGGGCAACATGTCCTTGACTCTCTGAGAAAGGAATGTTGTTGTGTCTCGTTTTCTACCCCACTGTGAAATCCCCCCTCCCAGATCCCCAGGCACTGAATGTGGCAGCCTCGAAGCTTCCAAGTACAAAGCAATGGCTTCCAAGTCTGACAGTTTGGCTTCTTTGGCAGCTGCATCACATTGCTGACTCCTACTTAAGTAGTGCTCCACCAGGACGCTGACATCCTTCTCACAGGCACTGCTGATGAGTCAGGTCACGTCTATTCTGTACCTGTGCACCTCTCTAAGTTCATGACCTGACTTTTCTCACCAGTGAACTGGAAAATAACAAAGTTGTAAGGGACCTTGGAGGACTTCTAGTCCAACCCCCTACTCATGCAGGAGACCTTATACCACTTCAGACAAGTGATTGTCCAATCTCTTCTTCAAAACCACCAGTGATGAAGCATCCACCAACTTCTGGAGGCAACTTCTGTTCCACTGATGGATTGTCCTCATGGTCATGAAGTTCCTCCTTAGTTCCAAGTTGCTTCTCTCCTTGGTTAGTTTCCATCTATTGCTTCTTGTCCTGCCCTTCAGGTGCTTTGGAGAATAGCTTGACCCCCCTCTTCTTTGGGGGCACCCCCTACTACATCTTGTTGAATAGATTATTACAGTAACGTGAAAGGCTTCTAGGAACTCAGAGAAAGATACTGAAGAGTTAGGCGCCTTAAACAAGTTTATTTGCATAGTTGTCCACAGACCTGTTTTGAGGATCAAGAAAACACTTGAATGGACCAAATATTTGAAGAGGCACTTTCACACAGCAACTTATCCAAGACTCATACATTATCCTGCCAAGGTTGTCCTTAGCAATTACATCTGATAACAAGGGAAAATGGTTTTTAATATCAGTACTGTTCCAGTTATGAAATGCTGCTCCTTTGAAGGATGGCTTGACATCTTCATTGCAATTTGATTTTTTTCCCGTTCCCAAGTAACGGGGCAAAAAAACATTTAACCACCGTTTTGGAGGTGATTTTTTTTTTCTAGGAGAACAAAAGAACCTGCTCCAGGTATAAATGCTATTTCAGACTCTTTTATTGACAAGACCATAGAGTTTAGGCCACCGAATGTCATTTTTCCACTCTAGTTTGGTCACGCCTGACTTGGAAGACCGTGTTCTGGGCTAGGAAGTTTAAAAATAGACTTTAACAAACTGGAGTGATTTTTCAGAGGAGCTCTTGCAGGAAGCATTAGGCTAGGAACCAAAAGGGAAATTATGGGTAGGTTTGGCCTGAGGAAGAGTGACCATTATAGACCAATGTGATCAGATACCAGGTCTATACTACCACATGTGGTGGACATGCCCAAAGGGGAAAAATACTGGACTAAAATACATACTTGGCTAGAAAAAAACAATAAAGCAAGACATAGATTTGAAACCAGAAATAGTCTTGTTGGGTTTATTACCAGAACAATATAATAAAGGGAAGGCCTACTTAACTTTACAGGTATTTACAAGGCAGCAAGAATTGTGCTTGCACAAAAATGGAAAAATGAAGAGATTCCTATAGATGAAAATGTTATAAAAAATACTAAAATGTGCTGAGATGGATAGATTAACACTCAAAGTCAGAGGTGGGTATTCAGCAGGTTCTGGCCAGTTCTGGAGAACTGGTAGCAGAAACTTTGAGTAGTTTGAAGAACTGGCAAATCCCACCTCTGACTGGCCCCACCCCCATCTATTCTCTGCCTCCTGAGTCCCAGCTGATCGGCTGGGTCTTCTTTTGTTGCCCTGCACAGGAGAATGGAGCTGGAAAGCAGGTTAGAGGGGTGGGAAGGGAATGGGGATTTTGCAGTATCCTTCCCCTGCCACGCCCACCAAGCTGGTTCCCTGCCCACGGAACCAGTAGTAAAATACCACTACGCAAAAGAAAAGAAAAGAAACAGAATACTTTTTAACATGGGACTTGTTTTACCAATGGCTAACTAACTAACAGTGGCTACAAGGGACGCAGTGGCTCAGTGGCTAAGACACTGAGCTTGTCGATGAGAAAGTTCAGCGCCCCGTAATGGTGTGAGCTCCCGTTCCTTGTTGCAGCTTCTGCCAACCTAGCAGTTTGAAAGCATGTAAGAAAAATGCAAGTAGAAAAATGGGGACCCCTTTGGTGGGAAGGGAACAGCCCTCCATGCGCCTTCGGTGTTTAGTCATGCCGGCCACCTGACCATGGAGACGTCTTCGGACAGCACTGGCTCTTTGGCTTTATAATGGAGATGAACACCGCCCCCTAGAGCCGGAAATGGCTAGCGCATGTATGTGCAAGGGGAACCTTTAAGTCAGGTTTAATGTACAGTACTAATGGTAACTTATAAAGGGCTGTGAATTGAAACACCTTTCATGTAGTTGATGGTTATTCACTTAATGACCGTGTGACTAACTTGACAACTGCAGGGATTCTCTTAACAGCCGCATCAAGAAAGGTCGTAAAATGGGTCAAAGTTCACTTAAAAGCTGTCTCGCTTAGCAACAGAAATATTGTGCTCCATTGTGGTCCTAAGTCGAGGACTACCTGCAGCTACGACGGTTGTGGCACCCCAGGCCGCGTGATTATGGTTTGCAACCTTCCCAGCTGGCTTCTGACAAGGAAAGTCAATGCAAGGAACCTGTCAGATTGGGTGTGACTCACTTAACGTCCGCCTTGTTTTAGCGACAGAAATTCCAGCCCTAATTGTGGTGCTTAAGGGGAAAGCTTATCTGTATGCAATTAGAATTCCTTCCAAATCTGCTTTCTTTTAACCTGACAGATTTCACAAACGGAAGGACTCCCCTTGTTTTAACATTTTCATCCTCAAACAATATCATCTTTGGGGGGATAATTCCTACTTTAAAAACACGCAACTGTGAGCAGCGAAACAAAGGAAATTGCCTTGGAGCGTCAGCGAAAGCCGCAAACCGTCTTTCTAATATATCACCAAATGTATGTTATTAGCCGTGTTTGGAATAGATATGAGAGCAGAGCATTATTTTGGAAAAGCAGCTTTTACAGGGGGGGGCAAATCAAAGGGAAATTAACCAGGGCGTTTTCGGGCCGAGACATAAAACTCAGGGACCTGCTGTGAAATAGTCCTTGTTTCTGGAAAGATTCCTATTACAACTTCAATTTACTTTCCGGGGCTTGGAAATTCCTCGTTCCCCTTTCCCCTGACAGGAACCTAATTAAAACAGCTTGTGAACTGAAGAAAAGTGTGATTCCACTTGCTATTCCCCCACTACCCCCACCCATGGATTTGCCCCTCTCTCACTTGGTTTGCAACCAGACAGGTCCAAATATTCCTTTCAGGGCGCGTTGATGTTGATTTTTCAAGCCTGGTAAACTCTCACCTGTCTTATCCACCCGGCCTCCACCAAAACCCTTGAGGATTTGGGGTTTTTTTTGTGTGCTATGAATTCTTTGCCGCAGTCTCAGCCTTTTTTGCCCCCATGTTTCTTCAGCTGGGGGACCATAATGAAAAAGGAGCCTTAAAACGCAGCGCATAAATCTACTCTAAATAACCAGCGGTGGAAACCCGAGCTTTTATTTTTCCCCGTTGCCAAGGCTGCCATTTGCAATTTAGCATCGCTTGAAAGGGGTCCTTGGAGCTTTGCAGAATCCACACAACACACACACAACACACACACAACACACACACAACACACACACACACACACACACACACACACACACACGAGTTAAACTTTCTTCCCTCTGATCCATGGGGGTGGGTAGGGAGGTTTGGCTTCCGATACTGGCAAGTCCTTGATGTATGACCGCAGAGAAGCTGCTACAGTTGTAAGTGTGAAAATTGTTCGTAAGTTATTTTTTCAGTGTCATTGTAACTCTTTTTTCCCAGTATGTGTTTTATTTTTATTCAGAAACGTGTTGAATACAGTGTATTGTCCGAGTATGTCATTTACAGAAAGAACAAAAGAAAAACAAACAGAAGTAACAACATATATAGTAATATCAATAATAAAGTAGTGTAACAAAATAATTTTAACTAGATTTCTCTTTGTATTAGCTTATTGATACTTCCGTTAATTATATTGACATGTTTATAATTATCAACCCTCTTTCATACATAAACATACATAAATTCCTACATAAACGGTAATCTTCCCTCACCTACTATCTACCTCTTATCTCTAACCTCTCGTAAAATCTATTCCATGTTCAGTAATATTCTTTATCTTCTTTGTCCTTTATTTTTAATGTCAATCTATCCATCTTTGCACAGTCTAGTATTTTCTGAATTACGTCCTTATCTATTCTCATTTTTCCAATATTGTGCAAATACAATCTTTGCTGCTGTCAATAGATGAAAAACCAAATATACAGTCCCTCTTTTTCATAGCCCTCTGGCATTTTATCCAACAGTGTCGTTCAGGGTGGGATTCAGCCGGTTCGCACCAGTTTCTGAGCAGTTTGGTGGACTGGTTGTTGGAAGAAATCATTAGGGCAGAGAACCGGCGGTTCAATTATTTGAATCCTACCACTGGTGTCCTCGTATCTTTGAACGGTCACTAAACAAACTTGTAAGTCAAGAACTACCTGTATGACTTTTATACCACATGCCTGCTGCCAGGAGACAACCTAGAACAAATGCTCCTGGGTGGGGCATTATTTGGACCTCATACAAGATCTAGACCAGGAGTCCCCAAACTTGGCAATTTTAAGACTTGGTGGACTTCAACTCCCAAAATTCTGGGAGTTGAAGTCCACAAGTCTTAAAGTTGCCAAGTTTGGAGGCCTCTGATCTAGACCGTGAATCACAGGGGCCTTTCCTAACTGCTTGGGTGGAGAAGGAGACCCTGGACTCAGAACCAGGGTCACCTCTAAAAATACGCGGGATTTGCATGGTCTCCTTGTGAGGAGGAGCAGGAGATGGGCTGACACCCTGCTCTAAGTTCATTTCCCAATCTTTGCCCCTCACAAAGAGCCTTTCAGAGCAACCGGGTGTAAACAGATTAGATAATCCCTCTCTACTCATCCAGCTGTGTGACCACCACCCAACGGAATGTCCTCCTGGGGTGTCAACTATTTTGGTCCTTCGATGGCACACAGACCAGGCTTTCTGCGGAGTTACTAACATGAGTATCCTTAGATGAAGCCATGCCAAGAGTCCAGCTCATCCTGTTCCAGTGAGGGGACACAGAGAGAGAGAGAGAGAAAGAGAGAGAGAGAGAGAGAGAGAGAGAGAGAGAGAGAGAGAGAGAGAGAGAGAGAGAAGCGTCTTTGGGTAGGGAAATATATTTTTCCATTGAGCTAATCTAGGGAGCAGAAGGAGTCGTCCAGGAATCAAGAATTTTTCTCAGTTTCTCAGAGGGACGGAACAAAAGACTCGGCCTCTTTCTTTAGAAAGACAGACAGATAGATAGATATAGATGTATATATGATAGATGGATAGTGATAGCTGGATGGATGGAGATAGATAGATAGATAGATAGATAGATAGATAGATAGATAGATAGATAGATAGATAGACAGACAGATAGATAGATCGATAGACAGACAGACAGACAGACAGACAGACAGACAGACAGACAGACAGACAGACATGGATAGATAGAGATGGATAGAGATAGAGATAGATAAATGATAGATGGAGAGAGAGAGAGAAAGATGGATAGATATAGATGGATAGGTATGGATAGATAGATGAAAGAGGGAGAGACAGAAGGAGAGGGAGAGAGAGAGAGATGGATACAGATAGATAAAGATGGGTATGGATAGATAGATGAACGATAGATGGATAGAGATAGATGATAGATGATATAGACAGCTATGGATGGGTGGGTGGGTGGAGAGAGAGAGAGAGAGATGAATAGATATGGATAGATGGATAAATGATAGATGATAGAGATAGATAGAGATAGATAGATAGATAGATAGATAGATAGATAGATAGATAGATAGATAGATAGACAGAGACAGACAGATTAAAAATCAACAGAAATTGAGAGTTTCAGGACTAAAGAAGATGATATTAAACAAAAGCTTTTTTGTTGCTCTTGTAGCTTTCTCCTAAGCTGTTTCAAAAGTAGATTTCTTTCTTAAAAAATTGAAAGCACTATTACAACATTAATTTTTTTTTAAAAAAAAAAATGTATCATTAGGTATCATTTTAATGCCATTTTAGCATTTAGCTATTGTTAGTTTGGTAATTTCAGTTCATGTAGTCTTCAGTTGCATTGTGTTAATTTCTTCCTGTTACACACACATTCTCTCTCTCTCTCTCTCTCTCTCTCTCTCTCTCTCTCTCTCTCTCT
>NW_020769366.1:5285513-5298633 GCF_900518735.1 Pseudonaja textilis | reverse complement strand
GAAGAAGAAGAAGAAGAAGAAGAAGAAGAAGAAGAAGAAGAAGAAGAAGAAGAAGAAGAAGAAGAAGAAGAAGAAGAAGAAGAAGAAGAAGAAAGGATAGAAAGAAAGAAAGAAAGAAAAAGAAAGAAAGAAAGAAAGACTTCAGCTTTGAGAAAGGGAGGATGAACGGATATGCCAAAGGCTGGAGGAGAATTCCAGGGAAAAAAATCCAGCTGGACTTTTCATTTTTCCTTTAAATTTAGACTCAGCTGGAAGTACAGTAAAAAAAAGAAAAAAAAAACCTCCCTTGGGGCTTCCCTCCCATGCATTTACAATCAGGGCTGGAAGGGACCCCTTGAGGTCTTCTAGTCAACCCCAGCCCACCCACCCACCCCCCCCCAGGAAGCCCCCCCGTAACCATTTCAGACAAGAGAAAATGCTCGAAGCGCCTTCCTTGGCTTCCTTTGCTTGGCTCCTTCAAAAGTGGGTTCGGGCTCCACGCAGGCAGGAAGGGTCCGGCTTCCTTCCCTCTGGGTGGGTGGGCTCCCCCACCCCCGTGGGAATCTCCCGCGCGGAGGGAGGAAGGGGGGGAGGGAGGGACGCGCAAGAGCCGGAGCTGTCCGGTCCCTGCAAACGGAGCAAGGGGGAGAGGCCGAGGCGGTGCCAGGGAAGGCGGGGAAGGAGAGCGCGGGACCCGTCCACCCACCGGCCCGCGTGGGAACGAGCCCCCCCCCCCCCCCCCCCCCCCCCGCGGCAAGGGGCGGCCCCGCTTGGCTCTCCCCGCCTCTCCGGAGCGCAGCCGGGGCAGGGCAGGACAAGGGCGGCTCCCGTCTCAGCCCCGCGTCTTTCTCTCTCTCTCTCTTTCCCCCGTCAGATCTTCCAATGGCGCCAGCTGGAGAACCTCTACTTCCGCGAGAAGAAGTTCTCCGTGGAGGTGCATGACCCACGCAGGTAAGGAAGAGGATGCGCGGCCGGACGGACGCGGGTGGGGCAAGGCGGCGGCGGCTGGGGGGACCCGGTGCCATCCGGCCTCGGACGCCCCCCGCGCCTGGCTGGGAAAAGTCTCGCCTTTCACGCGTGGGAATTCTCGAAGGGAAGAGCCGGGTCGGGGCAGCCGGGGTGGGAGAAGGGAGGCGCGGAGAAAGGAAGAGTTTCGGGGGTCGAAGAACAGCCCGGGGGGGGGGGAGTGTGGAAAAAGCCCACCCAGCCAGTCCACCTCGGGGCAGCGTGGCCCGCGGGCGCCCGGTTGCAAATGGGACCCCTTTTTTGCGGGGCCGGGGTGTGTGTGTGTGTCAAAGCCATCTCTCATCTTTTGGGGGGCTCTGGCGATTCTTTCAAGGGGGATGGTTGGGAGTTTATTCCGGGACAAAGGAGCAGGCATCCCCGGGGAAGTTCTCAGGGAAGGGAGAGGGGATTTTTTTAAGGCTCTTGGGAGAATTCCCACGCAATATTTGATGCGCGCTCGGTGAAAATTGCGGGAACCCTTCTGGCTTGCTGAAGCGATGGCCCAGGTGCATCGCAGTCCAGGTCGTGGTAACATCCTAAATGCGTTAAAAAAAAAAAAACCTGGTAATTTTCCAAAAAGTGACTTCAATCCCACCCTGCGTGGATTTTTTTTTAAAAAACAAAAATTCATTTTTAATTTCTTGCCTGCAACAGTCATGGTGATGTGGCAACATTGTTATTATAAGTCCTGTGCCCTTTATTTAATTGCTATTATTTAGCATGTGTTGTCATTAGACCATGCCCTCTTATATCTGTGCTGGATTTTATTCTTCATCAAGTGCTTAATTTTTATCCAGATAACATAAACGGCAGCTCCGCTCATGGCTGGCAAAATTAGATAATGCAATAAAAACACATATGGGATGATTATTATTATTGTTATTGTTATTGTTGTTGTTGTTGTCTCTGTTTTATGCTTTGCACTTTCTCTCAAATTGTTACTAGGTTTATCAATTTACGATCCCAATTGAGCCCCAAATTTCTGTCGTTCAACGAGACAGTTTAGTGAGTTTTTTCCCATTTTACGTCCTTCCGCTGCAATTTGTTAAGTGAATCGCTGCTGTTTGTTAAGTGAGTCGCCTAGTTGTTAAGCAAAGAATCAGATTTCCCCATTGACTTTGCTTGTCAGAAAGTCGCAAAAGGGGATCATGTGACCCCGGGGACACTGCAAGCGTCGTAAGTACGAATCACTTGCCAAGCATCCGAACATGATCATAGGGAGGATGCATTGATCATACGTCTGAAAAATGGTCATAAGTCCCTTTTTTCCCTCAGTGCCGTTGTAATTTGGAGCGGTCCCGAAATGAATGTTTGTAAATCAAAGATTGCATGGTCTCTTATTTCCTAGTTTGAGTAGCCACTTATACTACAGGTCTACTACAGGTATACTACAGGTATACTACAGATATACTACAGGTACCTTTGTGCAAACTGGTTCATAAGCATAAAATCTCCTTCTCTGAAAACCTGAGAAACTGTTGGCATCCAGAATGTTTTTCAGCCCAAAGAAAAAGTCATTATTAAGGGTCTTTTTGTGTGGCTATGCGTTCCTTACCGGTTGTCAACTTACAATGCGTTTCACAGCTGCTTGTGTGAACCGGGAGTTTCTGCATATCAGTGCCCCAGGTTTCTACAACAGGCTGGGGGTTAAAACTCTGCGGAGAAGCAATCGCGGTAGATCTGGTACACTTTTCATTTATATTCGTGTTACAACTAAACTCTCGGTCTCTCCAAAACGTTGAGTTTGGCCACAGTCCACACAGAGACATTCCTTCCTGTGTGCAATCCCAGTTGAAACAGATAAGTGCAGAGAGAGGACATGGGAGTTTTTGCAGTGACTCCCCACGATGACATAGTCAAGGGTTGGGCTCCAAACATTTTAGCTACCGGTTAATAGGCAGGAAACCCTACATCATTTCAGACAAATTTATATCATTCGTTATTTACTTCTTACAACATCCCACTGGGAATTTTGTTTGTTTTTTTTAGTTTATTGTGGCTAAGTGGCAAGTATTTCCTTCCATTTCAAGGGTATTGTTTTGGAAAAGCCAGTGATATTGACTAGCTAAGGAATTTCTGAACTTGGCAAACTTCACAGTGTTAAATATTCAAAACAAAAATGCTTCCTTTGCGGGGAAATGCAACACCTTAATTCGGCTACCACAATAATAACCAAATACTTAGAGTCTTGGAATTTTCCATGTCATTTCAATCATCCAGGGGGGAAAAACCACCATATTCTGTGTCAAGAAGACATTTAATTGTGCATGATTTTAAATTTCCACCTTGCTTCTTAATGATACCAACTTACTATCAATATAGAATGTGTTGACGTAATTAATCCGATAATTTAAAAAGAGAGAGGGAGATGAGCCAGGGTGTAATTTAGGAAATTAGGAAATCTGGATCCAGCAGGGACATAGTTCAGATTCTGGGCTTTTAGCCAAAAGGGAAGGTATTTTAAGATGAATTGCTCAATGGCTCCGAGTTGGAAGCCGAAGCAATTGCAACCATGCTGGTTTTAGGCATGGTCTGTTTTTAAAATCATCTGCAGCAAAAGTTATTTCCATATAGATGCATGAAAGTCTACTTTTTCCAGTGCTGTAGTAACTTTGATCGGTCGTGAAAGGACCTGTTTGTACGATCGAGGTCTCCCCGTAATGGCAAGCAAAATGTTGCCCTACAGCAAGACTCCCCATGGGCCAGCAGCCCACTACCGGCCGTGGCTTATTTGCAACTGGGCCGCGTGACTGGCGGGACAGAGCACACACCCGTGTTGTTGCACGCACAGCCTCACTGGAGTGACAGGTGGGCGCTCACACAGCTCACGCGAGTGGCACGCCCGCCCCTCACACAAAACCCATCCCGCTCCCCGTACGGGGCCACCAACACGGAAATTTGGAGAACGCTGTCCTGTAATAAGAAAAACTCGTAGTGTCAACTCATAAAATGTTTTCTGTGGTCTTTTGAGAGTTGCCGACGGAAAGAGAGGAGGGAAAGGGGTTCGAAAGAGCAGTGCAGCAGCTTGCAAAATTGAAAGTGCATTCCACAAATGTTTTCAAAGATAGGAACCAGGTGACTGAAGTTTCTGCCGTGCAAAATTCTAACTGGAGAGCCTGATTGATGACTCTGGGCTAGGGAGGTGTCCCATTGGAGAATATGAACTAGGATACTCCCAGGGGATGGAGGGAAACCAGGGTCAAGGGTGACAAGGAATGATGTGTCTCAGAGTTGGCTCCACCCAGGCAGTGCCGGACATGTTAACTCCCAATAAATCCTTTTGAGGTTTTCGAAGCTTGGCTCAAGAGGCAGGATTTAAACGGGAGCAGTTTCCAGTATCCTGACACATAGGTCTCTTTCTCCATTGACGCTGCTCTTCTCCTGTCCTTCTAGGGCATCGGTGACCAGGAGAACTTTCGGACACAGTGGAATTGCTGTGCACACTTGGTACGCCTGCCCTGCCTTGATCAAGTCCATCTGGGCTATGGCCATCAGTCAACACCAGTTTTACCTGGACAGGAAGCAGAGCAAGGTAAGGACCGTAAGCGGCCGAGGGAAGAGAACGGCTCAATGTAGACCTTCTTGTGTAGACCTTCTTCCAACCAGACGTCCTTAGGAGGAAATGGAATAAGGAGAAATGAAGGGATGTAGGAGCTTGATGGCACCTCTTTGGAGGAATACATTTCATTAAAAGGCATTAATTCATGCTTTTCCCTTCTCATAGAAGTTTTAATCTAAAAAAGTGTGATTACATTCCTTCTGGGTTTTGGATACTATGGTATAACATGGATGTTCTGATGATGATGTCCATTTAGTTGTGTCCAACTTTTGGTGATTCTGTGGGTCAGGGGTCTCTACGCCTTCTGATCTTGCACTGCTTCTTTGAGTTGTTCTTTGGTGGTGGTGGTGGTGGTAGTGGTAATGATGATGATGAGGAGGAGGTGGTGGTTATTCATTCAATCATGTTCAACTCTCAGTGATTCTATGGGCCAGGTCTCTCCACCTCTTCCAATCTTTCTGTCAGCATTCCAACTAACCAACCCCAAACCAATAAACTCCAAGACGAGCATTTCCTAAAAGAGAAATCAAAGATCCATCCCCTGCACCCTTCAGTCCATCACATGGCCCAACCAAATCCTCGTCCCAACTGGAGGCATCTCCCCCCAGTCACTCCCTTCCAGGTGCAGGGCAACATGTCCTTGACTCTCTGAGAAAAGAACGTTGTTGAGTCTCGTCTTCCACCCCACTGTGATATCCCTCCCCCCAAATCCCCAGGCAGTGAAGGTGGCCGCCTCAAAGGTTCCAAGTAAAAACTGGCTTCCAAGGCCGGCACTTGCACTCTTCCTTTGAGTTGTTCTGTGCTCTGGCTGGTGTCGGTTTTGATGGTGTCCGGTCACTGTGGTCTTTGCCCACCTGGTTTCCTTTGACCGTTCACTCTTCCCAACATAACTGCTTTCTCCAGCCAATTCCCTTGCGTGACGTGGCCAGAGTGAGACTCAGTGTTGTGGTTTTGATGGTCCTTCTACGAAACCTTTTTGTGTAACTCATGAGTCATCGGGAAAGGGATGGACTTCCGGATAGGGTTGAAATGTATTCTCCGCAACTCTTGAGTCTTTTGATTCGTAGCCTAGGGCCGGCAGGGTCTGTGAGAAGGAGAAACGCGTAAGGACCCATGCAGGGGTGGGATTCAAAAATCCCAGCAACCAGTTTGCCGCCTGGTTGCGGGTTGGGCGTGGCCATGGTGGGCGTGGCCTACCGGAACTTCTGGGAGGGCTGTTTTGTGCTTTCCCCAGAGTCCAGAGGCTTCCCTTGGGCCTCTGGGAAGGTGAAAACAGCCTCCCCAGGCCTGTTTCTGGACTTCCTGAAGGCCCATTTTCCCCCCTCCTAGAGCCTCCGTGCAGACCCTGCGCTTACCTCAATCAAAAGTGGGCTGCGTGGAGACTCCGGGGAGGGGAGGGGAAGGTTGGGCAGGGCCAGGATTCAAATACCGGTTCAGTGAACCAGATGAAAACTTAACATCCGGTTCACCCGAACTGGTCCGAACTGGCTGAATCCCACCCCTGGGCCCGTGGTTTGCAGAAGGTGGTGATCTGTTCAGTTTACGAATTGGATCATCGTAGTCCAATGGACCTTTCCAGGCCATGAATTGGATCAAATTGTCTAATCTGCTGTTTTTTAAGTCAATGTGGGCACTAGAAATCACATTTCTTGGTATCGCAGGAGTCCAGTGGTCAATAGCACTCATTCTTCCAATGAGGAAAAAGGACCACTTCCATAAAAAATAAGCTAAAATCATCCGTAGGTTCCAGAAATCACGGTTTATGGGCAAATTGCATGGTGTAAGGCAGCTTCAGGATGAAGATTCTGGCTTTTCATTCAGGTAGAATTTCCTATGACATTGGATAACAGGGAATTCTGCCTTAAAGTCAGATAGCAGGTGAAGGAAACAATCCATTCGTAAGAAATTTTATCTGGACTTTGCATTCAGATTAATTGAATCAACTTAATGCTTCTGCAAAAACATTTTTTCCTTCTCTTTCATGCACGGATTTCTCTCTTTTAAATCATCTTCAGATAAGACAGGCGGCTCAGCTCATGTTAACCAGAAAGGCACTTTAGGATTCTCTCGTTCCAAGCCACAAACCTGCAGACCATCCATCTATGGTTTGTTTTCGGGTTGTCCAATCACTCAAAAGGAATGAAACTTTTGAGAAACGAGGTTGGGACAAATCCCAGGCTCCTATTCTGCCTTATTCTGACTGGAAGGCCATTGGTTCAACCATGCCGCGCTTCTTTAGGACAAACCAAAAACAGTTTGCCATCGCCGAGCGTAAAAAGCAACCTTCAAGCAATTTATCTTGATGGGGTCGCAAATCATGGTTAGGCCTCAGAGCGACTCCTCTTCCTTCCTAGTAGGAATTCTGAATATTATAGCATTCTATTACGGTGTCCCAGAGGTGCCTTTTCAAAAGGCAGCTGGACTTTCTGTGTTTTTTTTCCTCGAAGAGGTTTCGCTTCTCATCCAAGAAGCTTCTTCAGTTCGGGGTGAATGGTGGAGGATGGAAGAACTGAAGAAGCTTCTTGGATGAGAAGTGAAATGTCTTCGAGGAAAAAAACACAGAAAGTCTAGTTGCCTCTTGGGGGGAAAAAAATCACCTTTGGGACAACCATGACTTGGAGGAGGGAGAGTCTCCATTGACAGTTAGTATTATGAAGTCTTCATGTTTCTTCTTTGCTCTAAGCAAAGATTTAAAAAGAACTTTAATCTCTCTTCAGGAGTTCATACCCTCATGGGAAACGTAAGCAGGCACGGCCTCTGAATCTTGTAAATTGTTTGGCTAATCCTGTTTATGTCAGGATCTCCCTACTTAAGAGTCTTCTAAACAATAAGAGTGTTAACCTTCGGGGTGAACCTGATTTTCTCGCCTGATGAGGCATCTTGTTTAATTTTATGGGGCTCCGGGCTGAGATCCCCCACTTCCTTCCCTGCCGTGCAGTTCCTGCAAATGTTGCGTTTTGATGGATCTTCTTGGCACCGCTGGGAGTTTAGAAGCTTCTTGAGTTGTTGTTGTTTTTTTAAAGAAATGCAGCCAAATGAATTTAGCAAGGTGGCCTGTGTGTGTGTCTGTGTCTCCAAAATTATTTAGAAAAATGTCGTTTGGACATTACGAAATGCTGTACCTCGGCTTATGGGCGGGCTGAAAAACGTTCGGTGTATTTACAAAATAACAGAGTTGGAAGGGGCCTTGGAGATCTTCCAACCCCCTGCTCAAGCAGGAAACCATATTTCCCCCCCCCAAAAAAAAAATGACGGTGCAAGTGTGTCAGGGTTCCGACGGATGCCCTAATTCCGTGATGGCGAACCTATAGCATGGGTGCCACAGGTGGCACGCAGAGCCATTTGTGCGTGCATGCGAGCCCCAGCCAAACTTACCTACACTGTGCATGTGCGCGCCTCCCAGGTGAGTTTCAACCCATTTGAGGCCGTTTTCGCTCTCCCGGAGGGTCGAAGGAAGCCTCTGCAGCCTCGGGAGGCCGAAAAACGAGCCTTCTGGAAATACCAGAAGTGTTGAAACGTGCCCATTTTTCGGCCTCCCGAGGCTGCAGAGGCTTCCTTTGAGACTCCAGGAGGGCGAAAATAGCCTCAAACGGGCTGAAAATCAGCTGGGAGGCTCGCGCACGTGCAGTGCAGGTAAGGACTGGGTGGGGATGTTGCACACACATGTGCGGGGGGGTGCATTGCATGTGCGCATGCTTTTGGCACCCCACAACAAAAAGGTTCGCCATCGCTGCCCTAATTAATTCATGAGCCTCGAGCCAAGTTTCAAAAGAAATCCAGTTATTTATTAGGAGCAAGACGTTGACATTTTTCCCATGGCTAAAGCTCGTTTATGGAAACAGTGCTTTAAATTTACAATCAAGTCGTGATAACCTACAGTCTCTTCCTCAAACATCTGAAATTCCAGTGTTTGAATATTTGTTTAGCCCAAGCGAAATAAACCCCTGATAGCACCACCAATATTTTTTTTCCAGTAGTAATTAAGAGTAATGAGGTCTTTTACAAAGAACCTAAGTAATTATCGTAAATAAAGTATTATTTATACCAGGCGAATTCAGACTCAAGAGGCTTATTACAATCAATTATGAATATCTTGAACTGGCTGGTTATATTGATTTATTACTCACACCCTGAACTTGTTGAGTTTAATTTAGAATATGAAGTTAAAAGGTCACCGATATTTAATAAAGCAGTTTTAATGTTGCCAATTATATATTCAAAAATCATCGATATTTGTTCATTTTGTAGTAAATGAATATATAGTATTTTTTTTTCCCTGCCTTTGGCTTTCAGAAGTTCATTTTCAAACTCCAATTTTTTAGGAAATAAAGGTGTTCTTAAAGCTAACTCGGAAATACAGTATGATTTTATATCAGGATTGCCTGTTATAAACTTTGTTCTTATTGGAGACGAAACTTTCAAGTATGAGGCATAGCATGATGAGGACTAGAAATCCTTTGTAGGATTTTAAAATAAAGCTGGCTGGAAGCTCATTTTTTAATGAAATCCTTCAGAACCCGGGTTTGGCAGAGTTGCTTGGGAAAGAGTTGCTTTAAATATTTAAAAAACATTTTTGGCGGGGGGGAATGAGAGAAGCCTGGAACAGGCACAGACCATGAGATTTATAGGCGACCCAATATTGAAGGAAGCCATTTCGCCCTGAAAAATAATTGAAATCCTTTATTGGAGGTTTCAAAAGGTTCCCCTAAACCCCCAGTGACTCCATCATCCAGCTCATAATGAATCAATCCACGTGGGAAGGAAATTCCTTTCCTTTTGAGTGACGGTTTTCATCAAAGGAAGTGTTTATAATTGAGAGACCTAGAATTTGGGTATTTGTTTAGCCCAAGCAAAATTAAACCTCTCTATTTTATTTTATTTTTGCATCAGGAGTTGAAATCTTTTACTCACTGTAACAAACAACCTAAGTATCAAAATTATCAAAATCAATAATAATAATAATAATAATAATAATAATAATAATAATAATAATAATAATATCAACATCTTAATTATTTAGGGCTGATTTAAGTGATGGTTCAAAAATCAACGGGGGTTAGAAACAAGTCCTGAATTCAGTTGCCTTTGGATTCCGGGATCAGGTATCGTCCATGACGGAGTGATCTCTTAATCGTGTGATTAAAAATGTTGGATGCTGCAGTGGCCTTAAGATGTTAATGTTAATGTTGTAATGGCTACTAAGCCACTGGTTGTAAGTTGTCTGCTATGTGTAGTGCCTAAACACCATTTCTGACCGAGGGTGTCTAAGAAGCACATTGGCATATTTGGAAAACGCAGTGGTCATTGTTCAGTTGTTGGCTTAAATTCTTGGCCTGCTTTTGAACCTCCTTCCTTCCTTCCTTCCTTCCTTCCTTCCTTCCTTCCTTCCTTCCTTCCTTCCTTCCACCCTCCTTTCTTTCTTTCTTTCTTTTATATATAAAATTTATTGGCCACCCATCTTTCTCTTTCTTTCCTTCTTTCTTTTCTTCCTTCCTTCCTCCCTTCCTTCCTTTTTATATATAAAATTTATTAGCCATCCATATCTCTCTTTTTCTTTCTCTCTCTCTCTTTCTCTCTCTCTTCCTTTTTTCCTCCCTCTCTCTGTCTCTCTCTGTCTTTCTTTCATATATAAAATGTAATTGGCAACCCACCTTTCTCTCTTTTTTCTTCCTCCCTCCTTTCTTTTATATATAAAATTTATTGGCCACCTATCTTTCTCTTTCTTTCCTTCTTTCTTTTCTTCTTCCCTCCCTCCCTTCCTCCCTCCCTGCCTGCCCTTTATATATAAAATTTATTAGCCACGATCTCTCTCTTTTCTCTCTCTCTCTCTCTTTCATTCATTCATTCATTCATTCATTCATTCATATATAAAATGTATTGGCCACGCATCTTTCTCTGTCTTCTTCCTTCCTTCCATCTTTCCTTCCTTCCTTCTTTTCTTTCTTTCTTCTATTCATTTATCTATTCTATACAATTTATTGACCACCCACCTTTCTGTCTTTTCTTCTTTCTTTCTTTCTTTCTTTCTTTCTTTCTTTCTTTCTTTCTTTCTTTCTTTCTTTCTTTCTTTCTTTCTTATTATTCATTCTCAGAACGCTTTTCCTTTGTTGTTTCAACCCAAGTCAAAGGCCTTCCCTTCTGGAGGTGGAGTCCACACGTGGCAGGGAACCTCTCTCCTCTTAGCCCAGGGGATTCCTTGTCAGGGGAAGATAAATGGCGAAAGCAGGAAGCAACTTATGTTTTGGTAACGGAGGCAGCCCTTATTTTATTTTTTGAATGACAGGAGTGAATTGATTCTCTGAAGTGTGACCCTCCGGATCCATTATCCAAGCCGGGGAGAAAGCCCCCCTTTTATGCTGGGCTCCTATCCCATTTCCCGTTCCACCACGAAGAGCGAAACAATTAACAATGGCACAGCGAAGTCAACCCTGCAGGACACCCAGAGCTGTAGGGAGAATAAGAAAGACCTGTTTTACTTCTGTCATTTTTAAAAAATCTGCTTCAGCAATGAATCTGCAGAAAATTTTAGCGCTGTGCCTCTGTGGACGAAAGTTCAACGAACAGGAAACAAAATATTCCCAAAAGTTGCACAGTCCTGCGTTGCGGATTCAGTGTTCAACTCTTTGGAAGGAAGCCACATTATAGAATTTACTCCTAAGTAAATATAGAGGTGTTTATTGTTAATTTTTTCCAGTGCCATCCTATCAAATCACCCTTCTAAGATTATTAACCCAGGAACATCTTTGCAACAAGTGTGACATATGTCCCAATTCCTTTCTTCGGGTCATTTTAATCTTTCACCTTTTGTAGATCCAAAAGTTTTCACTTATTCCAGGATTATTATTGTTATTGTTACTATTTGAGGAGGGGGTTTCCCCTGCTGGAAATTTCATAATTTAACTCAAAATGTCTGGATGCCAGTTTATAGCTATCACAGTTAAGGTTAATATTCTTTACAGCTTTATTTAGTTCTGAGGGCTGATCTGAAGAGGATGTTTGCTTTGTACAGGTGACTTTGTTGTTGTTGTTAGTTGCGAAGTCCTGTCTGACCCATTGCAACCCCATGGACAACGTTCCTCCAGGCCTTCCTGTCCTCCACCACCATTTGGAGTCCAGTGAAGCTCACGCTGACAGCTTCAGGGACTCCATCCAGCCACCTCCTTCTCTGTCATCACCTCCTTCTTCTTCTTTGGCCCTCCATCATTCCCAGAATGAGGCTCTTCTCCAGGGAGTCCTCCTTCCTTCTCATGAGGTGGCCCAAAGCCTTTGAGTTTCAACTTCGGCCTTCTAAAGAGCAGTCAGGGTTGATCTCCTCTAGGACTGACCGTTTGGATGGCCTTGCAGTCCAAGGGACTCGCAGGAGTCCCCTCCTCCAGCACCCGAGTTCCAAGGCCTCCATTCTTTGGCGCTCAGCCTTCCAACTTTCACAGCCCTACATTGCAACTGGAAAAACCAGAGCCTTGACTTTTGTTGGCAGGGAGATGTCTCTGCTTTTGAGTAGGCTGTCTAGATTTGATATAGGATTTACTTCTAAGTAAATATAGTGGAGATGTTTATCGTTAATTTTTTTTTCCAGTGCCATCCTGGAAAAAAAAACAACCCAGACATGAACGACAGGAGTGTTAATTTAACGATTATCTCTGTGAAAGAGCTGATAGTTGCAAACTCCTTTACTGAATTTGGATACTGTCATTATACAGACTGTAGAAGTTTAAAGGTAACCCATGTGAAATGTATCAGAGTTACTGTGATTTATTAAACAAATGCATCTTTAGGAGGAAAAAAAAAACTTCTAGCGTTAATAATCAACGATAGGTTCTGTCAAGTACACCAACATTTAGAAGCACGGTTTAAGAAATAACAGTAGCTTTGTTTCTGATGTCTTAGGCCAGCGTATTTCAAACGTGACCCCTTTAAGATGTGTGGACTTCAACTCCCAGAGCTGAAAAATTGATTCTGGGCCTTGATATCCATACCTCCTAAAGTTGCCAAGTTGGAAAAAAAACCACTGTCTTAGACCATGACTCATTCATTTTGTGTATTGGATGTAACTTGTGAAACTTCCTGGGAGTTGGGCATGAGTGGAGATCAATTAGGTCACTGCCAAACTTAAGACATTCAGGTGATTTTGGAAGTGGTAATCCTTGGATGATCTTGGCCTGATGATCTTGTTAAGGAGCTATCAACACCGTCACCATGACTTAATCACCTGAAGTCTTTCAACATCTAATGTATTTAGCACCAGGGTAGTTCAGAAGAACCCCCCCCCCTAGTTATTTGGGGGAGGAGTGTGAGGTTCTGGAACAAATTTCCATGCATCTATCTATCTATCTATCTATCTATCTATCTATCTATCTATCTAAAAGCAAAAGACCGCTCACGCATCATCACAAAATCTCCAGAGCCGTAAAGCCTACAAACTTGAAATTTGGCCCATAGGTTCCTCCTGGCTTCTAGGGGCTCCCTAAGAAAGGATTTTTCAAAATGACCATCAGAGCATCAGTATTTCCTATATTATTAATATTATTATTATTATTATTATTATTATTATTATTATTATTATTATTATTATTATTA
>NW_020769366.1:5235897-5265752 GCF_900518735.1 Pseudonaja textilis | reverse complement strand
GAAAGAAAGAAAGAAAGAAAGAAAGAAAGAAAGAAAGAAAGAAAGATTTCACATGGGTCTTTAAATTGGGAGTTTAAGTCAAGGGCCTTCAAACTTGACAGCTTTAAGACTTGTGGACTTCAACTCCCAGAATTCCTCCTCCAGTCATATTAGCTCAGGAATTCTGGGAGTTGGAAGTCCATAAGTCTTAAACTTTCCAAATTTGAAGACCCTTGGTTTAAGTCAAGCACCAAGGGGTGGGTCTTTGATCATTCAGTTGGACCCACCATCTTGGGCCCCCAGCCCACCCCAGGAATGACTTCAGTCTCTTGCAACTAGGTGGGGAGGTTACCACCATATTCTTTGCCCTCTTTTGCAAATACATTGGTGGATTCCTGAAAGGTCCCAGCTGTTGTGGTTAGCTGGCCGCAGGTGCGGACAGCTGAGGACAGTGAGGACTCAGATGAGGTGCCAGGACCATTAGGGAGTGGACTGCTGCCTTCAGAGATAGTGGGGGCTGGCAGCAGCGATGAGGACACAGGGCTGCTCACAGGAAAGAGCAGCTGCAGCAGCACGGGCGACTTGGGAGTAAGGCTGCAAGGTAATGGCCCCTCCTTCAAGAAGGTAAAAGCCAGCTATGAAACGAACATACTTTGCAGTAGGCAAAGACGTTTTGAAACTCAGCCTCGTGGACATTACAGTTGGTATTTGAAGACTCTTGTGTTGTAAACTATTTCTTATCTGTTGTTTTTTTTGGGCAGCCTGGCAAAAACTTGGCAAGGCTCTTTCTTGTCAGAGCTAATTAGTTGGAAGCAGCCTTTTATCCGTGAAAGAACAGGGTTCATAAGATGCAACATTAAAAGGTTGTACTGCTGCCTTTGCCTTGTGTTTGCTCTCTTGGAACCAGGTTTGGGTCAGAACACCAGCATGGATTCAATGTTGTTAAGCTTGTTTTACATCCATTTGAGGCAGGGTCTCAAAGATCCCTGCGAATTAACTCCTGGCTTTGCTATGTGCTTTCAGGAACTTACTGGAAAACTGCCAAGGGAGTATCCCCTCAACCCGGGGGAGGAGCCCCCAAGCGTGAGGAGAAGGATTGGTACTTCTTTTAAACTGGATGAACAGAAAATGCTACCCAAGGGAGAGGTAAATGACCCACTGTGCACCACGGTGGCCAAATACTTGGTTGCTACAAGGCTCTGGAAAATCCAGTCACCCTGTCATCCCTCTTTTTCTGTCCTTCTTTCGTCCATCTATCTATTGCCGTGCTATGAGTTCATGTTGGCTGGTGAGGGAGACCAAACTGACATGGATCCCAACCCAAAAAGAGATCCCGTGGATCGATCATTAAACAATACTTGCTCGCCTCCTCCTGCTGTTTGCTGAAGGACCAGCCTCACCATCTACCAGTCCAGCCTTCGAGATGGAAGTTAGGAGGAGATCCTTGAAGCAGATGGATTTAGCAAACCTTCCTCCTCCCTTGACTGTCCCCAAAGTGCTTTTCCAAAAGGAAACTGGACTTCCTTGGGCTATCCTTTTCCTTGAAAGCATTTCGCTTCTCATCCAAGAAGCTTCTGTCAGTTCTTCAGAAGGGTTTTTCAAGAAAAATAAAATAAAATCCAGATTTGCCTTTTGGAAAAACAGCTTTGGGACAATCCTGACCTGGATGACTGAGAATCTGCCGAGATATTTAGCCTTGCTTTTAATTTGAGTCTTTCCGTGCACTCTACTTGGGCTGTTCTTAATAATCCTAACTCTGAAAAATGCAGCAGTTGAGGTACCCGATAGGTGGATTATGGCAGGCTGGTATTTTTAAAGCAAATCTCTTTTTATGACCTTGTAAGTCCCTTAAATTGGAGTAAAGTTGAGGCGACTGGATGGAGCGGGGCATTTACCAGCCAGTTGCCCTTCCCAACCCCTACGCAGAGCACACAGCAGATCTTTTGTTTTTTTTAACGCCCTAGGAGACATGCTTGTGTTAAAAGAATTGCACCTCAAGAGCTGTGTCTCTGACAATCACACCTTCTATGGTGAGTGTGTTCTGGATTTTCAGTCTGCTGGAGAATTCCTTTTGAAGGTGTCTCTATCTGCATTAAGGATGTTGGAGCTTGTTCTCCTGGACACACACATCAATTAAATAAAGATTTGAAAGAAGTTGATGCTTATATTGTAGACCTGCCTTTTAAAGATTTCAGATATTCAGTTCTGTGTGTGTGTGTGTGTGTGTGTGTGTGTTTTAATTAATTCTGATAAACCACACACATGCCCGGGCAATAAAATATTGCCTTGTTATACATGAAGGAGTGTGAGATGGATGTCTTCAGCCTGCAATGAGCCTTACAAACGTCATCTTTTTTTAGCTGCACCTCAAACTGGGATTGTAAGTAGGATACTAACAAACTCGTATCCCTTCTTGCAGAATCTCATAAGGCTGATGGTTTTATTTTTTAACATTTTCTTTGCTTGGAACGTGCAACGGTTGTAAAGCTTTTTAAAGCCCTTTTCAGAAGTTTCAGACTCTTAGAGCTGGGGTGTGAACTTCATCCACAGTTCAAAGATCAAATGCACTTTTTTTAAAAAAAATAAATAAATCTTGAGCGGTGCTTTTAATCCATCGGTGCTTTTAAATCCTTCGCTTTCTGTGGATGTGGGAGAGTTTTTTGGAGGATGGAGGAAAGCCGAGGTGTCGGAGTGGATGGGAGGGAGAAAACAGGCCGTAGCATTTATGTCTTGTGTGAAATGCATTTTTAATCAGCTCGCTGTTGACAGAGATTATAAAATCTTCAAAGGGAAACTTTTAAGCGCCCACGAATAATAGCTGTTTGGCCAAACGCAACAAGGGAAGAGCTGTAGTTACGGACTTAAAACGGTGCTGAGTCATCCTAAACATCAAAAGAGCTTTTTGAGAGGAGCCAAGGACAGCCATATTACCTTGATGAAGGATGAAGTCAAGCCAGGCCCTTCTGTTCAGATGCAGGCGGGTACGTTGAAATAGGAAATGTCCCTTTGATGTGCAAAAGTGAGCGTCACGGCTTCCAAAACCCACAGCGGGATTAGGGGAAGAGATCATTCCCAATCAAAGAGAGAAGCTCCAATCACTCATCTCTGATCAAGGAGAGGAGAAACCTTAGAACTAAGGAGAGACTCTCTTCCAGTGAGAACAAGTCAACCGGTGAGACAGCTTCTCTCCAGAAGTTGTGTATTGTTCCATCACTGGAAGTCTGGAATAAAATGGGGTCTTCCTCTCAAAGGTGCTTTTTTTTTTCAGGAGGCCACTGGACTTCCTTGTTTTTTTTTCTTTTGAAGACATTTCGCTTCTCATCCAAGAAGCTTCTTCCGCTCTGACAGGATGGTGGGGAAGCTAGAAAAAAAAAATCGAGGTTGTAATGTTATCTTGTACTGTACTAAAATCAAGTCGACGCCTTTTTCTTTCTTCCCCTGTACCTCATATATTTTTCCCCCTTTCTTTTTTCTTCCCTTCATTTTCGATTTTTATTTGTATTTCATCCATTGGGAAAAGGAATAGAATATAGAATAAATAGAATAGAATAACAGAGTTGGAAGGGACCTTGGAAGACTTCTACTCCAACCCCTTACTCAGGGTGGAAATCCCTATACCATTTCAGACAAATGTTTATCCAACTCTTCTTGAAAACCTGTTCTAACTGTCAGGAAATTCTTCCTTAGTTCTAGGTTGCTTCTCTCCTTGATTAGTTGCTTCTTGTCCTGCCCTCACGTGCTTTGGAGAATACCTTGACTCCCTCTTCTTTGGGGCAATCCTTGAGATAACAGATACTCAGAGTTGGAAGATGACCTTGTAGGACATCTAATCCAACCCCCCTGCCCGAGTGGGAGACCCTAAACCGTTTCTGACAAATGGCGGTCCAGGTTCCGTCACTGCTATCATGTCACCCCCAGTCCTTCTTTCCATTAAGCTAGACATAGTTTGTACGATACATGATAGAAGTTTAAAGAAAAGTTCAACTTCCCTTGATAGAGGACAGTCCTATGTTTCTGTTGATCCAATGTCAATCCCGTGAAACGAAGCCAACGGACAACCTTGAGACGCGCTGACCGTTGAAACTTCTTTCCTCTCGGACAGGAAGCTGAGTTGGAACGCTTGGAAAGGGAATTTGCCATCCAGTCCCAGATCACGGAAGCTGCTCGACGCCTGGCCAGCGAGCCCAATGTCAGCAAGAAGCTGAAGAAGCAGAGGAAGACCTCCTATCTGAACGCGCTGAAGAAGCTTCAGGAGATTGAAAATTCCATCAACGAGTACCGCATCCGATCGGGGAAGAAGCCAACCCAAAGAGCTTCACTGATCATAGATGGTAAAGACAGTTGACCTTCCGTGATATCCTGAGACTTTCTTTAGATGGGATGGGGTTTAGAGGTTGGTACTCTGTTTCCCCGAAAATACAACCTACCCTGAAAGTAAGCCCTAGCTTGATTTTTACACATGTGCCCAATATAAGCCCTACCCCCCCCCCAAATAAGCCCTAACTAAGATCCTACCCACTTGAGTGCACAGGTAAAAATTAAGCTAGGGTGAGGATGGGAGGGTGGAGCTGTCATACTACTTATCTTTGGACTGTTGTAGCAACCTCGACACCTGCCTTGCCAGCCCATTTCTTCTGCAGTTAGCAAGGCTTTCCTGAAGGCCTCTGGACCCGATAACAAAGCTCCGGATCGATCTGGAATTATCAGCTGTTATTGCCTTCAGAAAAGCCTTGCCGGCCACAGAAGAAGAAGTCCCTGAAGGCCCCTGACAGTGAAAAGGAGGCCGGGGTGACGCACGCAAGTAAGGTTAGTCAGTAGAGGACTTCCCCCGAGAATAAGATCTGGTGCCTTTTTTGGTGGAAAAATAAAAAATAAAAAAGTAAGACAGGGTCTTAATTTTGGGGAAACATGGTATTGTAGGGTCTCGTAGGCCGCTTGAAGAAATAATGGAGAAACCCTGTTTGGAGATTCTCAGAGTAGGAATTGTGGAAGTCCACCAGGGGACCATCTCATCTTCATGGCCCAGAACCTCTTCAACCCCTTTGCAACTATTCACCTGAGTATTAAATTCAGGAAGTAACAATAGGAAACAATAGGGGTCAAGTGCAATTACTGATTGCAAGTCTGCATTTTTGTGGGTTTGCAATCTCACACAAGCAGCCCCGAAGAAAAATGGGAATAAGAGAAACAAAGCCATGAATGGGATTTCACTGAGCTTAAACATCCCTCAGTACCGAAAGATGTCTGTGGAAGACCATTTCCGATCAGGTTTGCACCAAGAGTTGTTGTAATTGCGACATGGGCTAAGAGGAGTTGTGATTACAACACCCTCACAAATGCCGATGATAAATAGGTACTTAGTTGTGGACTCTTTGAAATTTTGTTTGAAGATCCCCAGTTAAAAGAGCCACTGTTTTACACAGCTGTTAAGAATACGTTGACTTACAACCACAATTGGAACTTCCCTTGCCAAGTGATGTGGCCGTTAAATGATCGTGCCTGATTCTAAGACCTCTTTTGCCACGGTTTTTTACGTGAATCACCACGGTCTTTAAGTGAACCACATGGTTATTAAACAAATCCAGGTTTCTCCGTGGACTTTGCTTGTCAGAGGTTCCCCCGGAAAGGTTGTAAAGGATGATCCCATGTCATGTGGCAACCATCATGTTTGCTAAGCATCCAAATTCTGATTATCTGACGGCAGCATCCCTGCAATGGTCATAAGAGCGAGAACTAGTCATAAGTAAACCATTTTCAGTGCCTCATAAGTTCGAACAGTCACTAAACGAATGGTCTTAAGTCAAATTAATGGTAAATCAGTGGCTGTTTATCATCAATGAATTTCATTGTTTAGAGGCAGTAGTCAAATTATCGTCTACATGCATTTGCTGGAAACATTTGTAGAGGAGAAATAGGATGCTGGAGAAACCCTGGAGAAACAGGTGGCCTTCCATCTTTGCTGTCCTACATCCACTAGAGTCCCTGGTCACTGGCAAGACTTGCTAGGGCAGTTGGGACTTATAGTACCGGAACACCTAGAGGTTGCCCATCCTTTGGCTAATGGGATGGGTCTGGAGAAAGATAGCACGTCTTTCGTTATCTGACTGTTGGGGTATCAAGGCCGATTTCACTTCCTCGTTGACTGGATCTCCTCTGTGGTCTCTTGGCTTCCTAGATGGAAACATTGCCAGTGAAGATAGCTCCCTCTCGGACGCTCATGTTCTGGAAGACGGTAGGTAAAAAAAATGTTGGAGACGTATTGTTTTGGCCAGTCAGCTGCCGGCCCCTCCAGTCACCGAATCAGAGGAGGAGGAGGAGGAGGTGGTGAAGGAGTCAGGGTCAGCATCAGAGCAACCTGGGAGCTCTAAGGGGAAAGAGGGAATGGAGATGGCAGAGAGAGAGAGAGAGAGAGAGAGGTGGAGCCTGGGCTGTCCGTCAGCCCTCCAATGGTGAGTCAACAGACCCCAGGTCTGGAGGGGGCTGATGAGGAAGAGGAGGACAGCTGGGTCCAGTGCTTGATGCATGGATGCACAGAAGGCAGAGGAGAGGAGAGCCGTGGAAATCTATGGGCCGGTCCTTGGGATGGAAGAGCCACCACTGCTAGCAAGGCCCCACCCGACCTGTGGGGATAAAAGGCAGGGGCGGATATGAATAGGTGTCGCAAACGAGTATTCATCTTCTGGCCGGACGGACTTGTTAGCCTGCGGTGAGAGAGAAATTTTTTGCCGAAGCTGCTGGCGCTCCTAATAAAGGAATCTTTTGAGTTCAGGTCAGAGGTTTTGTCGTGTTTGAGGAGCTGGTTCAGAACACTTACCATCTTTTGCATTTGGTAAGAATGCTGTCATTGCAAAAACAAAAACCATTTTAAAAGGCAGCGGTACATCAAAAGAATAAAGAGAGAACCTTTATTTCCAACCACCATACATCAGTGCTTGGGCTAAATGATTCTGGTCCAATGATCTATCTGTCGCACCCATTTTGGCGTGATCCGTATCTTGAGTTGGATTATAGGAAGTGAGGCAGGAGCTCATCTGCAGATCTCCTGTCTGGGGGGCGCTTTGTCCCTTGTGGGGGATTAGTAAGGAGTTTGTATTTGTCTTCCTTAGTTTTGGGGATAGCATGAAAATATAGGGAAGAAGCTATGGAGCTGGATTCATTTCAAATATACTCCAACTCCCTGTGTTTCAAGTAATTTTTCGACCTACTTTAATCGGCTGATCTTCTTGCCCATAATGTCATTTTTCAAAAAGATTTTACCCTTTAATTTGGGTGTCACTGGGGTGGGAGTCAAGTTTTTGATCCAAAAGGATGGCTTGCTTGTTTTAGTTCAACCAGAAGATGCTACGTCGGTATTTTATTTATGCGTAGGGGGGTGTCCGTTTCCACAAGCATCAAGACCCACCTAGGAACCTAACTCCATTAAATGTATCTTTTTCACCCAGACTTTGCTCATTCGTGGGATTTATATCCTTAGGCTCCTTGTGACGTTGACATTCGATAAAAAGGTGCCTTAATATTAGGCAGTCAAGTAATTAAACTAAAGAGATGGGATGAACTTCAGGGGGGCTTAAAAAATGTTCTCTCCTTGTAGGAGAACTTGGGGGGGGGGGGGGAGTCAAGAGAGACATCAGCCTAGAATTCTTAGGTAGCCAAACAAAGTAAACCCAAATCCCTTTGAGTGCTATTGAGAAGATTTCTGTGTGTAGACTTTCAGCGCTAAATCAGTTTGATGGATCCTGGTCCTTGGTGCCTGACTCTTCTTCTCCTTCCATTCCAGAAGACTGCCCGGCTACCAGCACAATATCCCCTTTGCAGTCACCTCACAAAGGGCTCCCTCCTCGCCCCCCCTTGCACAACAGGCCTCCCCCTCCCCAGTCTCTGGAGGGTCTTCGGCAGATGCACTATCACCGGAACGACTACGACAAATCCCCCATTAAGCCCAAGATGTGGAGCGAGTCTTCCTTGGATGAGCCTTACGAGAAGGTGAAGAAGCGTCCTTCTCACAGCCACTCCAGGTGAGCCCAGGGCAGGTGAGGTGGGCCTTCCGTCCATCATTGGAGGACTTCAGAGCGCCCTATTGTGCAAATAAAGCAAAGGGTTGCTAGCACATTCCAGGGTCATGCATTAATGTGCCAATGGACACTCTGTAAAGCTTCTGCATAAATTTCTCAGAATAGCACAGTTGGGAGGGACCTTGGAGGTCTTCTAGTCCAGCCCCCCACTCAAGCAGGCGATCCTATACCATTTCAGACAGTCTCTTCTTGAAAGCCTCCAGTGAGGGAGCACCCACGATTTCTGAAGGCAAAGCTGTTCCACTGGTTAATTGTCCTCACTGTTAGGAAGTTTCCCCTTCGTTCTAGATTGTTCTTATCCTTGATGAGTTTCCACCTGTTGCATCTTGTCCTTAGGCGCTTTGGAGAATAGCTTGACTCCCTCTTCTTGGGGGCAGCCCCTTAGATATTGGAAGGCTGCTATTATTCATCCATTCTAGTCCTTCTTTTCATTCAACTAGACAAGCCCAATCCCTGCAACCATTCTTCATAACTTGAGTTTTTAACTCTGGAAGAAACAAAGATGGTAACCACTTTCTACAGATCTTGAGTTAACCTGGGTAATTTTATATATAAACATGAAGCAATGGGTGGGAAAAATCATTAAAGAAGAGATCCAGCATAGAAGTAAAAAGGAGTTTCTTAACGGTCAGGATAATTAACCAGTGGAACGGCTTCCCCGCAGAAGTTATGGGTGCTTCTCCATCACTGGAGGTTTTCAAGAAGAGACCGGACAGCCATCTGTCCAGAATGGATAAAGGTCTCCTTGCTTGAGCAGAGAGGTGGACTAGAAGACTTCCAAAGTCCCTCTCAACCCTGTTTGCTGTGTTATTCTAAGGCATGAATGCCCCAATTTGCCCTCCATCCGACTACTTGGCTGACCACATTCCTTTCACTGGGCTACCCCAGTCTCGTAACCCTCGGATGATGAGGAACTTCCCATCTCAAGGCATCTGGAGAGAGTTATGGGGGAGAAAACGCTTGTAACGGTGGTTGGGATGATATCTGGAAAACCCAAACTTTGCTGAAGGTCTTCCTGACGGTTGTCCGTGTACGTAAAGGGGAGATGGTGGGCATGTAAAACACGACGTGTGTAAAATAAAAGGACGTCTTTTGAATTCCTCGTTGTCTTTTGTCGGCACCAGTCACAAGCGGTTTCCCAGTACTGGAAGTTGTGTGGAAGGTGGAGGAAGCAACTCCCTCCAGAACAGCCCAGTGAGGAATCTCCCTCATTGGAACACCCAATCCAGCATGCCATCAACACCAGATCTACGCGTACGAAGCCCACATTATGTCCATTCCACCCGGTGAGTCCTTTCCTCTCTTTCCCTTCCTCTCTTGGTCTCCTGGCATAAAACTCTTTTAATTCAAATAACTTAATAGAAACAGAGGTAGAGAAATTGTACTGGAAATGTTTTGAGATCAATGTGGGCTGCTTCCATCCAAAGCTGTGGTGGCGCAGTGGTTAGGATGCAGTATTGCAGGCTAATTTTGCTGATTGCTAGTTCGATCCTGACCGGCTCAAGATGGACTCAGATTTCCATCCTTCCAAGGTCCATAAAATGAGGATTGTTGAGGGCAATATTCTGACTTTGTAAACCGCTTAGAGTGGGCTGTGAAGTGGTGTATAAGTCTAAGCGCTATTGCTAAGTTCTAAGGAAGTAGTGGTTACACAGTGGTTAGATTGCAGTATTGCAAGCTAACTCTTCCCACTGCCAGGAGTTCGATCCTGACCAGCTCAAGATGGACTCAGCCTTCCATCCTTCCAAGGTCTATAAAATGAGGACCCAGATTGTTGGGGGCAACAGGCTGACTCTGTAAATCCCATGGAGACGGCTGTAAATAGTCTTACTGTGATTGCTATCTCACCAGAAGCGTTCTCAGCCTGGAATGCTTCCAGTGAGGCCAGATCAACCTCAAAATACTTTAGCCAAAATTGAAAGAAATGGGTTCCACCTTCACGAATGATGTCTCAGCGTTGATATTTCGAGACGGACACCCTTCCCACTTGAACAGGAAGCAATAAAACTGTAAAAACTGCACCATTAAAAACAGGCCAAAATAATTTGCCCTTTCTGAACGTGTCTCCAAATCATGAACATTGTGTTTGGTTTGTTAGAGTGATGAAGAGCTGATTCAAACAGAATTGCATTTGAAGTTCTGAAGTAAAGATTTAGCTGAGGGAAGGAGGAAGAAAAGGGCATGTTGGTCATAGAATCAGCCACGCTTGGTCAATGGGATCGACCATGGTCCATGCTGGCTGGAGAACTCTGGGAGTTGAAGTCCACAAGTCTTAAAAGTGGCCAAGACTAAACACCCTGGATTAAAGCTTTTCTGAAAGGTTTCCACATATCTGACTTTCACTGTGTGCTATGTGTCAACTAAAAAATACTTCTTTAGTTGCCAGCAGAAAGGGAGTGGGGAAAGCAGTGCATTCCTTAGATGTTTCCGATAATTGCTAGGCAGCCGAAGGTCTTGGCACGCAAGATTATTACTGGAGAGCATGATTGAGGACTCTTGGCTATGGAGGTGTCCCATTGGAGAATATACATCCAGGGAGTGGGCGGAAGACCAGGGTCAAGGGGGAAATGAATGATGGGTCTTAGAGTCCGCTGAACCCAGGTAATGGCAACATGGTCACTGCTAATAAATCATTTTTTTTTACTCTGGAAGCTGCAGCTAGAGACATATGATTTGAATGGGGGTGGTTTGTTGGAGCCTTGACACTATGCAGGTATTAGGTGCCAGTTTGGGTTGAAGGGATTTAAGGCATGCTGGAATTATATGCTGGAATTATCCCAAGGGCCAGTTTCCACCAAGAGATTTTCCCCTGTAGTGATGTTTAAAGTCTTAATTCGTTTTCCTCCTCTCTGTTTCTCTGGCCTTACAGATCGGTGGACATCAGTCCTACCAGGCTGCATTGTTTAGTTCAGCACTTTAGACACCGGAGTTCTAGTTTAGAGTCACAAGGAAAGCTTCTCGGCTCGGAAAACGAGACGGGGAGCCCTGACTTCTACACGCCAAGGACTCGTAGCAGTAATGGGTCAGACCCCATGGATGACTGTTCCTCCTGTACGAGCCACTCCAGCTCCGAGCATTACTACCCGGCTCAGATGAATGCAAATTACTCCACCCTGGCAGAGGACTCACCCTCCAAAGCTCGCGAGCGCCAGAGACAGCGGCACAAGTCAGCCGGAAACCTCGTCTGCTCCAATTCAGGAAGCATGCCCAACCTGGCTGCCGGGAATGGGAACGGGAACGGCCATCACGGTGTCTACCTGCACAGCCAAAGCCAGCCTTCCTCCCAGTACAGGATCAAAGAGTATCCGCTGTACATCGAAGGGAGCTCGACACCGGTGGTGGTGCGTAGCCTCGAAAACGACCAGGAGGGACACTACAGCGTGAAAGCACAGTTTAAAACGTCCAATTCGTACACGGCAGGGGGCATGTTTAAGGAAAACTGGCACGGAGATGAAGTGGACTCCATCCGGTTGACTCCTTCCCGGTCTCAGATCATAAGGACTCCTTCACTGGGGAGAGATGGCCACGAAAAGGGATCGGGGAGGACTGTGGTCTCGGATGAACTCAGACTATGGTACCAGCGGTCCACGGCCACCCACAAAGACCACAGCCGGTTGTCGCACACAAGCTCCACTTCGTCGGATAGCAGCTCCCAGTACAGTAGCTCCTCTCAAAGCACCTTCGTTGCGCACAGTAAGGTAACCAGGATGCCTCCCATGTGCAAAGCAACGTCAGGTAAGTGGGAGAAATTCTGGTGGCATTTAAACCAGGTTGAATGAATAAATCCCAGGTCTCTCTGACAGGGCAAGGAGACATAATGTCAGGGAATTGTGCAGCAGGTGTCCAAATGGAGTTAGAGACGCTGACATGAACCAGTAGTCTATATAAATAAATATATTTAGCGTCCATATTAACAGCAGACAAGATAAGTCAGGCACGTCACTCCATCATGAGGTAAATCACAGAACAGCATACAGGGCACACACAGAAGGCGGGAAAAAAGGGAAACTCCCCCTTTTTTCCCGCCTTTTTTCTTCTGTGTGCTCTGTATGCTGTTCTGTGATTTACCTCACAATTTACCTCATGACAGAGTGATGGGTCACCCTGCAACCAATCATAACATAGATTGCCTCAGGTGGGAGCCCCACATTCTCCAACCGATCAATTATGACAGTGTGTTCAGGCCCATTGTACACTTTACTGTTCCAGCTATTAAATTAAATATCTTAACATATAAAGAGTTTCTCAAGCTAATAGGATGATGATGATGATGATGATGATGATGATGATGATGATGATTTTTAAACTGGTTCACCACCCAAACTCTCAATGACTCTGGGCATCTCACAGTTTCAATAAAATCAAATATATCAGGCACAGGGAACCAGAACAACTCCGTGAACAGGCCAAAGTAATGTCTTTATTGTCGATCACTTCTTTTATAAGAATCTTGCCATTCTCTGCATTCTCTTGGGAACAGGCAGATCAGGGCTTCCCTAGTTTGGCTTATTCTCCCACAGAGCAACTCCATATTGGCACTTTTCTTTATTCCCTTATCTCCTTCAGCCAGCGATTCCGCCACACAATATGACATAAAAAGTAAAGTTTGCAGAGATTTCCGATCAACCAAATTGTGGTTCTCCCAAAGGTGCTTTTCCAGCTGGAGTGTCTTGTTTTTTTCCTTTGAAAATGTTTTGCTTCTCATCCAAGAAGCTTCTTCAGTTCTGACTGAATGGTGGAGAATGGAAGGTTTTAGTTAGTATGTTCCTCAAGATCCTCTTGGTCCAACGGAGTGCCAATAACCAGATGAATATACTAAATCCTTCCGTTCTCCACCATTCAGTCAGAAACTGAAGAAGCTTCTTGGAGGAGAAGTGAAACCTCTTTGAGCAAAAACAAGGAAGTCCGGTTGCGCCTGGAAAAAAAGCACCTTTGAGACAGCCATGGCATTGCTTAATCCAAGGAACTCTGCGGGATCAAATTGGATGTTATGGGGACAGGCAGCCCCTCAATAAGCAGGCCTATCCCATGTTAGGCTTTCTGGGTGACAACCAACACCTAGAAACAAAGCAATGAACAGCACAACAATCTTACAAAGGCCTTTTGAAGCTCACCCATTGTTGCTTGTGCCACCGTACGCTGGACCAGTTGAAGCTTCTGGGTGGTCTTTTACGGGCCGCCCCTTGATAACAATGAATTGCCTGTCTGCCTTTGGGATAAAGCAGAATGAGTCAGCGTGAAGCAAGCAGTGAGTGCCTACAAAGAGGTTACTCCTTGGATCAAATGTCAGGGCGTTGCAGAGACCAGGCGACTTCGAATTCTGGTTTTAATCCTGATCTCAAATAAACGATTCTCTCTCCGCTTCGGCTCCTGCACAAAACATCATCTATTGCCTAGATGATATTTGCCTACTCAGAGAGTTCTTTTGATAAGAAACTAAATGCTCCAAGAGCGGTGATTTAAAGCTAGAAGTAGATTAAAGATTGGTGCCACCGCTGTAATTAAGACTTTCTCAAAAGCGTAAGAACTTGAAGGTGTTTCGAAAGTCACCCACCAAGAGCGATCGCCAAACATAAGCAGCATCTTAGCTAATAATCACATTCAGTTAATACTTATATATCCAGTCTTTTTTTTACACAGCCAATTAGGGGCTGAGCACTCCAACTGGGGTGGAAGGAATGAGGAGGAAGTCAAACCAAGAACAGAAACCTAAAATGGCCACATTAAATGTGGGAATTAGCCCACAAGCATGTCGTATGTCTGGAGTTCCAGGCTGTGTTAACGGAGGGATAGAATCAAGATCATGTGAAGGGTTAGTACCAATTTGCAAAGCTTTAGTAAGACCACACTTGGGAGTACAGGCAGTCCTCGACTTACAACTGGAGAGCCCAAAATTGCTGCTGCTAAATGAGATGGTGGCTAAGTGAATTTTACCCCATATTATATGACCTTTCTGGCCACAGTTGTTAAGGGAATTATTGCTGTAGTAACACCGTTGGATGAATGATTCCAGCTTCCCCATTTGACTTCACTTGTCAGAACGTTGCAAAAAGGGATTGCGTGACACACACACCCCCTTGGGACACTGCAACCGTCATCAGTACATGCCAGTTGCCAAGCCTTCAAATTTTGATCCCATGACTTATGGGGATGGTGTAACCGTTGCGTGAAAAACAGTCATAAGTCGCTTTTTCAGCATCGTAATTTCAAACGGTCACTAAACAAACTGTTGTAACTCAAGGACTACCTGTATTGCATCCCTTTTTGGTTGCCACGGCGTAAAAACAATGTTGAGACTCTAGAAAGAGGGCAGAGAAGAGCAACAAAGATTCATTGGGGGACTGGAGGCTAAAACCTACGAAGAACGGTTGCAGGAACTGGGTAGGTCTAGTCTAACGAAAAGAAGGATATGGGCGGACATGATAGCACTGTTGCAATATTTTAGGGGATGCCACAAAGAATGGGAGGGGGTCCCCCTATTCTCCAAAGCACAAAGCCCCTGTGTTAAACCTCCACTGACGGGATCTTCCTCTTCTCTATTTGGTGCACGCAAAGCGTCTAAAACCACAACCACAACTGCCCAACCATCAACTTCAATGTCACACATACCAGGCTCACTTGAACTGAATTTTGGCTTGCATTAACTACGACCCGATATCGATTTAACATCATCATCTTCATTTAACAACTCCATAATCCCTTGCGGGGTGGAATCCGGGCGCCTGAATGGAGCTAGCATTCCTGGCCGGATGCCCTTCCTGTTGCCAACGCAGAGTTTTGTTCAGCAGATACATTCTCACTGTGCCCAGAGAAAGAGAGAAATATCTGCCTCGCCCTGGGATCCAACTCACAGCCTCCTGATTGTGAGGCAAGAGCTTCCATCTCTACACCACCGCACCACTCGGTATCAGTTTAACAATTTGCACAAATTCAAATCTTGCATTAATCGAACAGCCACTTGGCGCAACCCACCCGAGTTCAAACATGTAGGACAATTAACTGTGACAACGTTAAATCTGAAGCTCTGCCTCAAATTGCAGAAATAAAATGTGAACTAACTTTTGTTTTAGCTTTAGAGACCTTCAACCAAATTTGTGCGATTGATCGATCCGGAGAATCTCTAGGTGCTTTACGTAAGAGTTTTGTGTTTTTGTTTGCCCGGAAGGCAAACAAAGCTTTTTGCTTGTCGGAAGCCTCTAAAAATCCATTCTTCGCTGATTAAGACGAAGCTCTACGAATTCCAGAATGCAAAGCATGCCTGGTGCCTCTTGGCGTTCGTTAAAACATTTTAGTTATACCCGTTTTGAAGCCACCGGATTCCAACAGCAGACAGGGTGGCTCTGCTGAAGAATTTTAATATTATCACAGCTGTCTGAAGTTAGGGCCATGGGAGATACAGTTTCTGCTAAAAATAAGCCACTCCAGTGAAAAATTCGGCCCTTTTATTAAAATCAAGCAGATGCAGAGAGAATTAAAGAGTCGAGAGGCCCGCAGAAATCACACCATCAAAGAAAGCCTTTTGCAAATGCGGCAGGGCTTTAATCGGTGTCATGGCTGCCATTTTGACTTTGAGTGCGTGGACAGGTATCCAGGCAGGGAAATTCCACCTGAGTCCCCCTTGCTCTCTGTTCTCCACCTATCTATCCTTTTGCTTATTTATCACATTGATGGATTTACTATCGCCGTGTTCCTTTGTCCTTGTACACTTCACTGTTCTATTGTTTTGCTTCTGTTTACCCAATATTTTTTAAAAATATATTTTTATTGTATTTCCATCATTACAGCTCAAATCATCATCATTTCAACAGCATTTTGACATCTAATTAATCTCCTTATCAATAGTTATAGTCTTATATATTTTATATATTTACAGTTCATTTTCTTAAGGTCTCTTACAGATTAATTAATCTTTACATTTCTTATTTTTATTCGCTATCCATTCGTACCATTTATGCCAAGTTGAAAAATACTCAGAATCCTCTTCCTCTTTCATTTTCAATGTGAGGATATTCATTTCAGTGCTTTCCATTATTTTTTGTTGGACTAGTTCTTCGCTAGGTATATTGGGAGTTTTTCCACATTTGTGCATTTGTTGTTGTTAAACACCTGGAGTTGTCCCATGGGGATACAGGCAGTGAACAAATTTAACAAAGAAATGCATACAGGTAGTCCTAGACTTATGACCACAGTGGAGCCCAACGTTTCTGCTGCTAAGCTAGACGGTTAAGCGAGTTTGACCTCATTTCATGACCTTTGTTGCTACAAGTGTTAAATGGATCTGGCTTCCCCCGTTGACTTTGTCAGAAGGTCGCAAAAGGGGACCACGAGGCACTGTGACAGTCATAAATAGGAGTCGATTGCCCAGTGCCTGGATTTTGACCCTTGTGACCCTGGGGAATGCTGCAAAAGCGTGAAAAATGGTCATAAGTCACTTTTTTTCAGTGCTGTTGTAACTTCAACTTCAAACGGTCACTACATGAACTGTTGTAAGCCGTGGACTATCTGTAAATAAAGGAGAGAAGTTGGAACTGCATTGGCTGTTATTCAGTCGAAAGAGAGAGAGAGAGAGAAATAGAAAAGGAAGGAAAGAAAAGAAAGAAAGAGAAAGAAAAATGAAGGAAGGGGGGAGGGAAGAAGGAAGGAAGGAAGGAAGGAAGGAAGGAAGGAAGGAAGGAAGGAAGGAAGAACTAGCCATAGATCACATCATATTTGGAACCCGCGTCAAGAGATTCAGTTTCACGGGCAGGAGAACCTCAACTTGATGTCTCCGTTGTTTTTCCAGCTGCCTTACCTCACCATCCGAGGACTTCAACCACCACACCTAGTGATTGTGGGTCTTTGACCCCCAGCTGCCCACACCACATCTTAGCTTGGCAAACTGGGTGAGTTTGGGGTCCCTGGGAGGGTACCGGGGGGGGGGAGGAAGAGAGGCCCAAGGGCTTGTCACGGATTCCCATTGTAAACCCACCTGTTGGATCTCAACCTTTTCCTCACCACGACCCCCCCCCTAAATACCTTTGGTGGCCATGGGCCACGGACCCCCAAGACTTAAGATTTTAAATCACAACATTTGTTCCAACCCCTGTGACAAAATTGCACCACCACACACCCCGCGGGGGTCCACGGACCACTGGTTGAGAACGCCTGGTGTAAAAACTTCTCAGACCTTTGCAATCATTTTTGTTCTATACTTAACACGCTGCACTCTCTGAATTAATAGCTGGCGTCTCCGAATGATTGTAAAGAAGGGGAAAGAAACCCACCCGAATAAAGTTGCAATTCACACTTCACTGATTTCCCACAATGGTCACCCTGTGAAAAGCCACGCGTGGTTGCGTCAGGTGTGGCCTTAGATCGGTGGTGGGTTTCCGCCCCAAAAAAATTTTTCCTACGGGTTCAGTGGAAGCGCGTGCTTTGCGTGCGCGCACAATGTTTGCAACTCACCTGCTGTGTGTAAAACAGCTGACCCACAGCAATCCGCTGTGCTCTGCAGTGCAGCTGAGGTTGAAAAACAGCAAATAAAGGTCAGAATAGAACCAGGGCCGGTGGGAGGGCCCAGCTTTCAGGGCTGTCAGGGCTCCAATCAATCCACCCCCCTTCAAATCCTATGTCTCTAGCCGCATCTCTCAGACTAAAACAAAATGTTTTAATAGGAACGGCCATGTTGGGGTTAGCTGGGGGCAGCCGACACTAAAATACCTCCTTCATTTCTCTCTTGACCCTGGTCTTCCCCCCACCCCCTGGATGTATATCCTCCAATGGGACACATCCATAGCCAAGAGTCATCAGTGATGCTCTCTAGTAATAATCTTGTGCGCCGACAGCTTTGGGCTGCTAAGGCAATTATCTGCGACATTTAAGGAATGCACTGCTTTCCCCCTTTCTGCTGGCAACTAAAAAGACCAAAGAAGTATATTTTTATATATTTATATTTATATTTATATTTATATATATATATATATATATATATATAATAGAATAGAATAGAATAGAATATAGAATATACACCAGCAGCTGATTATTGAAGCGAACTAGTTTGCTCATAGATGACCCTCGGAGCTACTGCTTCGGTTGAACCGTGACGAACCAGTAAAATACCACCCCTGGCTTAGATCAGGGGTGGGATGCTACCGGTTCAGACCATTTTGAGCGTACCGGTAGCTCCGGTGGCTTAGGTCCACGGTGATGTTTTGAAGCACCTGGGAATATTTTGCCCAGGGGCTGCTTGGGCCATGAATCTCACGCTGTCCCCGAAGGTGCCGGGCGATCCCTCCCAAGTTTTTAAATCTATTTGAACATTTTAGTGGAGTTTTCCGAGGTGCGACCCAGTTTTCTGAATCCTGCGATCCAGCTCACACGCAAAGTTTCAGGAGAAGGGATTCTGCGCGGGAACTTTTCCAAGAGTTGATCTAGGTTATAGGTACAGCTGGTTGCTTAACAAAAATAAATCGATCAAATAATAATATGTGATTTTGCACCCTTGGGAGGGAAAAAAAACAACAACAACCTCGGGAATATCTGATCTTTTATAGAGGGGAGGGTTTTTTAATTAGTCTAGGTGTTTTGCAACCTGGGTCACTTTAAGAAGCGTGGACTTCAACTCCCAGGGGAATTCTGGGAATTGAAGTCCATACTTCTTAAGATGATCCAGATCGAGAAACACTGTTCGAGGAACTGCATTGTCTCGTCTTGGCAATATATATATATATATATATATCCCTTTTTTCCACTTCTTCCACCCTTCCCCAATTCTTCCCGTGCAACTCCCAGTGCCCCAAACTGACTTTTAGCACACTTCCCTCCGTCACTAACTCCCTTTTGTCTTTCTGAAATGACTCCCCAAATCATTTCCAGATGGGTGTGAATAAGCTCTTGGCAAAGTTGTGTGTCCCTCCTTTTCTTTTTTAACATGGCTGATCTTCTCCCATTCCTTTCTCTCTTTCTCTCCCTCCCTCTCTCTCTCTCTCTCTCTCTTTCTCTTCTGCTTCGGTTCTGCTTTGCTCAGAGATGCCAGAGGCAGCTCACCCACTATGGATGAGTCTCAATCTCCAACTCAACCGAGTACTGATGATGATTAGAGGTATAGTGAGGGTTTGGGGTTCTTTTTTTCCCCCAACTCTAAACCCAGATTTCATCTCCGCCGTGTTGTGGTGTCCCTTGTGTCTCGGGCTTTGTACAATTTGTCTCTTGGGTGGGTGGGAGAGAACCTCAGAACAATGTAGGGAATTGGATCAAAGCAGAGTTTCTTAACTTTGCCCAGTCGAAGATGGGTAGACTTCAAGTCCCAGAAATCATGGGTGGCTGGAGAATTTTGGGAGTTGAAGTCCATCCATGCTTGGCTGGAGAATTATGGAGTTGAAGTCCATCCATGCTGGCTGGAGAATTATGCAGTTGAAGTCCATCCATACTGGCTGGAGAATTATGGAGTTGAAGTCCATCCATACTGGCTGGAGATTTATGGAGTTGAAGTCCATCCATACTGGCTGGAGAATTATGGGAGTTGAAATTTATCCATGCTGGCTGGAAAATTATGGGAGTTAATGTCTACACCTCTTCAAATATCCAAGTTTGAGAAACACTGGATTAGAGATTGCAAGGCAAGAAAGAAGAAGCTCAAAAAGAAAGGAGTAGAAGTTTGGTCAGCTGTGTAGTCCAGAATATTGAACTGTACTAAGTAAGAGCCCAACGGTTGGGTAAATCTTGGCTCCTGTATAGAGAAACCGCAATTTCCTTCTCTTATCCCAAGTAAGCAGCATGAAGCATGCGGGATTGGAGCCCCCCTGGTGCCACAACTAAGGTCACGTAAGGTTAGCAGAAAGAAACTTAGCAGGCAAAACGTTACACGTACGTAGTGGGAAGAACAAGAGAAGTGAAAAGAGAGTCCTCTAGCTTTGCTCTAACCCAATACCACAAGCGAGCTGCTAGTGAAACTGTTGGTGGAAGTGAACCAAACCAACGGTGCAATCGCGCTCATATACGCATGTTTCATCCTTGACGTGCATGAATTTCCCCTTGCATGTCTCTCTCCATCCTTGCTTTCGTTTATTTTTGGCGTGTCCTTCAGCTCTTCGCTCTTACAACCCTCTCCGAGCTTGGTGGTTTTCTTGCACGAAGTTTCATTTCCAAACTAAGTAATGTCATTCACGTTAGCCCTGATGATGTTCCCTAGTTGGGTCATGAAAGGTCTACAAGAAGACCGCCATGCTCGGAGAGCGCCAAGGACCCCACAGCCCAACCCTGAGCAGCGAATATTTTTTTTCCTGTCGGTTACAACCATCTCTCCCAAATGCTGAACGCGTCTGTATTTATATAAGACTAAATGGGGTGGAAGGAAAAAGAGGAATAACGCATGCCATGTTTTACTGAAGGGGTTTCTGAAATGAATGGCTGGAAGGGTGGAGAACTGCAGGCCAAACAAGATATCTTCCCACCAGGAGGGATACCAGTGTCCAGATGCGAGGGCGTATGCTCCCATTGTTCACTGTAATTTTGGCTGAAAACTGGACATAAAGGCTGATGTCCAGCAAAAATGTCCTAAATTGTAGCCAGGACATTGCAAATGGCCATAAATGCCAGCCAGTTGCTAAACACCCCAAATGTGGTCAAATGTTCTCAGGCTCGGGGAGGGGGGCGGTGTTTACCAGAATTTCAGAATTGGGTCATAAGTAGCTTTGGAGGAATCCATTGTAAGTTTGGTCACTGTTGTTTCGTGTTGACCATCGGCCCCTCCAGAAGCGAAGTCGGAAGAGGAGGCGGCTTGGGAGTCAGGGTCAGCGTCAGAGCAACCTGGGAGCTCTAAGGGAAAAGAGGGGATGGAGATGGCAGAGAGAGAGGGAGGGGCAGAGGCGGAGCCTGGGCTGTCCGTCAGCCCTCCAATGGTGAGTCAAGAGCCTCCCAGGTCTGGAGGGGGCTGATGAGGAAGAGGAGGAACATCTGGGCCCAGTGCCTGATGCATAGATGCACAGAAGGCAGAGGAGAGGAGAGCAGTGGAAATCTATGAGCTGGTCCTTGGGACGGAAGAGCCACCACTGCTAGCGAGGCCCCACCCGACCTGTGGGGATAAAAGGCGGGGGGGGGGGAGATGGATAGGTGTGACAGACCACTCCTCTCCTGTCTGGATGGACCTTATCCTGCGGTGAGAGAGAAACTTTTTCCCAGGGCTGCCGGCGTTCCGAATAAAAGAATCTTTTGAGTTCACGTCAGAGGGTTGGTCGTGTTTGGGGAGCTGGGTCAGAAGAGTCACCAAGTGATCCATCGTAAGTAGAGGGCCACCTGTAATCGACCTGGACTAATGCAAACTTCCATCTCCCTCTGTAGGAACTACAGCGATAGCTGTTACCTGGATTCCGCCCTTTATCCAGAACTCTCCGATGTCCAGTGGTACGGACAGGACAAAGCCAAGCCTGGGACCCTAGTCTGACCTCAGCTGTTCAGATGCATCCATGCCATTTGTGGGGAGAAAAGAAGAAGAAGAAAGAAATCACCTTACTGCCTCTTCATTTGCCTTATCCAGCTGCCCGACACCAGCTTCAAGCGAAAAAGCACTTTTGGTCATCGGACAAGTGAAGGCGGTTATCACCGAAGGAGCGATTGTGTCAGTCGTGCAAAAAAAAAAAAAGCCCCACCCCACCATTCTTCAGTCCCAGTTTTGCACCCTCGTTCCTCCCCAGCAGGTGTTAAGGCTATTAGGGTGTCCAATCCAAAACTCTTCCTGGATTATCCTTGTCCTTCAGTGTGCAAAAACATATTCTGACATGAACCATCAGAAATTGAAAATCCTGGTTGGAAACGTAAAACTCAAAGCGGCTGCGAAGAAGGATGGCAAACGCCCGTTTTGGTTCAATGGCAGGAGAGCTGGCCAGGCTTGGTCTACAGGGACGAGCCAGAAGGTCATCAAACCAATTGGCGGTCGCTTGCCAAAGATTTCGGTGACTCGCCCAAAGGATTCGCTTTTCTCTAAAACGGGGTGATTTTTTTAAGAAGTGGCAATAGCCTTTTTGATGCCCTTTTGAGACCCGACAAACCTTGAACCATTTTAGATCAGGGAATATCAACCCAGGATAAAATGGTGGGGTGGCCTAGAGGCGGATCTCTTGCCCCACAATCAGGAGACTGTGAGTTTGATCCTAGGTAGGAACAGATATTTCTCTCGCTGGGCAGACTGAGAATATAACTGCCAAACAAGACTCCGCTCTGGTGACAGGAAGGATATCCGGCCATTAAAACACTCTGTTAGTGCCATTCAGGTGCCAAGACAGATTCCATCCCGCAAGGGATGACATGAAAGATGAATATCAGCCCAGGATCTGTTGGGAGAAACCAGCTGGGAGAACAGGGAGGCAGGCCAAATTATAAGAGGAAAGGGGAAATTTTAGTTCTTTTTGAAACATTCCCTGGCAAAAAAATTGCAAGAGCACACCGTGATATTGCTTGGAAGAACGGTCATCGGATGAAGTGAAAATGCCACCCAAAATGTTCAGTGTTACAAAAAGAAAAGAAACCATATAAGGGAAGAGCTCAAATTAAGGGACGAAATTAAGGGAAGGTAGATCGGGATATATGGAACGTGATCTCAAAAGTATATTATGCATCCCCTCATCGTAGGAAAAGGCTTTGCGATTCGCCAGGGGAGTTTTTCTTATACGAAAGAGAGCGTGTCCGAACTCAATTTACTTTTCCCTCCGTTCCTAAAATGAAACCATCCGCCCTTAATTCACCCACACTGAATTCCCGAAAAAACGAGGTTGCCGAGACGGAGAGGGAACGAACGCTCAAGCCATGATTTTGATGAATCTAGAAAGCCATCCAACTTCCAAAAAGCCTCGATATTTTTATAAGAATCCCAGAAGCGATGTCTGCGGTCCCGGTAATCCGTTCTGGGCTGACCATCTTCACGAGCCCACGGGCTTCTCCACACGCCACCATCCCTGCATCACCCCTCGTCTTAACAAGAGCTAAAATCCGTCTTTGGGGGAGGGGGGAGGGGGGGCCTTGCATTAGCTACCCCCTGATCTGGCCAGATCTTGAAGCGAGCAAACCAAGTCTCCTCTATGGTGCTACTTTGATTTTTTATGGCCACCGGACAACATCGGTGTCCTGCCTTTCTTTTTTTGTGTGTGTTTGTGCGTCAGTTTGGCAATAGCAAAAAAAATAAAATAAAAAATTCAAGAGAGAGTCCAAAGAGCAAATAATAATAATACCCATCAACTGCTTCCATTCATTAAGTGGCGAGGAATAGTCAGGAAAAAAATTAAAAAGAACTTGAAAGCAGCTCGCTCTTGAAGAAAACGGATCACAGAAGGAACACACAAAGGTTGAAATGCAGAGGGGTGAACAGGAGAACAAAAAATGAGAGGCACATTGTTGGATAATGTACAGCTAGTCCTCAACTTGCAACAGTTCGTTTAGTGACCAAGTTTACAGTGGCAGTGAAAAGTAGAGACTTAGGACCATATTTCCCAGGGGTGGGATTCAACCGGGGTAACAACCGGTTCGATGAATGCGTGCTTTGTGCGCACATGCGTTGTTTGAAAACTGTCCGTTTTCACCTCTTAATATTTACCTTCTACTGCAGCCCCGGGGAGTGAGACAGCTGAGCTTTGCAATCCACTGTGCCGGGCGGATCAGCTGAGGTGCAAAACACGGAAGTGTAGGACAGACTAGGGCAGGAGCAGGCAGGTTGGGCCAAATCATCGCCAGAACAACCGGTTCACTCGAACCGCTCCAAACCGTTTTTTTTTCCCCACGCTTTACATCCCCATAGTCACACGTGATCGAAAGTCAGATGCTTGGCAGCCGATTCATATTTATAACAAGCCCGGGAGGGGAGTGTCACATGAACCCCTTCGGCGACCTCCTGACGGGCCAAGTCCGAAGGGGGAAGCCAGATTCACTTAACAACCAGGTTACTCATTTAACAACTGCCGAACGAATGGGGGAGGAAAACTCATCAAATGGGTCAAAAAACCCCTCACTTAGCAACTGTCTCGCTTAGCCACGGAAACTTTGGGCTCAACCATTATGACGCTGCCGCCGTCAGAAATGCGAGTCAGTTGCCGGGTGTCTGGATGTCAATCACATGACCGTGGGGAAGCTGCAATGGCCGTGCAGAGAAATGGCCCGAAGTTCCTTTTTTTGTCAGTGACGACGTAACTTCAGTCACTAAATGAACGATTGTAAGTCCAGGACGACCTGTGTTTAGGCCACGGACCGACAACGGAGAGATCCAAAGAGTCAGGATGGCAACTGCCCACCCGCCCACTCCAGAGCAGGCTGCCTAATCCGGAATCAGGGGTGGGGGGGAAATTCCAACATTTCATTTTATGCTGATTTGCACCCAGAATATCAAAATATTTTCCTTTAAATCTGGCCAATCGTTTACTTCTTCGCTTAGCCAAACCAGAAAATAACCTTTTGGGTGATCTTGGAACCGCCCTGCTTGGGTCGTTCAGACATTTCTTTAAGGTGAAAATAACTTCTCCCCTCGCCACTTGCTCATGTCTCTATGGTTTTCTGTGTTTTCCAACCTTGGCGACCCTGAAGCTGGGTGGACTTCAACTCCCAGAATTCCCCAAGCTGGGGGGAATTCTGGGAGTTGAAGTCCACCCAGCTTCAAAGTTGCCGAGGTTGGAAAATGCCGGTTTTGTCGCATCTTTTTGCTCGTCCTCTTATTAGGGGACAAAATGAACCAGGGTATCGGAGAGCGAGAATTAGCAGAATTCTCCGCTTTCTTCGTCAATCTGTCATTTTTTTCCGGAGGGAGGGAAGGAATGATCTACTATCTACTATTTTAAAACATGCAAAACCATTGAAACGTACCACTTCACAGGTTGTTGTTTTTTTTTTTAAAGAGAGACCAACTTTTCGGTTCAAACAAGCAGCCAGAAATCTTGATTGATTCTTAATTCTTATTCTTTTTAATTTGTATGCCAAATGATAAAGCCAGAATGCTGGCAGATGACCAGGGTCAAAATGGGAAAGGAAGTTTTCAGGGAGTTTTCAAACAAAATACAGAATCGCCAGGTTCTTGGAAAGGAACCCTGCAAGCAAATTCGCCCCCCCCCCCCCAGTTTGTAAGTTGATGATATTCAGTGTTACCCATCACTACTTCAACAAGGTTGGTTCACAGCCCAAAAATTCACCTCTGGACCACTAAATGCACCTTCTAGTCTTATCAGGTGAGATTTTTGGGGTGTGAATGAGCAGAAGGACAAAACAAAAAAAAACTCTACTCTCCACAACTCTAACCCTGGCTGCAAAGTTAATTTTTTTAAAAAGCAATCCACGTCCTTCAGCTAGTTTGCAAATGGCCCTGAGTGTGTTGTTTGCTGGGGGAGGAGAGAAAAAAAAATAGGGTGATTTCCAATGTATTTTTTATTTCTTTCGATCGAGGCACTTGTGAGCCAGTCTGGTAGTAAAGACAGAAGTTAAAAGTAAAACAGGTTTTACTGTTTAAACTCGATTCAGTTCTACGGGAAAATAAAAATAAATGTACATAAATAAAAACGTTAATCGGGAGATTAACAGGATGGGAATAAAACACGAAGGGGGGTATTCGTGGGTAGTGTACGGCCCCAATTAGCCCCCCCCCTGCCCCCACCGACCCTTGAATTCTGCTTTTATATAGAGGAAGAAAAAGAAGAAAAAAGGGTCTTACTAGGTCTGAAAATGCTTTTAGTCTGTATGTAAAACCTCTCTTCCCTCCCTCCTCCAGCTTTGTATATGCATTTGCACCATGTCCGATGGTGGCCAGGGATTATTTTTTAAACGATATTATATGCAGTTGGGTGTTGAAAATGTTGGGAAGAGAAGAAAGGAAGTTGGTTTTGTTTTTCAAACTCCATATTCGTTTTGGATACAGCAGGCTCATTCAGGTGCTATCACGATGACCAGTTATACTGCTTAGTTAATTTGATATAAAGAAGGGAACTACGGATATGCATAAGAGCTCCCTTCTTTATATCTTATCTATATCTATATATAAAGATAGATAAGATCAACTTTTTTTCTAAAATAAAAAAAGAAACTTCTGAAATCGGCTGTAAAGCATGTAAAAAAATGATTCGGATTCCTTTGTACGGCAGCGATCAAGAAAAACGAGAGACCGCTGTTACGAGTTGCAGAGATTTTTTTTTTTTTAAATCCGCTTTTAATTTATTCTTTTTGTATTAAGAATTTGTATAGTTCTCTTTACATTTTGCAAAAACGGTGTTGTCGACACTTCCTTATTAAAGCATTTTCAAGATGAAAAAAATAATAATAATCTGGATGCGTTTTTTGGGGGTTTTTTTGAAGCCCTTCAATCATCTGACCGTCTTAATTTTAGCCAGTTTTGTCTGAAATGGGGGGAAAAAACGAGCGGGATTGAACCCACTCAGTCCTAGAGCAATGAAGAATACTTCCATATTCCTGCCCTCCCCCTTCCCCCCCCCCCAAAAAAATACGATATGGACATTTCCATGAGGTTCCCAGGACTCAAGCGGGGGTCTGGGAAATTTATCTGATGCACTATATTTAATACAGAGTCTTGCATAAGTCACATCGAGTTTTTAAGATAAGTTTTTGAAACTAAATATTTAACTATTTATTGTTACTAAATAGTCATCCTGGTTGTGGGACAGTCAAAGATCAACCAATGGTGGCAGGGGTGGGATTCAAATTTCTTAACAACCAGTTCTGTGGGCGTGGCCTAATTTGTGGGTGTGGCTTGGACATGTGGCTGGCTGGGCGTGGCTTGTATGTAAATATTGATTTTTTTATTAAAAATGAGCAACTTTTACCCCAAAGCAGGCAGGCAGATTAATTGCTCCCAGAATCGCAGATTCACTCAGAGATCTACCTTTCTGCAATCTGCTACCTGAGTCTGAACTGGAAAAATGGAAGCTAGGAAGGTTCAGCTCTGCTTTTAGATTAGCTAGGAAGCAAGAAATCCAACGAATTCCTGCTTTTCAGCTAATCTAAATCTCCCAGCACAGCTGATAGTTGGAATAGCTGATGGTGGGGAGGGAAAGCAAAAATAGCAACTTAGCAGGCAAGTTGGATGGCGCACATGCCGGGTAAGGAGTGACTGGGCGGGGAAGGGCCAGCCAATGATGAGATTTGCCGGTTCTCTGAACTGCGTAGAATTGTAACAACCAGTTCTATAGAACCGGTGCAACCAGGTAGAATCCCACCCCTGAATGGTGGCTCACACAAGCCCGCTCTTGCCCTTAGATGCCTCTCTAAAATTGTAGCCTTGGAAATCACAGAGGCGTTTCTGAATTATTTACAGACCATTCAACCCAAAAGCCAAGCTGGAAAACACATAAGTGAAAACCCCTGAAATAAGGACTTTGAGTGGTAACGTGAGAGCCGCTTCCAATTATACTGAATTTTTCCTCCAGAGGATGTTCCAAGCTATGGAGGCTCCCCCCCCCCCCATTTTCTTCAGACCATCTGGAAGCTTCTATTTTTACAGCGCCGTCCACAGAAGCCCAGATTACCCAACGGCCCGGCGGTTCAAGCTCTCCCTCATCACGGTTCAGAAAGTTTGGGGCTTCCAATGAAAGTCATTCGCTCTCCTAAGAGACTTTGAAGGAGAGAAACAGAGCCAAGTAGGTCGGCTCTGCTTTTAGAAAAGAAAACTTTTAAAGTTTTCTTAAAAGTTTTTTTTTTAAAGAAATAAATGGCATTGTCTTTGAAGAGAGGCTGGGCACAAAGACGACTATGGGGTAACGGAGAAATTTCTTGGATGAGAAGTGAAACATTTTCAAGGGGGAAAAAGGAAAACCAAAGAAGTCCATCTGCCTTTTTTGAGGAAAAAGGATTTTTTTAGGTCTGTGGGGTAATCTCTCCAGCACTTACTCCCCTATAAACATCCTCAAAACTTTTTTTGGGGGGGGAGGGGGGAATTGGGAATGGAGGAAACAATTGTTCCTACATAAATAGCAACATCTTTTGGTCAAGGTGAGTTCAATCCCTGCTAACTCTGTTGCAATTTTCCTGCAAATATCAGTCAATACACTTCGACGTAGACTTAGGCTTTCGGCACGGAGTCTGGGCAAATAACCCTTCCTTCGTTGTACGAGTCTCAGTTGGGTCGCTTAGGTATGTCCACCTCGTTGGCTTCCACCTTTTTCTAAAATAGCAATAGCTCTTCGACTTATATACTGCTCTCTGAAGTAGTTGACAGTCATCATATTGCTCCCCACAATCTGGCTCCTCATTTTACTGACCTCAGGAGGATGGAAGGCAGAGTCCACCTTGAGCCCGTCAGGATCGAACTGCTGACAGTGGGAAGAGTCGGCCTGCAATGCTGCATTCTCGCCCCCGAGCCACCATGGCTCTAGTGTTGGCATCATTTCTTTCCAAGTTGGCTAAAGACTGGCCCAACCCAGTCTCCAGCCCTGGCTGGCAAGCTTTGGGGGCGTTTGCATGTGAGAACTAACCGGCTTCAATCCAAGCCCAGACATGGTTAGTGCAGTGCTGCCACCCACTGGTGGCAACCAATACAAGCTTCGCTTCTATTCAGGCAGCCTTGCCATTCCCTTGGCAAAAATGGTTTCCCGTACCCACAGAGGATGAGCGTATATGGTGCAAAAATACACAGCGGAAATCAAAATGTCCCCCTTTTTTTTCCACCCTAGGGAAACATTATTTATTATTATTGATTCAACATACTCATTTTGTTTTATCATAAAAAAATAAAATACGAAAGAGAAAAACAAAATGGAAAAAAACAACCCGCCATATTTCCAGCAGTGACAACAAGAAAGAAAAACGACTCAGGTACAAAAAAGGAGAAAAAGTGATCTGAGTATCAAATAAACATTAAACATAGAGAATCCTCCCTGGCTGGTGCCAAAAAAAAAAAAAGAGAAAAGGATAAATTCTCCTCCCCTTTAAAGAGGTCCGCAAATAGTTATAAGCTGTCCCTATTTAACAAATATGCTACATTAAATAAGCAAATATTCCAGGTGAGGGGATTTCCAGGTAATAATCAAATTTAACTGTAGCGTTTTAAGTTAGTAAAGTTATATCTTTTGTTTCAACTACCTTCCAAAATATTTGCAGACAAAAATCACCTTTTTTTTCCAGCCGTCAGGGGTCACAGAAATAATTCTCCAGACATAATAGGCAGGAAAGTAACTTTATAAAGGAAGAAACGCAGAGTGAATACAAATTTGGCGGTTCTTGAGGGCCAGGATATTAAAAACGGCCCTTTAGATGAGCCAGTTCTCTGTTCCCAGGTGTTCTTGCTGACCTAATAATCAAATTATTATTGCCCATAATCCATAACACCTATTTTAAAAATCCCTTTGAAAAAGATCAAGAGTGCTAGGATGAACTTCCGTGACCATATTCGAGGCTCCTCTTTACGTTCGGCGTTCCAAGTTGAACAAACCACGATACAGAACAGCCGGGGATGGAGGAAAACCGAGAAGGAAAAGGGAGGTTGCGTGTTTTAGACCTGAACCCAGAATCGGAGCCTGTCCCAACGGGAAACGTTCGAGCCTTTGAACAACGGGGATTATTTTCAAGGGGACTGAAATTTGCAAGTTAACCTGGAACAACTCCGTCCTCCTGCACGTTTACAAATCCTGAATTGTTTCGGCGTACTTAATCCTAGCTTTGGGTTTTAAAAAATGAACTGAACCCTTCCTTTTCAAGTCTAATTTGTTCACCTGCATAAGATCCTCCTCTGCCATTAAGGCGGGTTCACAAACGTCGTTTCTCTAAACGTGACTCCCCCCAAAAGGTATTTGGTAAGAGACAATTTCCCATAAAAACTATACCCCCCCCCACCCAAAAAAAGTATGTATGTAT
>NW_020769366.1:5204844-5222428 GCF_900518735.1 Pseudonaja textilis | reverse complement strand
TGCTCTCTGAGCTTGGGAGGGGAATCTTCTCTTCTCTTCCCTCTTCTGTTCTCTATTCTATTCTCTTCTATATTCTATTCTATTCTGTCTCTTCTCTGTTCTCTCCTCTCCTCTCTTCACTTCTCTTCACTTCTTCTCTTCTATTGTTTTTCCGTTCCATATTCTGTTCTCTTCTATGTTCTCTTCTCTTCCCTTCTTTCTCTGTTCTATTCTATTCTATTCTATTCTATTCTATTCTATTCTATTCTATTCTATTCTATTCTATTCTGACTAGTTTTCTTTTTCTCCCCCCACCCCCAGTTGCTTGTATAGGGATTATTCTCTATATTCTGTATTTTCTGCTACGGGTTGCACCAGTAGAGGCTAAAGCAATTCTGTGGGATACATGATGTCCAATGCCAACAAAGGCCACTACTACTACCAACTCCCTTAAATGTGGGTTTAATTTCCTCTGTGGGCCACATCCCCTGATTCTTCTCCCCGCCCCCCCAAAAAACCAGCCCTGCGAGGCAGGCCAGGCTGGGAGAGGGCAGCTCCCCTGGGGCTCCCGTCACCCCAAGGGCAACAGTGGTGTGTTCCCACGCCCAACTCTGATACCAACCCTCGCTCAGATTAATCCGAATTTCTCCTCCAAAGGTCCTCCTAAGGCGATCTCCCCATAGCAACAGCCCTGCAAGGTAGGACAGGCAGGGAAAGGGCGGCTCCCCGGGCTCCATACGCCCCAAAGGGGAAGCCAGGAGGGGGGAAACCAGCTCCTTTCCCCCTTGAATGCCATGCCTCGCTCTAATTCATCCGAATTTCAGCCTCCCCGGGGTGGGGTGGGGGGCTGTTATCTCCCCATAACAATAACCCTGCGAGGTAGGCCTTCCGCCCCTCCTCACCACCAGCAGCTCCTTCTCCTCCACCAGCTTCCGCTTCCGCTCGACCTCCGCCTTAAGAAGGTCCATTTTCGTCTATTCCCCCGCAAAGGGGAAGAAAGGAAAACAGCCCAAGGCCGCTTCCGGGTTTGACCGGAAGTCCCGTCGCTAAAGAATTGCGTCACTTCCTCCCAGGGACGCCGGAACGTGGCGTTTGGGACACATAGAGCGTGAAAAGTTTAGAAGGGGGGGGGGAAAACACCCCGCACTCCGGCGAGGAGAGACTTCCGGGTTCCTTTATTAGTTTCCCCCCCCCCGCACCCTTTGTGGCCCGGAGAGGAACGAAGGAGGCGCAGTTGCGATCCTCCGAGATGCGCCGCGCTTGGATCGCAACGGGATGTTTAAAATAGTTCCGTGTTGTTTTTTTTTCAAAAAAACCCTTTGCTGTTGGGTTATCCTGCAAGGGTTAGGGGCAGGGAAAAAGTGAGAAATCTCCATCAATTGGAACAGAGCTGGAAGGGACCTTGGAGGTCATCTAGTCCAACCCCCCTGCTCGAGCAGGAGACCTTCGACCATTCCAGACAAAGGATTGTCCAATGTCTTCATAAAAATCTTTGGAAGGAAGGAAGGAAGGAAGGATAAAGACTTGGAAGGGACCTTGGAGGTGATCTAGTCCAACCCGCTGCTTGAGCAGGAAACCCTACCCAGTTCATCCTCGACTTACAAAGGTTCATTGAGTGACCGTCCAAAGTTACGACGGCACTGAAAAAAAGGGGACTTATAACCCTTTTTCACACTTACCACCATTGCGGCATTCCCCTGTTATTCAGATGCTTGGCCACTGACTTGTATTTACGACAGTCGCCATGTCCCTGAGTCACGTGATCCTGCTTAGGGACTTTCTGACAAGCAAAGTCAATGGGGAAGCCAGGTTCACTTAACAACTGGGTGACTCACTGAACAACTGCAAAGATTCACTTCACGACAGTGGCAAGGAAGGTTGTAAAATGCAACAGAACTCACTTAACTAGATAGATGAAGACAAACCTCCAAGTGGCCTCAACGACCCTCTAAAAGGGTGCAAATGACCAGCTGTCTTCAAGGAGCTTAAATCCTTCCATTCCCCACCATTCTGTCAGAGCCGAAGAAGCTTCTGGGATGAGAAGAGAAACGTCTTCCAAGAAAAACAAGAAAGTCTTGGACAAAAAGCACCTTTGGGGAGTCACTTAACCAATGTCTCACTTAGCAACAGAAATGTTGGGCTCGATTGTGGTCGTAAATCAAGGACTCCTTGTATTCTGCTTGGGCTGCAAAGGGCTTGAGCATGTTTTCTGTCACATTCAAATAGTGTCACAATCTCAGTTTTGTTTCCCTGTTGTGAGAAATCCAACAATAAAAGATATTACAATGCGCCAAAATGGACAGATTGAAGGAACAAGATAAACTAGAATACTATAAAGTATGGAATAAATGTTACTATTGGAGAGGTATGAAAAGGAGTTCACAAAATTTGAAATAAGAACTCAAGATGAAATAGGGAAGAGATGAGACAGAGATGAAAAATAAGAAAAAAAACTACAAAGCTCAAATGTATATATGTATATAAATGTATATATCTTTTGAAAATTATATATATATAGGTCTAGATGTGTTCGGGTCTTTTCCCGCGTAAGATTAAGAGTATCTTGGCAACGTTTTGGCAGAATCTCATCTGCCATCATCAGGCTTCTGTATTGTGTTCCTCTGTGAGTCAGACTTTCACAGCCGTTTCTGTTTTAAATTTGGGGCTAGCCTACTGCTGTGCCAGAATGGTTTTTTCTTCACCCTGATTGGTTGGGAGTCTTGGTATCTGTTTATTGGTCTTGGAGTTTACTGTGTTCTGCTTGATTGGTGTTTCTAATATCTTCTGTCTGTTTTGTGGCTGTTTTTTGTGTCTTGATTGGCTGGCAACATTGTGTTCCTGTATTGGAGGCTTTTAGTGCAGCTTGCTTCCGAGTAAATGGACGGCTATCATTTGTTAGGAAGCTAGGTTTCATCTGGGTGCCTGGTTGGGGTGTGTTTGAGCTGGAGGTATCAGGGGGGGATCTGTTTGTGCCCAGGTGTTTGCCTGGCTTGTGGTGTGGAGATTTTTTTGTTTGTGAGTGCAGGCTTCCAAATAATTCACAGTCTGGTGGAATCATCTCTTCTATTCATGCTTTCAGGTCTTTTTTCAATCTCTATGGCTTCTCTGATAATTCTACGGCTGGGGTTTTCTATAGTGGCTAGGGTTTGGGTGCCATTGAAGTCGATGCTATGACCTGTGGCTTTCATGTGTTGGACTAGTGAGGAAGTGTGTTCCAGATTTTTGACTGCATTTTTGTGTTCATTTATTCTTCTATTGGTCTGTCCAATGTATGTGGCCGGGCATGATGCACAGGGGACTTCATATATGCCTTGGTTTTCCAGGTCAATTTTATCTTTGGGGTTTCTTAGGATGGCTGCTATTTTTCTGTCTGTTTTGGAGGCAGTCTTGATGTGATGTCTGTGTAGTATCTTACTGATTTTGTCTGTAATACCTCTTATGTAGGGCAGGACAGCTGTTCCATAGGTCTGTTCATCTTCTAGGTCTCCATTATGTCTCAGTGTGTTTTTGTGGATCAGGCCTGTGATTTTGCTTTTGTGGAAGCCGTTGGCTGTCAGTACTTTAGTCAGGGTGCATAGTTCAGTCTTAATGTGTGTCTTGTCTGCCAGGCGTTTGGTTCTGGTGATTAGTGTTTTGGCCACGGAGTTTATCTGTGCTGGGTGGTGGTAGGATTGGTGGGATATATATATATGTTTTCTTAAGTTTTCGCGGGTATTTATATGTATGGCATTCAGCTTTGTTCGGGTATTTTCCCACATCATTGTAGTTGTGCTTTTGGAGTTGTAGCAACATTTCGGCAGAATCTCATCTGCCATCATCAGGCTTCTGTACAGACGAACACAATACAGTTCACTGTTTTTTAATGTTTATATTCAATAAAATTTATAATAATAATTGTTTTAAAAAGAAATGCAACAATGCAAACACAAGACTTGGCTGCATTCTCTCAAACGCAGTTGAGCACAACGTGATGAGGGCTGCATAAATATTGCACGCTTCCCAATTTGTTTTTAAAAGCCCCAAAATGGTCGGGCCCCCATCTGGAAACCAGACAGTCAAGCCAAAGCTTAAGATAACTCACAGGGACAGCCCAGGTCAGTAAATAAATTCTGCATTTATTTATTTTCATATTTGCTTATCTCCCACCAATCAATCCCAAATCAGGTTTTATGTAAGTTGCTTTGTCCTGCTGCATGAATTTGAATGACCCCTAGGTGGTAGCATTTCTTTTTCTGCATCGCTGTACTGCCCTCTGGTGGCCCCCTGAATTTCTGCAGTCTTAATTTCTGCTGTCTTAATAGTCCATGAAATTTGCTTACCAATATTTGGAACAAAAATAAATCATTCTACAGTTCATTTGGAAAAAATAATCAGAAGGGAATTAAGATGAGATGCCTCTTCCTTATATGTTTTATACACTTTCTTCCTCTTTCCTGTGATTGAGAGTAAAGGACTCGTTCCAAATTACTCAGCTGGCTTTCAGAAGAGAGTAGACAACCATTTCTCCAGTATAGTACAGGGTTTCCTGCTTCAGCAGAGGGCTGGACTAGAAGACCTCCAAGCTCCCTTCTAACTCTGTTACTGTCATGAGTTAGCCTCACTCCCCACTCCTGGCCATGAACACCAGGCCTTTACACCGCATAAATACTTTGATTACAAAATACACTTTGCACATGCCCAGAGTTCCATCCCACCATATTCAATTACAGCTCAATTCCCACCAATCCATGAGCTTCAACCCTGGAGGCTTTCAAGAAGAGATTGGACTGCCATTTGTCAGAAATGGTGTAGGGTCTCCTGCTTGGGGAGGGGGGGTTGGACTAGATGATCTACAAGGTCTCTTCTAACTCTGTTAATCCGTTAAAGTATCTGATCTGCAGTGCCAATTTTAATGAGGCATGTTTTTCTACCTTGGCAATTCTGGGAATGGAAGTCCGTTGTTTTAAAATTGCCCAGGTGGAAAAACACAGAGTTAGGATATGTCTGCGCAGTTGTATTAAGATTATTGGCACGTTATTTGTGATGGTAAGTTGGCCGATCGTATTTTATTTATATATAGATATTTGTAGCCATTAGATTTGAATAGGTCAGCATTTAAACCTTGTAAAAAAAAAATGAGACTTCCTTTTCCAAAAAGCAGATGGTCACTTTAAAAAAGTTCTTTCCTTCAAAGGCTTCTACAAATCACCCAAAATAGGAAATGGTTGCCATGTTCATTTAAGGAAATGCATTTTAAACACCACAGAAAATATAGGTTTTCAAAAAGAAAAAAAAACAATCAATCACTTTAACATGTTCTGCTTTTATTTGCTCCCAAAGCAGCTCAGGCTTTGCTTGATGTATTCATTTCAGAGACTTGTACTTACGCCAAAAACCTAAAATAAAAAATAAAACCTCAGGCAATGACCAAAATTTACCCATGAGGAATATAGTACAGACACAAAGGTCTGTTAATGACCAATGTTAAGTTTAGAAAAGATTTGGGTTTCTTAGGACTAATAATATAGTATCTGGAACTGAAAGAGGCTTTTGTCTTTTCTTTTTTAATTTGTTTAGTTTGGTAATACAAACTGTGGAAAAATACATGATAAATGGCTGGATAATAGTAGATAGATTAGATGATAGACCGAGAGAGAGAGAGACAGACTGACAATGAGAGAAATTGGGGGAGGGAGAGAGAGATTCTTGGTGCTCTCTGAACCTGGTCGTTTTTCTGCAGACATTTGATAACCCAACTAGGTAACATCATCAATGCTAGAAGGGAGTGCGGGGATGGGCCCTGATGATGGGTCATGAAATGTCTTCAAGAAAACCACCAAGCTCAGAATGCACCAAGGACCCCACAGTTTAACCCTGAACTGGAAATATTCTCCTTTATTAGATATAGCTAGAGATAGGTAGGTAGGTCAGTAGGTAGCTATATAGAAAGGTAGGTAGGTAGGTAGGTAGATAGATGGATGGATGGATGTAGATAAGTAGGTATGCAGGCAGGCAGACAGACAGATAGATAGCAGTAAATACATAGCAATAGAGAGAGATACATAGATAGGTAGGTACATATATACATACATACGTGCATACATACAGATAGAAGGAAGGAAGGAAGGAAGGAAGGAAGGAAGGAAGGAAGGAAGGAAGGAAGGAAGGAAGGAAGGAAGGAAGGAAGGAAGATTAGAATGAAAATTGCTTCTCTTTTTGGCAAGGTTCATTTTTCTCTGCTTTTCAGTTTCAGAGCCATGTTGCTTTGCTCATAAGGTGTAAGTATAAAATACCATATTCTCCTTAATGTCCTGGGAAGGCCAATTGTCATGAGAAATGAAGGCTGGCCTATATTAGAAGGGGTGATGAGAGGGCAATAAAATTATGATCTGGAAAGAGTTGGAAAATTTGCAGCAACCACACAACGAAAACAAAAAAAGAATCCATTTGAAGTCATTTAGGGTAAAGAATATAACATCTGGCTCAGGCTCCAAGTGAAGAATTCAAGTTATCATTACTAATTTAGTTGACCTTGAAGTATGATTGCTTTGATCTTTTGAATCTGATTGTGTTGAAGGCAATTGTGCTCATCACCCAATCTAATCTTAGCGGCTGCTCTAAGGTGTACATTTTTTAATTTTATTGGTGGTCCTGTTTTCTACGAAATACTATCTCTGAAAAATGTCATCTTTCCTTGCCATTGGTTCCCGCTGGGTGTAAAACAATGTACCACTGTGCTTCAAGCCAGATGAAATATTTGAATACACTTTTCATGCAAATAACTTCATTGTTGATCAAGTTTCTCACGTGCACCCCTTTCATTCTGGATTTGTAAATGCCTTTGTAGAAAACAAATTCTTCAGCAGGTCATAAGATGAGAAGTGAGACCTTATTTTATCTTCCAAACTGTGGAATCGTTCCTTTTTATTTATTTATTTTCAAATATGGAAAATGGGCAGTTATTCCTTTTCTTCAGAGAAATGTTGATTGGAGACCGGATTTTAGAAAATGGGCTACATTTATCTATAAGTCAACTGAATCAAAACATTTACAGTGTAACTGATGACATGGAAATCCATGAATTAGTTTTGATTAATATAAGATACATTGTCTCCTTGAATTTCCTTTCTCCCCAGTTGTGTTGTGTGTATTGCTTGCATGTTGACTATTTATTTAACAAATTAAGATAAATGATAGATGACAGATAGAGAGAGAGAGAGAGAGAAACTGAGATTTCCCTCTTTCTTTCGTCCTTTTTCTTTCTTTCTCCAAGGGAAAGAGAGCGAGAAAAGGACGGGAAATTTCCTGGGCCTTTCAGGAAATGTGACTTGAATATTTTGGTCCCGCTTTCGATTTTACAGAAAAACCGAGGACTTTCATTTTTCTCTCCCTTCTGTCTATTTCCAGAGAGTCAAAGTCAGCCGGAGAAGTGAATTTCAACCTGCTGAAAAAGCACATTTCGCATCTCAACAGAAGTTTAAAAAAAAAAAAAAACCATTAAGAGACGCCCGCCCTCGTTGCGCGTGTGCTCAGACACGTGTAAAAAAAAAGGGCGGGCCCTTCAAACACGTGGGCACAAGCCCCCCCCACCCCCCGAGTTTCTTTGCACCCCTTTCCCAAAGGACCCTCCGTCCCGTCCCCCTCGGTGCATCCAAGTCCTTTCTCAAGACATACACACACACACACCCAAACAAGAAGTATCTTCCCCGTGGTTTCCCGCGTGGGCCGCCTTGCAGGGGCTGTTTCAGGCGGCAGCTCCCGTCCTTGGGACTCTTTACACGTGTACTCGATTCTTCTTATTATTTTTTTTAATGGGGGTTGCAGAAAACCCCACGGAAACGGAGCCTTCGAATCCAAACTGGCGTGGAAGACCCCCTTCCCCCCCCCCCCCATAGCCCAGTGGGGTCGCCTGGAAAGGGGGGGCGTTTTCCAGCGCGTGGAGCCCTCCCCCCTCGCCAGGGCGCACCCCCAAATCCCCTTCGGGGGGAGGGGGGCACGGCTCTCCCGCGTGGAGCGCGCCCCTTCCTCCCCTCCCCAATTCTTCAGCCAGCCAGGGGTGGGGGAGAGAGAGAGAGAGAGAGGGAGTGGAAAGGCGCGCGCGGTTCCTGCCTGGGTGGGGGGCGTGGGTTGGGGGGGTCTTTCTTCCCCGGAGCAGCCCCCCCACACTCCCCCAGGGTCCCGCGCGAAGAGGCCCGCCCGGCCGGCCCAAACGGGAGCCGGGGCTGGGGTCTTGCCAAGGTCCCCGGGATGGAGAGGCCGGGCGTAAAAGAGAGACGCGCGCCCGGCCTCTCCATCCTTCGCCTTGTAAGCGCCCTTCTCCCACCTACCCACCCCGCCGTTGGCTTTGCCGGGGCCCGCCCTCAGCTCTGCCCCCGCCGGGCTCCGGAGCCGCCACGGGGTGCGCTGTGGTGCCTGGCAGGCCGGCTTCCCCCAGCAGGTGGCACCGGGAGCCCAGGCGCAGCAGCTCCGGCAGGGCCAACCCGCGAGCCATTGCGGCGCCCTGCGCGCAGCCAACAAGAGCCTCGCCTCGCCAAAGGCAAAGCCGGGCCGGCCGCGCCGCTGCCCTTCTCCTCCTCCTCCTCCGTCCCCCCGAGCAAGGAAGGCAAAAGGCGAGGAGGTTCCCGCAGCAACACCGGCCCGGGCCAAAGTTTGGGCTGGATGCCACGGCGGGGAAGGCGCCGTTGGGCAAAAGTTGCCGGCGGGGCGCGCAGCACAAACCCCGGGGCGCCTCCTCGGCCCGTTGCGCGCCGGGGCCGATGAGAGCCCCGCAGCCGGTTCGGCCTCGCTCGGCGGCGGCGGCGGCGGCGGGGGTCCCCGGTCCTGGCGGCTCCTCCCCGCGATCCTTCTGAGCCTCCTTTCTTCCTCCTTTCCTTTCTTCCTCTCTTCCTTTCTTCCTCCTTCTCCTCCTCCTCCTCCGGCGCGCCATGGAGTTCTCGGCCAGGAAGCGCAGCAGGAAATCTCAGAGCTTCAAACTCATCCATGCAGGTGAGTCCTTGGCCGGGCCCGGAGGGGAGGGGGAGGGAGGGGACTCTCGAGGGAGGGGGGGGTCCCCTGATGCTGCCTCTAGGGGTCCCCTTGGCCCCCCCAAACGTTGCCCCCCGTAAAGTTTCAAAGGCGGAGATATGGGGTCTCTTTCCCCCGCCCCTCCCCACGCGCAGAGTTTTGCAAGGGGAGATCCGCTTTTCTTTTAAGATCTACTCTCCCGGAAGGATCTCAATCAGATCCCGGCGCCCTCCTTCCTCCTCCTCCTCCTCCTCCTCTCCCACCGGGGGGCTTGGCACGGATTGGCATCGCCCTGCAAAGCGCCGACGAATTTAATTTGGCGAGGTGGGCCGTTAAATGGTTGCAATTTGGCTCCGTGGCTGGGAGTTCTATTTCTATTTCTCTTTCCAGAAGGGAAATAGAGAGATTTGCCCAGCCGGAAACCTCATGCAAAACCTTCTGGGGTCCACTTCTTTTTTTTTTTTTTTCCTTTCTGCGTTGTATAACAGGTGTTCTCGTCGGGTGGAGGGGTTGAAACTCAGTTGAATCTGACTTTCAAACATGGCTGGGGAAAGGAAGGGCTGAGCCTGGAGACTAATATCTCCAGGAACTGCATGCTAAGTTCAAGGCAGGTAAATGGAGAGTTTAAACTGTGTCATGATCACAGTTCACCAGTATTGTTACTCATACTTAATAGGGGGCCCCGGGTTCTTTCTTGGAAATATGTCATAAGGGCAAACAGGATCTTAGCAAATGAAAAAGGGAAGGGAAAAAGAAAAAAAGGAAAAGAACGTTATTGCCAGGAATCAAAAAATCGCCTGAAATGTTGGCTTTTCTAAAACAAGTCTAAGGTTGTGTTTATAACACAGTTGCTGCGTTGTTGGGTGTTAGCGATCTAAGAAAATGACAGTGAAAATCTTCCCAGAAGGAAAGCGCGGATCTGTTTATTTATGAACTCTCTGTTTCCTTTCACAACTTTTAAATGAAATGGTGTCAGTGGAAGGTAGATTTAAAAAAGCAGGTATATTATGTACAGGTCAACTTAGGACCCGGAATTCAACCCAAAATTTATGTGGCTGAGCGAGACATTTGTCAAGTGAGTGTTGCCTCGTTTTACGATCTTTCTTGCCACCGTTGTTAAGGGAATCCTTAGAGTTAAGTTAGTCACACGGTTCTCAAGTGAATCTGGCTTCTCCGCCGACTTCGCTTGTCAGCAAAAGGGGATCTCGTGACACCCCCCCCCCCCGGGGACTCTGGGACCGTCATAAATACGAGTCAGTTGCCGAGTGTCTGAATTTCGATCCTGTGACGAAGGTCGTAAGTCACTTTTGGTTCAGTGAGGTCATAACTTTGAATGGTCACGAAATGAACCGTTGTAAGTCGAGCAGCGCCCTTGCAGAGAAAGTGCTGTGATTAATTACAGTATAGGTTTCCCATCAGGTAAGGCCTGAGGAATCATTTCTTCGTAAGAAAACAAAATGAATGCTCAGATAAAATACTTTATGTCCGCCGAGCATTTCATCTTGCTTTTAAATTGTCTGCAGACCGTCCAGTTATCATAATCCGGGGGAAGGGGGGGGATTCCTTTTGAAACCGAAACTAAATGAAGGCTTAGCAGTTGTTGTTGCTGTTTTAAAAGAAACGAGGCTTTGAAAATGCCAGAGATGTTCTGGGCTGCTCCTTTTTCTCCTGTAGTTTTTTCTGCATCGTATAATATATGCAGCTTATATGGATAATTCTGTATTTATTTTGTCATGTTTATGTAGTGCATGTTGGAGCTTGGTGACATTTTGAGAGCTGAATGCAATGAAATTTCATTTTAATGTATGCTGATTAGTATGTATTCAAAGTGACAATAAAGTTCTTGCTCTATTCTATTCCATTTTCTATTCTATTTTCTATTCCATTCGATATTTTCTACTCTATTCTATTTTCTATTCTGTATTCTATTCTATGCTATTTTTTATTTTCTGTTCTATTCTCTATTCTATTCAACTCTGTTCTTTCTGTTCTATTCTATTCTCTATTCTATTCTCCTGCTCTATTCTATTCCCTGTTCTATTCTATTCCGTATTTTCTATTCTATTTTCTATTCTGTATTCTATTCTGTTCTGCTCTGATTTCTATTTTTTTTATTTTCTATTCTATTCTGTATTCTATTCTTTTCTTTTCTATTCTTTTTCCCTATTCTATTCTATTCTATTCTATTCTATTCTATTCTATTCCCTGTTCTATTGTATTATCTATCCTATCCTATTCTCTATTCTATCGTATTGTAAATTTGCACAAACGAGCATGTATTTTCCCCCCCGTTGTGCCTTCACAAGCCTTTCCTTAGCAGAGGGCCAGGCCTTTTCTCCTTGAATCATAGGCAGAGTGTCAGAGGCCATCCTTGCTTGCTGTCACTTCAACAGATACACACGGCCTCGCTTGCGGGCCCCAAACTGTAGTATCTCCGAAAAATAAGAGGCAGTGTCCTGCTCCTTTACTGACTCATAAATTATGTGGAGTGTAGCACGCAGAGCTACAGCCTTAAATGAAACAGCCACAGTGTTTTAAAAGGATTCATGGCAGGTAAGTGAGTGCCAGAGACAGTAAATAAATAAACAGGCTCGGTTAATCTTTTGATGTGCATCCTGAACCAACCTGAATTGCTCGTTTATTTTTTATTATTATTCTTTTTATTTCTGTATATGTCCATTCTTGGAAATAATCTGACGTGTCCTGACAAGGGAGGCGATTTAGGCTTGAAATATACTAAATAATAGCGTTTCCTGGCTACATTATGCAGGTAGTCCTCCACTTATGACAAGGGTGCCCAAAAGTTCTGTTCCCAAGCGAGACGGTGGTTAAGTGGAAAGTCCCAGATCTGATTGTGGTCCTGAACCAAGGACTACCTGAAGGGGAGGAAGGCCGTTCTTTCAACCCTAAACTGAGTTTGCTCCGATTTAAGGTCGTGATTTGTCCTGCTGGCTTTGCGATTTACAAGGGGTTTCTGTGGGAATACTAAATGCCGCCTAACTCCAATAAAATAAAAGCAAAGCGAGTGCTTTCCAGAAGGCAGGGCAGCTGGTCCTCAATTTACAACCACGGTGTATGTTGCTAAGCAAGAAATTTGTGAAGTGATTTCATGACTTTTCTCGCCACGTGTGATGGCCCAGAGTGGGATACAAAACAAACACAGTCACAGAAAACAGGTGAAGCCCCTTTTATTCCTTCACTTTGCTTCCAAGCTCCAAATATCTTTGACGGAAGACAAAAAACACTCCCACACAAACAGTCACAAGAAGAAGGAAAAAAGCAACACAAACCAGGCAAGTATAAGGGCTGGAGGACATCCACAGATAATACGCACTCGGAAGGACGCCAAATTCAGAGAGGAACCATAAACTAGAGATATTTACATGCTTTGTTTCCAGCGTTTGCCCGTATGCCTGTCCATCCTCTTATTCAGTTGTCACAGCTGCAGCCCATGAAGAGGATCAAGGCCCTCTCCTCCTGAGGAGACCACGTCTCTCCCTTATCCTCTCCTCCCTGCGTGCCCTAGGATGGAGCAGGGATGGGCCTGGGTCCTCCTCTGACTGCCCAGCCGGCCTCTGCCCTTCCCCAGCCTCCTCCACAACCTCTGGAGCCACACTCCCGCTCCTTGTCGGCTGTTCCTCCTTTCCCTCAGAGTCAGCCTCCAACAGGGGCACGACACCACATTTCCTAAGCGAAATGCGCTGTCATCGTTAAGCGAGCCACATGGTCATTAAGTGAATCTGACTTCCCTTCTTGACTTGGCTTGTCTGAAGGTTTCAAAAGGATTGCGAGGCCCCGGGGGACGCCTGCGACCATCGTAAATACGATCCACGTGCCAAGTATTCGAACGTGACCTATGGGGATGCTGCGGCGGTCATAAGGGTGGGAAATGGCCGTAACTCTCTTTTTTCAGGACCATTGTCACTTTGAACGGTCACTAAATGAACTGTTTGTCCATCGAGGACTATCTACATCTTTCAGGTTGTGGAAACGTCAAATGCAAATGAAAAGAGGGATGATAACAATAGCCAGGCATCCTGAGTGTGACCGAGATTTAATCGTGATAAAAAGTGGTCGTAAAAAATGGGTACAGGGAGCCCTTGGCCTACCATCCAAGCCCAAGATTTCCGTTGCTAAGTGGGACATTTGCTGGGGGAGAGTTTGACCCCTGTTTGACCCCCTTTCTCGCCACTGTGGTTAAATGAATCCCTGCAGTTATTAAAATTAGTCCCCTGGTTGTTAAGTGAATCCGGCTTTGCTTGTCCGAAGGTCGCAGAAAGGAATCACGTAACCCCAGGATCCAGTGACCCTCACAAATATGAATTGGCTGCCAAGCCTCTGAATATTGATCAGTGGGACCAGGGGGAGGCTGCAACGGTCATAAGTGGAAAAAATACGGTCACAAGTCGCTTTTTTCAGTGCCGTCGTAACTTTGGTCACTAAATGAACCGTTGCAAGTCTAGTGAAGAGCAGGACCAGGGGAGACAGGATAACAGTCTTCCAATATTTGAGGAGGGGCTGCAACAGAGAGAAGGGGGTCAAGCTATTTTCCAAAGCACCCAAAAGCCAGACAAGGAACCATGGACCAAGGAGAGATTCATCCTGAAAATACGGAGAAATTTTCTGACAGTGAGAACTATCAACCCAGGGAACAGAAGTTGCCCTCAGAAGTGGTGAGAGCTTCATCCCTTGAGGCTCTCAAGAAGAGATTGGACTGACATCTGTCAGAAATGGTGCAGGATCTCCTGCTTGGGCGGGGGGTTGGACTAGATGACCTACAAGGTCCCTTCCAACTCCGGTTATTATCCGACTGTCTTTATTCCCTAAGCCAGATTCCTAGAGAAGCACAGGGATTTTGACAGGCATGGGGAGACTCAGGATAAGAAAAACAAGGCCAAATAGGCTGAAAAAAACAGCTTCTATCCCGAGGCAATAACGCAATTGAATTCTACTGTTTAGTGCAGTGTTGGGTGCGGTGTTGTGGGTTTGCAATTCAATGTGTGAAGGATGTGTCTTTGTGTTTATTTTCATGGTCACGATGTGCACCGAAGATGGTGGTTTGATTTCGTTGTGCGAGGTGCAGTGACAATAAAGGAAAGTAAACTAGACTAAACTAAGCGAGAGTTTTTAATCGTCTTCTCCGACCTGCTGTCCATACAACTTATCCAAAGAGAACGGCTACCCGAGGTCCCTCCCATTTAAAAATAGTATTCTCTATTTTAAAATATAATTGTATAATTCTGTCGTGCAACTGGACTTCCAGGAGATGCACTAGATATTTAGCAGACCCTGCACCTTTGAAAAACGCTGGAGGTTTAAACATAACCCCTGCAGCCACAAACAACATTCCAAAGTAGGGGCACAATTCTCTTTTGTCTCTAGTGCACGTTACTGTTAATTATCCCATTTAATTAACAGTAAACCGAGTCACTTTTCCTTCAGTGGAAAGGAAGCCTTGACTTTGCCCTTCTGTGTGGAGTTTTATTGGAGATTGCTGTTAATTTCCACCGATGAGCTGGAGGCTCGTTGGCAGCCTTTCCAAAAAAAATTTTTTTAAAAAGGCAAAGAGATTCTTTGGGTCTCCCACTGAGTTTTATTGCAAAGAGAGGTTTGCAGATCTCCGCTGGTCTTTAATAAGCCCGGCAAACTTTCCATACAAAGAACGGTTGCAGGAATGTCCAGTCTAGTGAAGAGAAGGACCAGGGGTGACCAGAGAGCTGACTTCTCATATTTGAGGGGCTGCCCCACCCCAAAAAAGAGGTCGGCTTATTTTCCAAAGCACCAGAAGGCAAACAAGAAGCAATGGATGGAAACTGATCAAGGAGAGAAGCAACCTAGAACTAAGGAGGAATTACCTGACAGTGAGAACAATTAAATCAGTGGCACAATTTGGGTTCAGAAGTCGTGAGTCCTCCATCAATGGAGGTTCTCAAGAAGAAACTGGACAGCCGCTTGTCTGGAATGCTATAGGGTCTCCTGCCTGAACAGGGGGTTGGACTAGAAGACCTCAAAGGGTCCCTTCCCACTCTGTCATTCTAAGTCGCAGCTTCGTGTTCTCCAAATTGTGAAGGCAAGACCTCAAGAGTTGGCAACCCGGGGTGTTAATTTACTGTGCAAATGAGCAGAGCATCCCTTGAAGCTGGTGGAAGAAATACTTAAGGTATTTCGGTTAACATGAGTCGAAGGTTTTATTTTCATTTCTAAGGAGAACTGCCACCCTGCGTGTTTTTCTTGCATCAAATAAAATGCGCCCATAGCTTCTGTGATACAGGTCGTCCTCGACTTACGACTACAGCTGAGCCCGAAGTTTCCGTTGCTAAGGGAGACACTTGTCAAGTTTTGCCACATTTTAGGATCCTTCTTCCTACCGTTGTTAAGTGGATCCCTGCAGTTAAATGAGCAACACGGTCGTTAAATGAATCCAACTTCCCTATTGACTTTGACCCTGGGACATTGTAACAGTTATAAATACGAAGCAGTTGCCAAGCGTCTAGATTTTGCTCACCTGATGGTAGGGATGTTGCAACAGCCATAAGTGTGAAAAATGTTCATAAGTTGTCATTTTTTTCAATGCCATTGTAACTTTGAATGGTCACTAAACGAAATGTTGTAAGTCAAGAACTCCCTCCTTTTATTTTTAATCAGAACTGCTTTAGTGTGTGTTTCTCCCCCAATTTGCACCAGGTAAAACAAAGATGCGGCGGTAACTTATGAGACACCTATCCAGTCATGCGCTCAACATTAATTGAATTCCCTATCTCCCTTGCTCTGAGTTACTTCCTGTTCTGAGCCAGGCTTCGTAAATTGTAATTAATCACAAACTTGTTTTAAAAGCAAAACCTATTTTACTGCAACACTGGGAATTGTTTTCATTCCTAGCCAGAACTAATCTCACACAGTTCCCCAAGATAAGCACACACCTTTCAGTTCTGTGGCATGCTGCCAAAAACAGAAATATCCAATTAACTATAAAAGAAACCAACCGAAGTACACAGAGCTTCAAAGATGACTTGGAACCGATTGAATGACTTTGCTTCCTGCAAAGGTTTCGTCATCTTGGCCTGACTTTTATATTTTATGGGAGGGGCCATCACCTCCCAGCCTTACTCCCGAGTGGCCCCTTTTGTTTCAGTTGGTCTCGTCTTCTGGCAGCTATGCACACATACGCACTAGGAACAGGCTCCCTCTGTTCCTCTGCCTTGCTGCTGTCAGATTCCGGAGGCTCCAAAGTCAGCACCCCACTCCCAGATGGTCCTGGCCCCATCTCTGCATTGGATGCAGGACCCTTGTCTGACTCCTCTCCAGACTCCTGGACTGGTCCCCCCTTCTTCCCCAGTGTCCAATTCCGCTGCCGGTGAACCACAACAGCTTCCTTACTTCTTTTATTTATTTTTCAAATTGCAGATTATCATCCGGAGGTTTACAAGATCCCAGATTACAGCAACGATGTGAACGGCAATGCCAAAGAAATACAAACACTTTATTTAGGTACGTTGTCATGGGGTTTAATTTCCAAGCCTTACGTTGGGGCAGAGCGAACGACGTGTGTGTGTGTGTGTGTGTGAGTGTGTGTGTGTGTGTGTGAGTGACAATGTGGATCTGCACAACCAGAAACATTGTCTGCTCTTCGATAGCCAGTCCTTTCCAAAGACTTGGCGTTCTTATTATTATTCTTATCATTATTTGGCGGGGCAGATTGCCGGCATATCTTTTATTAACATTTGCTTTTAAAAAAAAAAAAATCGTTCAATTGTAAGATGCAAATGGTGCTAATTGTCACTCACCCGGAAAACCAACGCTGAGTGTGCATCTTGCAGCTCTTTGCTTAACTCGTATTTATTTTGCATATTTGCCGGCGTGCTTCACTTAGCAGAAGTCGATGTAATTGAGGGCGTTACGTCTTTGACATCTGGAGAACAGGAATTCAATTTCCAAGAAGTCGCTCTTTGTTTGGTATTTTTTTTTGCCACGGCCATCGAAGGGATTTACTGTGTTGCCTCCATGCAAACTCCCTTCCCCTGCTGCTTATTTCTCAGGAAGCAGAAAAAAATTACATTCAGTCAAGCCGTCCGAAAGGGGCGAAGAAAAATATTAGAAATATTATAATGGGCAACCCTGGACCCATGATCATAATTGAGCCCAAAATTCCTGTTGCTAAACAAGACAGTTGTTAAAGTGAGTTTTGTTCCGTTCTACGACCTTTCTTGCCACCTTTGTTAAGTGAATCACTGTTAAGTTAATAGGAGAGGAGAGGAAAGAAATATGGAATAAAATAGAACAGAAGAGAAATATGGAATAGAAGAGAAAAGGAGAGAAGAGAGAGAAGAGAGTAGAACAGAACAGAACAGAACAGAACAGAATAGAATAGGTGGAATGAAATGGAATAGAAGAGAAAACAGAATAGGATAGGGTAGAATAGAATAGAATAGATATTGGAATGAAGAATAGAATAGAATAGAATAGAATAGAATAGAATAGAATAGAATAGAATAGGTGGAATGAAATGGAATAGAAGAGAAAACAGAATAGGATAGGGTAGAATAGAGTAGAATAGAATAGATATTGGAATGAAGAATAGAATAGAATAGAATAGAATAGAATAGAATAGAATAGAATAGAATAG
>NW_020769366.1:5181559-5195960 GCF_900518735.1 Pseudonaja textilis | reverse complement strand
CTATCTATCTATCTATCTATCTATCTATCTATCTATCTATCTATCTAATATCTTCATCTCTCTCTCTCTCTATCTCTCTATATATATACTGAAGGCAAAATAATCAGGTCAGGAGGAAAAAAAATTGTTCCTGCCCTGATTTTTAAAAAAAAGAGGGGGGGAGGGGATTCGTTTGGATAACAAGAGCCTTTTACTTTTGCTCTCCTTGCTTGTATCTTCGCAAAATATTTAAGGACGACAGTTCACTTAGGGACCATTCAAAGTTGCAACGCCACTGAAAAAAGTAACTTAGGGCCGATTTTCACACTTAAGACCATAGCAGCTGTCCCCGTGGTCATGGGATCCAAATTCAGACGTTGGGCAACTGACTCATATTCACGACGATTTATTGCGTCCCTGGGGGTCACGTGATCCCCTTTTGTGACCTTCTGGCAGGCAACGTCAAAGGGGAAGCCAGATTCACTTAACGACTGGGTTACTAATTTAACGACAGCAGTGATTCACTTAACAAACATGGGAAGAAAAGCGGTTAAATGGGGCAAAACTCGCTTAGGGACACAAATTTGGGGCTCCCTTGTGGTCTGCCCTGTATTTGGGTCCAGACTTTAAAAAAAAAATGGTATTAAAATAGTCAATCGGATTGAGGAGGCGTCATTTTATGGACGATGCTTTTCACCCAGGAGAGATTTTGGTGGGGGAAATCCATCTTGTACGACGGCGGCTGGATTTCAATATCCATTTCCGCTCATGCTTAAAATGCTTGATGGTTTCTTGCCGTGATTTTGCTTCCCGCTAATGAAATGTATTTCCATGCCCCAGCAGGCAAAACAGCAACCCTCGGCTGCAAACATGCAGAGACGCAGAATGAAATAAGTATGATCATAAATAAAATTAATACTTAAATGAGACCGGGGACGTAATTGTTTTTAAATGGGCCATTTTGTAGCTGGCTTTTTTTTTCTTCCTCCTTTTCTTTTTGCATTCATGCAGCAAAGGCCTTGGATGGATGCTGCGTTCTGGACGTTAAATAAAATCTGGTTTTCTTTTCAATTTGCTTTGCCTCCTCATCGGATGCGACACGCCTGCTACCTATCCAGTTACCGCTGAGTCTTCTGCAAAACAATACCCATATTTTCTTAATTTTAACTAAAAATACAAGCACAGAGAGATCTTTGTCAGTTCTTGCAACAAGAAGGGGGGGTTTGTCTCTTTCGAGAAAGGAATCTGGTTTTCTTGACAGCTGGAAATATGGCAGAGAATCAATTGCAGGGAAGGGTCTTCAAATTTGCATCCGGAGAGTCCTTGGCTTAACAACCGTCACTCAGCCCAGAATTACGATCGTAAATTGCGCTCATTGTTAAGCGGCTCGCCACATGACTGATCCAATTTTAAGGCCGTCGTTAAGTGAAGCCCTTTTCTACAAGGGGTGCTGTTGTGGTTTGCCGGCAGCCAGTCAGACAATGGGAAAGAAAGGGGATCAGTCCAGGTGTCTGGAGAGGACTCCAACGAGGGTCTTGCGTCCGATGCAGGGATGGGGCCAGGACCATCTGGGAGTGGGCTGCTGCCTTCGGAGCCTTCGGAGTCTGGCAGCAGCGAGGAAGAGGAATAAGGGGAGCCTGTTCCCAGTGCACCTGTGCACAGAGCTGCTAGAAGGCGAGAGCAGCTGAGACAAAAGGGGCGACTCAGGAGTAAGGCTCGGAGGTGATGGCCCCTCCCATAAGGTATAAAAGTCAGGCCAAGATGACGGAACCTTTGCAGGAAGCAATGTTGTTCAATCGGTTCAGAGTCATCGTTGAAGCTCTTTGTACTTCGGTTGGTTTTTCTCCTAGTTTATTTGACACTTCTGTTCTTGGCAGCACTTCCCAGGAAACAAAGGTGGGTGCTTATCTCGAGGGACTGTTTGAGATTCATTCCCGGCTGGGAATGAAAACAATTCCCAGCGTTGCAATAAAACAAGACTTGTTTTTAAAATAAGCGTGTGCGTAATTACGGTCTTGGTCCGAACAGGTGCTTTTTGTCAGAAAGCAGGAATAAACACCCACCTTGGTGTAAACGAGTTGACCAATTGACCGCCAGATGCTGCACACTGCTGTAAATGTGGGCCAATGACTAAGGACGCAAAATGTGACCATGGGGAATCGGCCGTCAGAATTTCTAATCTGGATCATAATAAGTAACTTTTTTGGGCATGGGGGGTCTTTTGCAATTTCAAATGGTCACTAACGGGGACTGGTCGCAAGTCAAGGGCATTTTTACCGGTGTGTACAGTGACGTACAGGTAATCCTCGTGCTAACAACAGTTCGTTTAATGACTGTTAGAAGTTATAATGGCACTGAAAAAAATGACTTACGGCCATTTTTCACACTTATGACCTTTGTAGTAACTGGCAGGTATTTATGATGGCTTTGTGTCCCGGAGGGTCACGTGATCCACTTTTGCAACCGTCTGACAAACAGAATCGACAGGGAAGCTGGATTCACTTCACAGCCATGTTGTTGCCAACTTACCAACTGCAAGGTTTCATTTAGCAGTTGTGGCAAGCAAGGTCTTAAAATGGGGCAAAACTCTGCCCGTTTTAACAATTGTCTCACTTAGCGACAGAGGTCGGGCTCAGTTATGGTCATAAGTCAAGGACCAGCTGAATAGGCAGGCTACCTGGGAAATGTCTTTTGCTCTCTCGATCGGGATGGCTTCCTAGGCCACGTTCGCTTCTACCAATGGTCCTCGGTCCCCCTTTTTTCCAGGCCGTAGTAACTTCGGACAGTCACTAAGTGAACTTCTTTCTTTTTTCTTTTCTTTTTTTTTGCATGAAGTTTTTTCATTTGATAACATATAAAAATTTCATTTTTGGTTAAACAGCGTATTGTCTGGGTACAAATAGTTTTAGTAAATAGTCATCAATATTCATTACATTGATATTCATTCTATCATCATCATCAGACTTTTCATTGTTCCTTTTCTCATATCTCCATGTTTCTAACTTCTGTTTTTGTTAGCTAACCATTGATCAAATAGGTCCCAAGTCAAAATAGCGAACTGTTATAAGTCAAGGACTGCCTGTAGAGCAGTGGTGGGATTCAATTTTTTTTTTTAGTACCGGTTCTATGGGCGTGGCTTGGTGGGCGCGGCAGGGGAAGGATACTGCAAAATCCCCCTTCCCTTCCCACCCCACTAACCTGCTTTCCAGCTCCATTTTCCTCTGCGGGGCAACCAAAGGAGACCCAGCCAATCAGCTGGGACTCAACGGGAGGCGGAGAAGAGATGGGACTGGCGGAGACAGTCAGAGGCGGGATTTATGCTGGTTCTCTGAACTACTCAACATTTCCACTACCGGTTCTCCAAAACCGGTCAGAACCGGCTGAACACCCCCTCTGCCTGTAGAGCAATGTTATTGTATTCCCCCATTTACGGTCGTGTTTTCTGTTCGATTCTAGGTGATGAAAGCCGGGAGATTAAAAAACAGATCACGGGGATGAGAAGACTACTGAACGACAGCGTGGGACGGATCTACCAGCGAGTCGGGAAAGAAGGGGAAAAGTTGAAGGAAGAAGTCCAGGATTTGGACCTGGCCTGGACTCCGCGGCTGAACCCTCCTGCGGACACCCCTGGCCACCTCCAGCCATTGCAGAGCAGCTCCTGGAACGAATTGTCTCCCCAGACCGGACACTATTCAGGGCAGTACGGCACCCGCTCCAAAACCTCTTTCCAGAACCAGGCCAGAACCCTGGGGACAAACGGTACGAGATAGAGATTTCAGTTTTTCTACCTGTATGTTCTGACCTAGGCTTCCTTAGCGAGCATAACACACAATCGTAGTCCCAGCAAAGCCTCTTTTATTTCCGCAGCTGTGAATCACGTTCATTCACAGCCGGCAAGCCTTGGCAAACAGTCTTTCAGGGGTACGTTGATAAACACCCATCTTACCACACTTGGAATGCGGCCTGAGAACGAATTGTCCGACGCAGGGCAAGGCCAAACTTGGCACAGAGTCAAACAGAACTTTTCAGAGCTTGAACCAGACGAATTAATTGCTTCCTGCAAAAGCTCACATCCCCTTCGCTCCTCTTTTGTGTCTTTATGGGAGGAGCCAATCATCTCTGAGGTGTGGCCTTACTCCACAGTCGACCCTGTTTTCTCAATGGTTCTTGTCTTCTGGTAGCCCCCCAGAAGCTCCCTCGCATCACTGCTGTCCAGACCCAAAGGCACCTGCTTACTGCCAGCCTGCCCTGGCCCCATCCCTGCCTCCGATGCAGAGTCCTCGTCCGAGCCTTCCTCAGCCTCCAGACACGGCCCAGGTTCCTCCCCAGCCTCCTCACTACTGTCTGACTCTGCTACCAGCTCATCAGCTGCTGGCCGGCCACAACACTGTAAACCACGATTGATCAGAGTTTCATTATGTCGAGTTCCCAGGTCACAAAGGAAGACAAAACTCCCAAGCTTTTTTTTTGTCCTTACATGACAGGTAATCTTCGGCTTATGACCACAATGGAGCCCAAATTTCTGTGGCTAAGCGAGGGGCTCAAACCACTCACCCACCCCGTTTTACAGCTTCACTCACCACAGTTGTGAAGTGAATCACTCCAGTTGATAAGTTAGTCACCTGGTCGTTAAGTGAATCCAGCTTCCTCGCCGACTTTGCTCATCGGGAGGTCGCAAGAGGGGGTCACGTGACCCTGGGATGCTGCGATGGTCATAAGTATGAGTCAATTGTCCAGCAATCTAAATTTTGATCATGTGACCGCGGGGATGCTGCGACAATCATAAGTGTGAAAAATGATTCTCAATTAATAAAAATCAACATAAAAAAAATGTTAAAAATTATGGTACTCCTGTAGTTGACTTGTTGACTGGGAGTGGTGTGGTGGCCTAGAGGTGGCGCTCTCCCCTCACAATCACGAGTCTGTGAGTTCGAGCCTAGGTAGAGGCAGATGTTTCTCTCTCTGGACACGATGAGAATAGATCTGCTGAACAAAACTCCGCACTGGTGACAGGAAAGGCATCCGGCCAGTAAAAATTGTGCTAGCTCCATTCAGTTGCCCAGATAGACTCCACCCCGCAAGGAATTTTCCAACTTTGCCAAGTCACAGCTGCCATTTTGAACTTCACAATCTCCATCCTGGCAGGCGCCACTGGAAGGGCCTAAGGGCAAGACGGAGTCCAGTTTATATCGGTTTCTCTTTATTAGTTCTCTTTCTCTTCTTGAATTAAATATCTAATTGCATGTATCAGTGGCTTTTTTAAAAAAAAACCCAATATACAGGTGAACCTCAACGTACGGCCACGATGGGGACCAACGTTTATATTGCTAAGTGAGTTTTACCCCATTCTACGACTTTTCCGGCCAGAGTCGTTTAATGAATCACTGCCGTTCAGTTTGTAATATGGTCATTAAGTGAATCATCGAAGTTGTTAAATTAGTCACAAGGTTGTTAAGTGAATCTGGGATCCCGCGCGACCCCAGGGACGCTGCGACCGTCCTAACTCCGAGTTAGCTCTCCGGCCGTCTGAATTTGGATCCTGTGACCCTGAGGGAAGGGCTGCAACGGTCACAAGTGTGAAAAATTGTCCTTTTTTTTCCAGTGCCATTGTAACTTTGAACGGTCACTAAACGAACTATTGTTAAGTCAAGGACTTCCTGCGTTCCTTTCATTGTCCTAAAATAAATGATAAACTGGTTACCCCACAACATGAAGTGGATCTAAGGCAGCCTGCTCTAATCTTCTTCCGGAGAAAGATTATTATTATTATTATTATTATTATTATTATTATTATTATTGTTATTATTTAAAGTTGATAAATATGGATGATGTTAACCAAGCCCTGCTTTTGACTTAAAATATCAGCAGTTTTCCTTCTTTATTCCCCACCCCCATTTATGGTACATAAAGGAGATTTGCATGTTTAGTTTCTTACCCGATGCTAATGGCGATAATAATGTAATTCTCCCGTGTCCCACTGGGAAAAACCAACGTTTCATTTATGACTATTTTTCCCTCTTTGAGGGTGTTTGGACCTGCACACCCTCATTAGAAATGCATTATATTTGTCGCAGGGGAAAAAAAATAGATGACAAAAATAATTAATTTCAGCCTATTTGGCTTTGCGCAAACGTGGCCACCGTCCCCACCAGAATATTAAGGAGCAGGAAGAATCCATATGGATAATTTGGGGTTACTTGCAATCCTAAAGGAGGCCGTGAATCGCCATTGGTCAGCTAAGGGGTCCTTAAGAAATGTTGTGCAACTGCACCTCGTAGCAGCAGCCGTTGCGAACGTGGTTAAGCGGGAACCGCGCAGTCCTTAGGGGAGGACCTCACAGCAAGACCACTTCGTCTTATGCAGGGAGTCCTCCACATACGGCCACAATGGAGCCCAGAATATCTGTTTCGAAGTGGGTTTTGTCCCATGTTACGAATTCTCTCGCTGCGTTCGTTGAAGCGGGTGGCTGCAGTGGATAAGCTAGTAAGACTAGTAAGTCTTACTACTAGTAAGCTAGTTGTTAAGCAGATCAGGCTTCCTCCCTCTTGACTGATTACACATAATCAGAGTTGGAAGGGACCTTATGAGTCATCTAGTCCAACCCCCCCGGCCCGAACTTATCAGAGGGTCGCAAAAAGGGATTACATGGCCCCAGGACGCTGCAGCCGTCATAAATATGAATCGGTTGCCGAGCATCTCATTTGGATCGCAACGGTCGTAAGGGTGAAAAAAAGGTCCTCAGACCCTTTTTCCACTGGCGTTGTGCCTTCGAACGGTCGCTAAATGCACCCTGCTTAAGTCAAAGACCACCTGTATTGCGTGGTACTCTCAGAGGAGCCAGGGCCGCTCGCAGAAAGGAGGTGTGGCTGCGACTTCTGTTGGGGTTCCACAAACTCCGCTCCACAATGTGAAGGCAGCCTGCTTTGGCCAGAGTTGCCATTTTTGTGGTCTCCTCTGCACGTTTACACAACGCAAAGAGGAAGGCAATCAGCCCAGGCCTCTCACCCAGATTTGGTTTCGGGGTTTTCGGCTTGCCGGCTGCAAGTAGCGACCATTTCCCAGGAAGAAGCCCAGCGTGGAGGCGATGCGTAGGGGAAGCGGGGAGCTAATGGTGTGGATTTCTTTTGTTTTCCCCAGGAGAAATCCCAGTGGCCAACGCCGCCTCCGCCTCCTCCTCTTCCGGATCAAACTGTTGCACTTGCAATTGTCAGCCAGCTCTGCAGGCCATTCTTCAGGAGCTGAAAACTATGAGGAAGATCATGCAGATCCAAGCCGGTAAGACAATCGGTCTTTCGAACCCCCCCCACACACACACAAACTGTGGGGGTCCCCCTGTCTCTCATTTTACAGGGTTGGCCTCAAAGAAAACATCTATGGAGATTGTCCCAAAGTTGTTTCCCCACCGCCCCCCCCCCCCAAAGAGCCAACTGGACTTTCTGGCTTATTCTTTGAAGAATTTCACTTCTTATCTGAGAAGCTTCTTCCATTCTGAGTTGATCTGAACTGAACGGAGAAACCGAAGAAGCTTCTGGGACAAGAAGCAAAATGTCTTCAAGGAAAAACCAAGAAAGTCCAGCCACTTTCTGGAAAGACATCTTTCGGGTCAGGGTTGTCCCATGGTTGCTTTTCCAAAAGTCAAGTGGACTTTCTTGATTTTCTTTGAAGATGTTTTGCTCCATCCAGTCAGAACTGAAGAAGCTTCTTGGATGGGAAGGGAAACGTCTTCAGAGAAAAACAAGACCGCCCAGTCGTCTCTTGGAAAAAAAAGCACCTTTGGATGATGGGGACTCTCCATAAACACACAACTTCATGACTTTGCTTAATAATTATGGAGATTCTCTATCATCCCGTTGTCCCAAAGGTGCTTTTCCAAAAATCAGCTGGACTTTCTTGGTTTTTTTTCCTTGAAGAGGTTTCGCTTCTTATCCAAGAAACTTAAATTCACTTCTGATTTGAACTGAACTGAAGAACTGAGGAAGCCTCTGGGCCAAGAAGCGAAACTTCTTCAAGGAAAAACAAAGTCCGGCTGCCTTTTTGGGGGGTGGTTGGGAAGCACCTTTGGGGTCTCAAAGAAAACTTTTGCTAAAGAAAAGTAAGGGTGGGATTTTTTTTTATTTTTGCTTTTTATTGTCCAAGTATGTTTTTATCAGTGGCAGTCCTTGAATTGTGACCACAAATTCTGACCGTTCATCAGTTTTGCTTGCCTTCAGTTCCACAGAAGTCATGTTGGCTACCTTAGATCACTTGGCAGCTTGGAAGGCGTGTTGAGTTCAACTCCCAGGATTCCCCAGCCAGGAGTTGAAGTCCACAAGCCTTAAAAGTTGCACCGGGTTCATCCCAAGTCACAAAACAGCTCAGCACAATTTGACTTGGTGTCCGACTTCTGGCTGGGGAATTCTGGGAGTTGAAAGTCCGCCGATCTTAGAACCGGCACGGGTTGAAAAAAAACAACCACTGCTTTAGACGATCTTTCGCCATCTTTATGCACGGAGATGCTTGCAGCCGTCACGGCCTGTATCTCCCCGTCCTTCTTTCCTTCCGGGACTCCGTGGGACTCCGTTGGGTGGAGGCGAGTTTTGAGGGGTTCTGGCGATGCCGAGAGGGGGAGCAAAGATTTGTCATTTCAGAAAGGAAAAACCTTGCAAGCTTCTGACCTCTTTTTCTTTCTTTTCTTCTCTCAGCAGCTGCCCAGAACCGACCTCAGCCCCTGGTTCCTCTGGCTACCTTGCAGAAATCCACAGTCTCAAGGAAGAGGAATAAAAAGAAAAAAGTGACCCCAAAGACTGTCGAGCCCCTTGCTGTGAAACAGGAACCGGGCCCCGGCAAGAACAGCAGGAAGTTACCCGCGAATTTGGTTGACCGGTTGAGCGTGGAAGCGGCCGAGGCCTCCGTGAAAACGGAGCCGCCGGTTTCAGGATTCGGCATCGTGCTCGAATCCTCGTCTTCAGATGTAAGTGGACGAGAGGCAGTCGGTTGCAGGCAGACCTTGGCTTACGATAGTCCGTTCAAAGCTACAGGCGGCACCGAAAAAAAAGGGACTTGACAAGCCATTTTCCACACTTAACGACCGTAGGAGCATCCCCGTGCTCCTGCGATCAAAGTCCAGGCACTTGGCAATTGATTCGTATTTATGACAGTTGCGGTATCTGGGGGGGGGGTCATGTGATTCCCCCCCCCTTCGGTGACCTTCTGATGAGCAAATGTCAAGGGGGAAACCAGGTTTCACTTAACATCCGCGTTACCAGTTTAATAACTGCCATGATGCACTTAGCAACGGTGGCAAGAAAGGTGGTAAAATGGGGTAAACTCACTTGACAAATGTTTCACTTAGGAAGTTTGGGCTTAATTGTGGTTGTAAGTCAAGGACTATAAATACTGAAAACCTTCCATTGGTGATATAATAATAATAACAACAATAACAATAATAATAGCAATAACAATAATAATAATAATAATAATCTTCTTCTTCTTCTTCTTCTTCTTCTTCTTCTTCTCGACAATTCTGGCCCAGTGTCCTACATTTTCCTAGCAGTTCTTAAAATAATGTTACTTTCCTTAGGGACATTTCATTAATTCATGAGACAGAACGTCAAGGCTGATCAAATATATGCTGCATATGTCTTGTATATATCTTATTTTTTTTTCCCCAGAAGAGATGAGTGTGCACTGGGTGACTTTGTGCCCATCACCAGGAGATGGGGAGTTCTAGTTCTACCTTAGGCACGAGAGCCAGCTGGGTGACTTTGTAAGTGGAGGACTTGCCGTAGTTTGCAGGGCGACTGTGAGAGCTGGAAAAGCAGCATTTGATATATATATATATATATATATCCCCCCTTTCGAATGAGACGTTTGTCGAACATTTATCTGGCAAGGCGAAAAACCGCTTTGGAGTTTTGCTGGAGACAAGGTTGGCAAAGAAGCCAAGCTTTCATTTCTTCAGCGGACTTTTTTTCATTTTGAGAGGACAGTTTCCAATTTCCTAAGTGCGCCCAGATCACAGAACTTAATTAAATTCGGTATCAGTGATCATAAAAGAAAGGATTTGTGTAGAGGATACGGTGCCTTTCTATGTAGAAGTGTAAACTAATAACGCAAAAGGAGGAGCAGTCTGATAATTCACTTACGTGGAGGCCAGCTATGCCTGGTAATCAGATTAGTATCTCATGCCCCTAAGATCCGTATTGCAATCCATAATAAAGGACTTTATGCATTTATTTATTTTTTGTGCTACTGGTGCTATAATTAAAATTAAAATGTCTAGAAGGAGAAGACTGGAAACTTCTCCTTTAGTTTTACAGCTTAGTCTAAATTTTGTTTTCATTTCGGTCTTCGGTTTTATCAGAGTTTTGGACACGCAGGCTCCATTTGTTTGAACCACATCGATGCAAGGAAAATTGAAGTCTGGTTGAAAATCTTGGTTTTTCTACACCAAGACCTTGCTCTTGTGACTTTTTGGATTTTTTTTAAAAAAAACAACTTTTAATTGGGTATTTATTAAAGCATGGTGTTAAAAATATGGATCACAGATGGATATTTCTCACTGAAGATTTCAGAAGTGCTATGAGGTTTGTTCAGGTTTAATCTCAAGAATGCCTCCTTATGGGAGTTTGAGTCCCAGAAACAGATGAAAGGCGAAATAATCTATCAAATTGGCAAAGAAAATATCTTTTAATCGGTTACAACATTTTATAAATGTTTAGGGTTTACTCATTTTAGCCCAACAAAGTTGAAGCAATATTAGTGTTAATTATATACACAATTGCCTTGATTGTTTTCTGTTATCATACTTGGAGAATGGCCGTGAGAAGCTCAATTGGGTACTGATTGCTGGCGATTGGAAGATAAGTCCCCACTAAAGGAATCTGGAATAAATCAGCATTTTATTTTATGTGACCAGAATACAAACAGATTCATTTAGGAAACATAACCCAAAGAAAAGTGCAGATCACTTTAATTGGATCTCTAATTGAAGTCTGATCTTCCCTGCGCAGAACCTCCATGAAGAAACTTATTTCAATCTTTTTTCTAAAAGATTTTTGATAGATTTATAGTCCTGCGTTTTTCCCCCCCCAGGATTATTGTTGGGGCTATGGTATGGTGTGTTTGCTGGAACTGTGCACTCATTATAGAAGATAATGGGTGCTTATTATAGAAGTTTATCCAATTTTATTCTGAATTCTGACACTGCCTTGGAATTCACTAATCACGCTGCTGTTTTTATCCTGGTTTTGGTCTGCCAGGGTGGGAGCTGAAGTGACTCGCTTAATCTCAGACCAAATCTGCAAAATTTACAACTGCCGTTTGCCTTGGATAGTTAATTGGCTGATTATTAATAGACTGAGAAAGGGACGGTGCACAATCGAGGGCTTTGTTGCAAATGTCTTTCCAGTTAAGTGTGTGCAGTTGTGTCTCATGGGCAAATGGCACTTTTTCTGGAAAGTTGTGACTCCCAAACTCGGCGAATGTTTGTTTACTGGATAACTGTTTTGCCCCCTGCAAAATGCATGGCGCTTCCAGCCATCACGAACCCTAGCATTTAAGTAGGGTTTGTAGTAACTGAAGGTCAACTAGTGCTGGTACAGGAAATCCTTGATTTACGACAGCAATTGAGCCCAAAACTTCCATTGTTAAGTGAGGCATTTGTTATGTTTTGCCCCTTATCAGTTGGAAAGCGTACAAATTTTGATCACATGACCCTGGGGGGGGAAATGCTACAATGGTCGTAAGTGTGAAAAACAGTCACAAGTCACATTTTTCAGGGCTCTTGTCATTTTGAAGGGTCACTAAATGAATGGAAGTCGAGGATTACCTCTAAACATATAAGCATGCAGATAATCATCTGCTTGAATGATAAGATGTATAAGATATAAAAAATACTGTATAAGATATGAGATACAAGATATCAGATAATCTTTATTGTCACTTTTTTTCTGTGAACACCCTGGGACACATTAAAAAATGAAACGCTGACGCCTGCTCTCAAAAGAAAATGAATACATACACATACATGTACACACATACATATGGTATCTATCTATATTTTGTATCTATCCATCCATCCATCTATACAAATACACACACACAAACACACATATACATATATTAATTGCAGTCCGTTTTGAATACATAGCAAAAAAAAGAGTCTTGAAAGTTAAAAAGGTTTTCCTTGATTCTCAACATTTATTGCTGATAATAACGTGTTGGCCTGTTAGAGAATGTATTATTTCCAACTTACATTTTAAACGGAGGGTTAACATTGTCAATTCGGTAAGTGAAAACTCTTCTGGCGCCAGTTTAATGTCTTTGTGTCGGTGTGCAATATGGCACGACAACTGTGTATCTGTACTTGTTTTGCCCGCAGAATGATGACGTTGCTAATCCTACCTTGTTATTCCCCCTTTTTTCTCTTGTTTCTGATAGCCAGAAGTGCAGCTTGCTGAGGGTTTTGATGTTTTTATGCCTAAATCGCAACTGGACTCTATTTTAGCCAATTACACTCGCTCAGGAAGCCTCCTCTTTCGAAAACTGGTGTGCGCGTTTTTTGACGACAAGACGTTGGCCAACTCTCTGCCGAACGGCAAAAGGAAAAGGGGCCTCAATGACAACCGGAAAGGATTAGACCAAAATATTGTGGGTGCAATAAAAGGTATTTATTTTTCCCTACTTTTATATACCCCTCCTTTCCAAAAGTCTTCTCAACACAAGGCGGGGTTTTGCCTCTGGAGACAAGACACAGGGAGTCCTGTCAGTGCAGTTGAGCCCACCCCAAATGTTATTGCTAAGCGAGACAGTTGTTACGTGAGTTTTGCTCCGTTTTACGGCTTTTCTTGCCACCGTTGTTAAGCAAATCGCCGCAGTCATTAAGTTAGTAGCATGGTTGTTCAGCGGATCTAGCTTCCCCATGGGCTTGATTGTCACAAGGTCCCCAAAGGGGGAATCGTGTGATCTCCGGGACGCTGAGAACCGTCATAAATACGAGTCTATTGCAATCATTTATGACCATTTGTTTAGTGATTGTTCGAAGTTACGACGTCATGAGGAACAAAGGTGATTTAGGGCTATTTTTCAGACTTAAGGCCGTTGTGGGTCACGTGATAAGTGGCCGATGACTTGTATTCGTGACAGATGCCGTGTCCCTATCTCTCTCTCTCTCTCTCCCTATCTGTCTGTCTTTGAAATATGTATCTGAATCCGTTTTCAGTCCTGCCCAGCTGCCCATCTCCCTGAAGTGGCACCAGTAGGCACCATTCTGCCAAGAAGACTCCTTTTATTGACTTGATGGTGCCACCCAAGTGATGGGACTTGAGGAAGCCTTCTTGGCTCCAGCAGGGAGTCCCCTAGACAGGAGCGGGAAGCGATGCCCTTGCAGGACTCTGCTCTGCCTGGCTCCATTCACCCAAGTCGACTTGATCAAGCTGTCCTTCGAGACACTGTAGTCCCCTTTCTTTCTTCCGGGGGCTCCGTCGGCCTTCGGTCTCCTTAAGAATCAGAAGGGATTGTTGTCCTCTTGGCAATAAAGAGCGGCCCTCCAGAAGATCTGGCCCAAACCTTGGCCCTCCTCTGAATCCGGATTGAGCCGATTGTCTGTCCGATAAGTCAGTTAGAGGGGCAAAGACTTTGCGGTGATATGATTCATTTCATTTCCAATTTCCCTGCGAGGCTTTTGGAGAGGAGGCTGGTTTTGCTCCTGGAGAGCTCATCAGCAAAGAGGATGCTAATAAGGCCATTAAAAGCACTGTAGCTGTGCGGAGCTTTTGACGTTAAACTTTTTTTTTCCCACGTATTTTTATCCTCTGCTGTTCCTGTTAATGCTTGTCTCTGCTCCCTGCCTCAAATGCATCCTTAAGTTGTATCTCAGCTTCAGAGATCCAGTCTAAAACTTAGTTTCTGAGGTGTCCCCAAAGCTCCCTCCAGATATAATTGTGAAAAAAATATGGTTGCGTCTTTCTCCACCTTATCCTTCCCCCCCAAAAATAAAAAATCTCAGACCTGGCTAAATCTACACGTGTGATGTGACTGCTGCCCAAGCAATCTGAATTGAGGTCCTCAAAGATCAAAAACAGGCTCATTCCTGCTCAGTCCAGGTCTTTGTAAGCAACGATGTGAGATAGCTTGCTGTAACTCAAAGTTTTGCTCCGTTTCTGAAATGCTCCTTAATTAGAGAAATATATGGGCCTCTGACTTCGTGAAACGTTGAAACATGCTTGTAAACCAAAGGAAGGAATTGTTGGTCTGTTGGTTGATGACATCTTTCATCATTCTCTCGCGCTTCATTTTTTTTCTGATGTCTTTTCCAAGTGGGGTCGTGGCGCCCTCTGAGCTTGGTGGTTTTCTTGCAGACGTTTTGTGACCCAACTAGGGAATATCATCTGTGTTAGAAGGGAGTGGGGTTTGCAGGGTGGAAGAGAAGGAGAGAAAGACT
>NW_020769366.1:5144026-5180923 GCF_900518735.1 Pseudonaja textilis | reverse complement strand
ATTCCAAGCAGCAGCAGGAGGAGGAGGAGGAAAGAGAATAAAAACTGTTTCTAAGCCCATCAAAAGACAGAATGACAGAGTTGGAAGAGACCTTGGAGGTCTTCTAGTCCAACCCCCTGCTCAGGCAAGAGACTCTCTATTCTTTTGAACAAGTGGCTGTCCAGTCTCTTAAAAACCTCCAGTGATGGAGAAGGAGGGAAGGAAGGAAAGGGAAGGGAAGGGAAGGGAAGGGAAGGAAGGAAGGAAGGAAGGAAGGAAGGAAGGAAGGAAGGAAGGATAACAGGAATTGCAACTAAGAAGAGATACACAGACTTCAAGGCCGGCATTCACAGGTTCTATCTGTGGGAATGGGAATGACAGCACAAAAGTTGCATTGCAAATTCCCCCCCCCTTCTGGGTATACAGGTAGATCTCAACTTACAACAGTTCATTTAGTGACCGACCGAAGTCCCAATGGCATTGGAAAAGGGCACTTAGGACCCTTTCTTCACACTTAACGACCGTTGCAGCCATCCCCGTGGTCACGTGATCAAAATCCAGCCGCTTGGCAACCGGCTCGTATTTGTGACAGTCGCAGTGGGGTCACGCGATACCCTTTTGCGACCTGCTGACCGGCCACGTCGAAGAGTCCCCAGAGTCGCTTAACGAACACGTCCCCAGCTGATCAACGGCAGGGATTCCCTTCACAGCCGTGGCAAGGAAAGCCATAAAGCGAGGCAAGACTCACTTCGCCAATTTCTCGCTTAGCAGCAGAAATGCTGGGCTCAGTCGTGGTCGTAAGTCAAGGACTCCCTGTAGGGAAGACAAAATGCCGGAGAGGAATGAGCGGTTGAGCGGAGATGCCAGCCGCTGGCATCTCCAGAAGCATTTTAAGAATGAGAAGACGGGTGGGGACATGTCTGGATCAAATCCTGAGGGAGAGAGAAGGATTTTGCAGCCGGGGCTTTGCGCTCAAGGGTTTAAGTGGAAAATAACTTCAATTAGGCCGAATCGTTAGAAACCCAGCGAGGCCATTTAGCCTCGTTTCCCTCTTAAACCTGCCAAGGCCAGGGCTGCAGGCAGAACAAGACGCAATGGATGGACAATAACCAAGGCGGGAAGCAACCCGGAACTAAATTTCCAAAGATGGAGGACTTCCTTCTGGAGGTTGTAGCTGCTCCGTCGCTGCAGGACTGGACAACCGTTTGTGGCATAGGCTCTCCTGCTTGAGCGGGGGGGGGGTGGGGTGGACTAGAAGACCTCCGGGGTCTCTTCCAGCTGCGATTGACTTTTCTGGTTTCCCTACAAACACCCCTGCCCCGATTTTGGCTTTTGAAAAAAAAAAAAAACACCTTGACTTTTCGGTGTTTCGCATCGTTTTGTCAAGGGGCTGTTACGGTCTGCTTTGTTTTCAAAGTTTGGCCTTTTTCCTAGAATTCATTGCAGCAAAAAAGAAAAAGAGAGAGAGAGAGAGAAAGGTTTGGCTGAGAAACAAATGTTATCAACAAAAGTGCACTGAAGTGGATTTTTGGAATGCCGCTTTGTGAATTTAAAGTCATATTTTCCACTTTGTATCCTTAATGCAGTGGTGTGTGGTTTTTTTTTTAATGTAATTAAAGTGTTTTTGTGTGGCTTGGCATTTTTCCTGCTCAGTTGTTATTGATTTACATCCGAAAAGGATTTCACGTATTTGTGTGTGTGCATTACGCACCAATAAAATCCTTTCCACTGTAAAAGTTGGTTAGCCTTCTTCGGTCAGGGACAAATTGAACTTTGGTGGAAAGCAGCTCTGTTACCCAAATCCCCTGAAGCAAAAGTAACATACGGTAGGAGCGGTGTTAAAAAAAAGAGAGAGAGAGGTCAAGTCGGCAACTGCACAACTGAAGCTCTGCCTTCTTCATACATGCATGAGTCAGGCCCTTTAACTACACTGGGTGACAAATTTGAGAAAGAAAATACACAAAACTAAACTAAAAGTGCTAAAGTACCAAGCTATTAAAACTATAGGCAGCTGTGAAAAAGGATTAATCGTAGCCAATAACCAACAAAATAAAACTCTAAACAATCTAAGCGTATCACTTATATATCAAATGTTAAACAATATACAATATACTGATGAGGTTACCTAGTTGGGTCATGAGACGCCTGCAAGCTCAAGGACTCCAGTTTTTTTTTTCCTTCTCTTCTCCTTTCTCCTCCTCCTCCTCCTCCTCCTGTCTGTAAACCCGTCTCCCTTCCAGCACTGATGCTGTTGGATCATTAAATGTCTGCCAGAAAACAATGATGCTCCGAGAGCACCACGAACCCGTTTTCTTTCTGCTCCTCCTCTTCTTCCTCTCTACAAACCCCACCCTCTTCTAGCATTGATGCTGTTACCTACTTGGGTCATGAAACATCTCAAGCAAACCGTCAGGGGCACTGAAGAGCCCACAGTTACACTACCACCCCTGAGCTACAGAGGGTTGAAGTCAACTCCTCTTAAAGTTACTTTACAAGAGCTTCCATAATTCCCTCGCCAGCTTGGTGAAGATGGTATCAGGGTGGTCTCTGGAAAAAAGAAAAAAAAAACTGGACAGCCTGTTTTTAGATAAATATCCATGTTTCTTTTCTTTTCTGCATTTGCTGTTTTTTAAACTCCCAAGTAAAATAATTGTAAAATAATTTTCTTTTCTTTATTATCTGTCTTTAGCAGAAATGGCTGATGGTGATGAGAAACTGGACATTTCTCTCCTAGAGGCAGGTAAATGGCGCCAAGGTTTGTTTCCTTGTTTAATTTTGTTTAATGTGAGATATACTGTACCACTAACTGCCAGAACTTCTTGGCAGCTTAGCAATAAAAACACATTTAAAATCAAGAACGCTTAAAATAAACAGTGGGAAACGAGTAAGCCCCAAAGCCTGTTAGAAAATAAGTTATCCTGAAGAATTTTTTTAAAAGGAAATAAAGAGTTGGGCTGGCAACAACAACTACAACAACAAAAAGCCAAAGAAGGTTGCCAACAGATGACCTCAAGATCATCTCCTGGACCGGCTCCTGAGCCACAGGGGGGCTTCAGAGCTAATGACCAGGCCAAGAGACCAACTGGATCAGGTGAATTGTGGCCTCTGGGTTTTTCAAAGAGCAGGCAAATTGCCAAGTTTTGTCCCAAATGATTTTTGGATTAGATGCTTGTTAAGAATATGCCTCATATCAATAAAGAAGAATATCTGTAGCTCGGCGTGGAAATGAGGGGTCTTTGGTGCTCTCGGAGCTTGGTTTTCTTGCAGAAGTTTCACGACCCAAGTAGGTAACCTCATCAGTGCTAGAGAGGAATGGGTTGTATTGTAAATAAACAGAGAGCAAACCCCTCTCCCTTCTAGCCCTGATGAGGTTACCTAGTTGGGTCATGAAACATCTGCAAGAAAACCACCAAGCTCAAGCAACTCTCAACCAGCGTCATAATTATAGTTCCTTAAAATGCTAATTTGCAACTTTTAACTCTTTTTCAGGTGCCCTTCTTGAAGCCACGCCTTCTGTGCCAGTGTTTCATTAGCATATTGAAACCTCAGTTTGAAATGATGCCAGCAAACTTTCTAGATTACTTCGCTATCCGTGCTCCCCTGTTTCACCATCTCCGATCAATTTTTTTGTTTTTCATGCTTTTCTAACGTGGATAATTATTAAGCGACAAATCACTTTTCCTTTGGGTTTAATCAAAATAACTAGATTTGTTTGTAGAGAGGCTCTAGTGCAATTAGTCTGGTAACCAATGTGATAGGATGAATTTTGATTTTATGATGGCATTTCCCCACATAAGTACATGCGTGCTGGCTATTCTATTTAAATAGCGGGGAGAAAGAAAAATAAAAGTCTCCTCTTAATCTTATAAAGAGCTCCTGACACCTCCGTTTCATGTAGAGTTTTTGGTGCAGAAATCATGGGGTCAAAAATCAAACTTCTAAGACATTTAATGAGTCTTAATTTAACGAGTTTCTGAGTTGAGCCTTTCCTTCCATCCATCCCCACAAGGTAAATTTCTATTTGGATATCATTATTAATTATTGGTTTTCAGAAGCAGAATTGCTATCATTATATGTGACCATAAGATATTAATAAATACTACTTGCGATGTCACATTTAATCCAGATCAAATACTCTTAAAGATGAAAAGTTGTTTTCCATATTCTGCAGTCCCCTTAGTTTTTCTCTGATATTTGATTCTCATAATATTGCCTTGAAGTTCCAAAACAAAGAGTATTTCAGGAATCATTCATAGAATCATTGGGTTGGGTGGGAACTTTGAGGTTGTCTAGTCCAACCCTCTGCCCAAGGCAGGATTCTGACCGGTAGTTTTAAAAGTAGGATCTCAAGACAGTTGTGTAATTGTTCAAGACATGTCTTCCTCCTTGCCTCATGCCTCAAGAGCCCTTCTGTATCAAAGGCATGTAGACATGTATCTTAGTTTCCCTTTCTCACTCAGTTTTTGTCCAGCATTTCAATACAGGTAGTCCTCGTCTTACAACAGTTCTTTTAGTGACCCAAATTACGACTACACTGAAAAAAGTGACGTGACTGTTTTTCACCCTTGTAACTGTCGCAGACTGTTGAGGTCCCGGATGCATAGAGGAGTGATGATATATTTTATTCTCTCTTTAGTGAACTAAGAGCCATCAACTCTGGGCGCTTAGGTTCCATTCTCCTGGTTTTGCTAATTTATGGGGATTAGGAATTGTGAGCACTTTTTGGAGGATACAATTTTGAGAAGATTCTTTCCACCTGCATACATGTCTTCTCCTTATTCCATCCCTTAAGAGGTGACAGGATATTTGGAGGCCTACGTTAATATTTCTCTTTTCAAACAAAAGCTGGCGGGAACATGGCTAGCAATTCTCCGCTAATCTTCAATACACTCCGATAGCTCACAAACACCACCTGAATTTTTTTGCGTTTGTCTTGGTTTTGAAGTCCCCTGTATCTCCTAGACTCGACATGAGAAGGTCTGCTCATACCTTAGATCAGGGGTGTACAACCTTGGCCATGTTAAGAGCTGTGGACTTTGGAGCCTGAAGTCCACAGGTCTTAAAATGACCAAGGTTGGACACCCCAGCTTTACATGAAGGTATACATGAAAAATTCATTGATACCCTCGTAGGCATCTCTAGCAGAGTCTAAAGGTGTGTTTAGAAACCCTCTTTTTCAGCTTGCTAAAAATAATCATTTCTGCAGTTCAATACTGTTTTTTTATAAATTTTTAAACTTAATGCAGTACAACCAACTTATCGCTGAAACGCGGCTGTCTTTTCTTGAAGACTTGATAAACCTGGCTAGTGCTGTAGTCTGTAACAATCCCAGATCTTCTTTTTGAGGCCAGTGGCGTTCTCCTCCACAAACGAAATTTCTTGGTCTTTTCCATAAATCTACAAAGCGTACGTATTGTAACCATTTAACCTACAATCATCAGTCTTACGAATCTTTAAAAACAATTGTACTCGTGTTGACTTTAACTGTGACTACTATTAAAACTTTTTTCCGGGCGTCTTTTTTTATAGGTTTTATTAGGAAAAATCATCCCATATTTAGGTAAAAGTCTCAATCTTATGTATATATGTTTTATTAATATGTACATATTTAGCTATTTTTTAAATTACTATGTTCTTAATAAAACCAACAAGGGACTAGTTGTGAAATGGTGCACTAAGATTGTGTCGTGTTATCAATCTCTGGGAATCTTCGTCAAGTTCAGCAAAACCATAATAATAATAATAAATTGCTCTAATTTAAACAGTGTCCTTACACTTTTTTGACAGATTATTTTTTTAATTACTGTACACGTTTCTAAACAATTATATCTCTGTCCGATTCCTTCATGTTAGTATCATATTATTAATGTAAAAGGGTGGTTAATCCCTGGTTTTATCACCCAGGAAATTAGCAATAAGGCTAAACTAGCTGCCCCAAAGGCAGGATTAAATTAGCAGCCGTGTTTTGCTTGTTTGTGGAAGGGATGGAATTTGCTCTTTATTTATAACATGGGAATGATTTGACCGTGTAACACAGGATGGGGCGAACAAGAACAATTGTGGTTTTGTTTATTTAAATAATGGCACACCATGTTTGTGTGACACGTAATAAAAGGCAAGATACAGGTAGTCCTCAACTTACAACAGTTCATTTAGTGACCCTTTGGAGAAAAAAGTGACTTATGACCATTTTTCACACGAGCGTTGCAACTTCCCCACAGTCACGTGATCAAAATTCAAAGGCTTGGAAACTGATTCATATTTATGACGGTTGCTGTGTCCCGGGGTCGTGCGATCCCCTTCTGCCAACTGCTGGCGGTTTGATCCTGACCGACTCATGGTCCACTCAGCCTTCTGTCCTTCGGAGGTTGGTCAAATAAGGACCCAGGTTATTGGGACTCTGTAAACAGCTTAGAGAGGGCTGCACAGCACTGAGAAGAGGTATATAAGTCTAAGGGCTCTTGCCAACTGCATTGCAAATCAAGAGCAGAATCAGGAACTGTGCCACCACTTGAGACTTTCAAGAAGAGATTGGACTCCCATCTGTCAGAAATGACGCAGGGTCTCCCGCTTGGGTGGGGGGTTGGACTAGATGATCTACAAGGTCCCTTCCGACTCTGATTATCTGTTATTGTATCAGGAATACATGGGAGAAAAAGAACGCCCGCAGAGGAGGAGAAAAGCCAGCAAGCAGCCAGCAAGCAGAGTTAATGCGGAGAGGACCGTGAGGATTAGAAACCGGTTTGGCAGGCAGTGCGCCCCGAGCATCGCAACGTGGCCATTAGTGGACCAACCGGTTTGTAATGTCACCTGGTAATGCCAGCTACGACACCTCCTGTCTTAAAATTGTCTTAAAATCGCCGTTTGGCCAGACCGCCCTTCCCTTGGGGAAGCTTCAAGAGAACGCAAGAGGAGTTATTCTCACCCAGAATGGGGAAGAAGAGAAGCAGCGACTCATCTGAGAACAGGAATAAGGCTTCCACATGCTCAAGTTTTGCGTTCCCGCCTGGATCAATGCTGCAAAACTGCCTGAGCCTCCAAAACTAGCTTCCTCCGTAACTTTCCTTCCTCTTTTCGAGACTCCTGCAGCCAGGAGACCTAAAACTCTTCTGTGCTTTACTTCCATCCGGGGATAATCCTGAATCCTGCAACCAGACCTGCTAAGTCTTAAGCCAATATCCATTTCCTTTGTCTTATTTGCTGCCAGCGTTTCCTTGTTTTTCTCTTGGCTTGACGCTTCTGTGGATGCCTGGGAGACGTTATGGGTTGGCCACAGAAACAACAGCAGTACAAAATAAGGTGAGACAGAAGGGCGGCATTAAAACTCACAGGGAAAACACAACGCCCACTTTGTGTGTTCAAAGGCGGCGGCGGGTGGGTGGGTATTACTCAGCAAGCCCACTCCTCTGTTGCTCCAGGTGTCTGCTTCTTGTGCAGTTAGTAACTCAGGATCAGTTACAACGGTGGGCACACAGCAGCTTTGTTCTATATAAATTAACCTCAGAAAATCAATTACAGAAAACTAGTCTCCCTGCTCCATCTGTAATCACAGCAAATGAGACAACCGGAAAAGAGTTATTCGGAGAATACCAATGTAAAGGGTTTAGAACATACATATATATATTGGCAGGATCCACAGGGGAGATTAACATAAGACAAATTGGGAGCCACAATTTATGAACTTACAAGTTACTGAAAGAATACAAAGTGATCTAAGGAAAAGAGAAGCATTAATCGCAACGGCAGAATTTGAAGCACAGGTAATTAGATGCCGTTCGTTTAACAGCGGTTCAATATCCACAGCCACAGCCCTTAGGACTTATATATATATATATACCGCTTCTCAGTGCTTTACAGCCCTAAGTGGTTTGCAGAGTAGCCTGGGTCAATACTCATTTAACAACTGTCTTGCTTAGCAACATAAATTTTGGACTCAATTGTGTCATAAGTTGAGGATCATGTGTCATGTTCTGAGGCCATATGATTCTATTCTGTTCTGTTCTACATTCTCCGGGAGTTTAGCAGTGTCACTTAGAATTGGCCCAAGCACAAAGCAGGTATTTGTTGGAAAGAAAAGAGTTTCCCCTCCATTTTCTCTTCACCCAGTGTCAAAATAAATCTGATCCTAGGAAATTCTTCCCTGTCTGCAAATGAAAGAGCAGCCAATTTTTCTCTTCTCTAATAAGGCCTTTGCTGCAGCTCCTCCTGATGGCAAATGGGCCCTCAGCTAATGCCATCTTGTGGCACCTGACCTGCGATGCATTCATTCTACCTGTAATGGTCTCCTCAGGAATACTCCCAGGCAATTCTGAAAGGACGTGGAAAAGAATTAGAAATGCCTACAGCAGACCCATTAGCATAAATCCAATCAAGGAGGCTTTGTTTTAGTTGTTCAGGAGGGTTTTAACTTGGCAGCCCTGTCAAGGGCTGCAAAAAGGGGTTTTTGCTTGCGTCGCTTAAGATTGGAAACAAAAATGCTTGAGGTTTATGTAATTCTCCCATGGAAATAATAACAATGCTGAAAATAGGTAAACGGTGTAGAAAACACTGGAAAAATCATTCCATAACAGAACAACATACAAATAATCCTCGACTTAAAAGGATTTATGCTGTTAAGTGAGACATTTTTTCAGTGGGTTTTGCCTCATTTTACAACCATTTGTTGTTAACTGAATCGCTGTGGATGTTAAGTTAGGCACACAGTTGTTAAGTGAAACTGGCTTCCCCATTGACTTTGGTTGTCAGAAGGGGATTACTCCAGGATGCTGCAACCGTCATAAATACGAGTCAGTTGCCAAGCATCTAAATTTTGATCACGTAACCTCGAGAATGATGCAATGGTCGTAAGTGTGAAAATGGATGTGTGAGATGTACCAGGGTCTGCAATGCTCATTTTGTCACAGTAAAAACCAAGCACAAGAGAGGGAAACAAGTATTTTTTAAAATTGGATTCTTTTTCACATATACCTCTCTGTCTCCTTAGCGGGAGACCTTGTCATCTTTTCAATTTAAAGAGTAACTTTTAAGAAATAATTTCCTAACTCTGCCATCCCATGGATGGATCATCCAAAACAATGTTCAACTTGACCCAAAAACCTGCTTGACAAAAGAATGGTCCTCAGTGGAGCTAGAACTGACAAAACACAGAAAATTTGCTCAAGAATTTCATATCTCGCTCAAGTAATTACTTAGGACTGTTCCATGAATCAAATATGGAGGGGTCCCAAATCCTAATATTTGTGGTGGCTGATCTGATGTTTTTTTTAAAAATATTATTTGAAAAGGCCAAGTTAAAGATTAAACACCCCACCTTAAGCCTCGGTGACTCTAAATTTTTGTCCTGTCTGGAATTTCAGACGGCAAAAGGTGAAGTCAACAGTCTGAGGCTGAGAACAAGCATCGGCACTTATGGCAAATTCGGTAGGAAAGATTGAATTAAAGTCCAGTCCAGAAGTCAACAAAACCTGTTCTGATATTTAAATAAAAGTTCAAAGATGCAGAGGATAACGCTGTAAATCAAGGACTATCTATACGTGGGTGTTACGAGCTGACACTGATTTGATGATCCATCAGCTCAAAATGTTACCAACAGCTAGCTCCATAATGCAATCTAGAAGTTGGCTCCCGTCAAGTCTGAGTTAGCTACAATCCAGCCCCTTAGTACATATTTTAATAGAAAACCTGAGACACCCTAGTCAGGAAAAAAATGGTCACTGGATTCCTTGAAACTGGGCTCACAATATTGCATTAAGCATAACTGTATCATGGTTAGCTGAGGTTCCTACAATACACAAAGTCAAATCCAAACTAAGAATAGCTAAGAGCCTTTGAATTCAACAATATGGCCACAAGCAGGATCCTGTCGTAATTTATTCCATGCCTTGGCCAGGATGCAAACTTTCTGAACAGTGGCCAAAATAGAAAGACAAGGGAAGAAAAACGAGAATGTACGTGCCGTGCTACTTAATTTGGTATTATTTTTAACATAAATGCAGGCCATCTTTTGGAGTCTGGGAAATCAATGAGTAAGCTCTGGGGACCTTTTAAAAAAAGCAACTTGTCAAACATTTAGAGTCACATATTTAAAAGGAAGAAAATTATCCTGGCATATTTTTCTTCGCTGCATCAGTTCTGGTTTTGTTAAGATTACTCAGGATATACTTATTGGTTTGAGGGATAGATTTACTAACTCATCTATAAGAGCTGTGGAAGATTACTTTGGGATCGCCCCTTTGCAAACAGGAATCCTGCCAGGACTGAAAGTGAGTGGCCCAAAACCACCCAATTACAAGTGGTCCTCAACTTACCATGGTTCAATTAGTGACCATTCAAAGTTACAGCACTGAAAAAAGAGACATATGGCCATTTTTCACAGTTACGACCGCTGCAGTATTTCCCACGGTCACGTGATCAAAATTCAGATGCTTGGCAACAGAGTCGTATTTATGACCGTTGTTGTCTCCCTGGGTCCTGTGATCGTCATTTGTGACCTTCTGACAAGCAAATTTGAAGGGGAATACAGATTCCCTTAACAACCAGGTTACTAAGTTGTCAACTTACAGTGATCCACTTAACAACTGTGGCAAGAAAGGTCGTAAAAGGGGCCAAACTCACTTAACGAACACCTTACTTAGCAATGAAATTTTCGAGATTGTCATTTGCATGTTATCCAGACTAGCTGCAAACATTGCACTAAATGTGATTTGCTGAATGACGGACATTCGGCTGTCAGTCTGGCTGGGCCCTTGCAATTTGGCAAGGCTAAAAAAAATCTGCATTTGAGAGTCCCAGAGCTGCATTGTGCAAATTACAAGCAGTATTTTTGCTTTGGTTTCCTTTTCCCCTTCTTCTTTGCCTACTTTGAGAGGAAACGTGCTCCGCCAACAGGCCAAGATTCTTGGCAAACCCGCCTATTTTTTAAAGGGTTGTTCCGTGAGCGCTCTTCAAAGGATTCTGCCTGAACTGCCAGCAAATGAGGTCAGCCAGCCTGTCTCTCTCAGTCTGGAAGCGCGTTACACATGGGTGCACTGAGAGCCGGTCATTCTGGGTTTGCCATGCAGAAGCCCTCTGCACATGCTTAGAAGAATTCTGCCCAAGGAAGCCAAGAGGAAAAAATGGGTGGGAAGGCTGATTTGCCTGACCTCAAGCGGCTGCAGACAGGTAGGTTAGGTTTAGTGAAGTTTGAGGTCCCTTTCAAATCCAGCTGGACTCTAACGTCTCCTGCGTGGGCATATCATGCTAGTGCTTGCTCTTTTTCTCTTTCTTTTCTTTCTTTCTTTTCTTTCCTTTCTTTTTCTTTCACCTATATCTCTCATCTCCATAACTACTATCATCTTCCTTCCTTCCTTCCTCTATCCATCTATCATCCCTCTCATCTCCATAACTTCCTTACTTCCTCTGTCCATCATCTATCATCTTTCTCTCTCATCTCTCAACCTATCTTTTCCTTCCTTTTTCTCTATCTATCCATCATCCCTCTCATCTATCATCTATATACCTTCCTTCCTTCATTTCTCTAAGTATCCATCATCTCATCTTGCTCATCTCCATTACCTTTTCCTTCCTTTTCTCTATCCATCATCCCGCTCTCATCCATTATCTGCATACCTTCCTTCCTTCCTTCCTCACATCTCCATACCTATCTTCTCCTTCCTTCCTTTTCTCTATCAATCTATCATCCCTCTCATCTATCATCTCCATACCTACCTTCCTTCATTTCTTTTTCTATCTATCCATCATCTCTCATCTCCATACCTATCATCTTCCTTCCTCCATTCATCATCTATCGTCTTTGTGTCTTCTCTCATCTCTATATATATCTCCTTTCCGTCCTTTTCTCTATCCATCTATCATCGCTCTCATCTGTCATCTACATGCCTTCCTTCCTTCCTTCATCTATCCATCATTTCTCATCTCCAGACCTCTCACCTTCCTTCCTTCCTTCCCCATTTCCTTCTTTCCCATCTCTTTCCTTCTTCCTTTCCTTTTCTTAGTCTCCACTTACAACAGTTTAGTGACCTGACCTGTGACTTACAACAGCCTCGGAGGGGAGGGAGGACGCCAAAAAAGTGACCTATGACCATTTTTCACACTTATGGCAGTTGCAGCACTTCCCTCCCATTGATTCCTATTTATGACCGGTCACGTGATTCCCCCCCCCTCTTGCAACCTTCTGACAAGCAGAGCCAACAGGGAAGCCAGGTTCACACGTCACTAACTTAACCCCCCCCCCAACAATTCACTTAACTGCTGCAAGGAAAGTTGTAAAATGGTGCAAAAAAGAAATGTGTCTCGCTTAGTGACATAAATTCGGGGCTCCCAATCATGGTGGGAAGCCTGTATTATTATTTTTATTGCTGTTATTGTTATTTTTTTATCACGCTCATTTCCCACCCTTAGTTGCAATTAGAAGCCCATGATCACCTGGGGGCCTCCCAACCCCGCAAAAAGTGGGCGGGGCTTGTGTGCGTGCGTGTGTGAAGAGAACGTCTCCCCTGAGGCGACCGCCTTTGCCCCGCCCCGCCCTTCCCAAGCTCGAGCCGCCTCAGCGTTTCCCGCCTTTTTCGTACACAGACGCTCGGGGGGGGGTGTTCCCCCGCGCGTGGGCGTCCCGGCGTGCGTGCGCGTGCGCAGGGAGGGGGGGCGGCACCCTCCCCCCTCCCTCCCCCCCCTTCCGAGGCGGCACTTGGGCGCAGCCGTTAGTCTCTGCTCCCCCCTCCCTCGGCCGTTTGAAGGAGGGGAAGGAGGCGGGGAAGATTAACCCCCTCGTGCCCGACACGTCTCTCCTCTCTCGCCTCTCTCTCTCTCTCTTCCCCCCCCCCTCCTCCTCCTGCAACTGAGGCGGCGCTGAGGGGAGAGGGCGAGCGCGAGCCGGGGCCGGCCAGGCGCCCCGGTGCATTGTGGGACGGAGTGGGGCAAGCCGGAGCGGCGCGGGGAGTCCCGTCGGCGGGCGGGAGAGCAGCCGAGACGCGGTAAGGAGAAGGCCGCGAAGGGGTGGGTGGGGCAGAGAGAGAGAGGAGGGAGGTGCGCTGCAAGAGGAAGGAGCGCGCCCCCCCCAGGGTAGGTGGGGGGGGGGGGAAAGCGCGCGGGAAGAAGCCGGAGGGGGCGTGTGTGAGGAAAGCCCGGAGGGGCCCCTTAAAGAAGGTGCTCCTTTAAAAAAAAAAAAAAATCTTGGCCGCCTCCGGAGGGGAAGAGGTTAATCTTTCCGCCCGCCGACATCTTTCCTTTTCCCCCCCCCCCCCCCCCCCCCCACGGGCGGGGGGGGTAGGTGAGCGGGAGGCCTCGCGCGTGCGCTGTGCGCCTGGAACGCCCGGAGCGCGAGCCTTAACTTGGCTCGCGCCGCTCTTTCTCCGCCGCGGCCACGCCCCTCGGAGGGAGGAGGAGCGAGGGTCGAAGCCCCGCCCCTTCCCCCGCCCGAGTTGGGAAGAAATGGGACGATCCGGCTCGCTGGCGACGCTGAGAAGGCGGTGGATGGAGGGGCGGGCGGGAGGGAGGGAGGGAGTGGATGGAAGGGGCTTCTGCCGCCCTCGGTTGGGGTCCTGGCGGCCGGGGCTGCTGGGCTTCCCGCTTCCGCCAAAGGCAGGGCAAGGACTTCCCGCCTGGCTCTTGCTTCGGAGCGACTCCGGATTAAGCGGGTCGTGGGAACACCAGAAGAACCAGACCCATAATCAATGACCAGAAGAACCCGGCTTTGCCTGGTCTATAGAGAGTCTCGGGCATCCATGTCCTGGTGTCTCAAAGGTTGCGCGGAGAGTGGGGGGGGGGTTGGACTAGATGACCCCCCCAGGTCCCTTCCAACTCTGCTATTCCTATTCTGCATTCTATTCTATTCTATTCTATTCTATTGTGCTTTTCTTCCAAAAGGCAAATGGACTTTTTTGCTGGGGTTTTCTTCTTCTTCCTTGAAAAGGTTTTGTTTTTCAGCCAAAGAAGCTTCTTCAGTTCACTTCAATTCAGTCAGTTGGGATGCCTATGGGGAGCCTCAGTCGTCAAAAGTCATGGTTGTCCCAAAGGTGTTTTTTTCCCAAAAGGCAACTGGATTTTCTTGTGAATGGAGGCAGTCCTTGTTTTACAGCAGTTTGTTTAGTGACCATTCAAAGAGACAAGGGCACTGAAAGAAGGGACTCAGGATCGTTTTTCACAGAAACATTGCAGCATCCCCATGGTCACGTAAGAGCAACTCAACCACTTGGCAACTGATGCATATTTATGACGGTCGCCGTGTCCACGAGTCATTGATCCCCCTTTGCGGCCTGGCAAGCAATGGGGAAGCCAGATTCACTTAACAACCGTGTGACTCACTTAAGAACTGCAGCGATTTCCCTTAACTGTGACAAGAAAGGTGGTAACATGGGGCGGAATTCAGTTAACAAATGTCTCACTTAGCAACAGAAATTTGGGGCTCAATTGTGGTCATGAGTTGAGGACTCTCTGTATTGGACGTTTTTGGGTTCTTTTTTCCCTGGAAAATGTTTTACTTTAGAAGCTTCTTCAGTTCTAAACTTCTGTTTTCAAAGAAAGCAAAGCAAAGTCCAGTTGCCTTTTGGAAAAAAGCACCTTTGGCACAATCATGACTTGGATGATTGAGAATCTCCGTGGGCTTCCCAATTTATTGAACTGAACTGAACTGAAGAAGCTTCTTGGCTGAAAAGCAAAACATTTTCGAGGAAAAAGAAACAAGAAAATCCCATTGCCTTTGGGGGGGAAAGGCACCTTTGGGGCCTGGTTTGCCGGGTTCTCTCAGTCGCTTGGGGTCCCTCTAATGTACATTTTAGCCAAAAGTATTATGTAAGCTCTGTGTTTGTGTCCACCCATCAACTGAGAGCCAGGATGACACACTTGGAATTCTGTAGTCATCTCACCCAAATTTTGTTACATTCCTGAAGTGTTTGTATGTAATATTGCCCGTGTATAATGCCTAGAAGCCCCGTTACTCTCTGTCTACAGGGCCTCTGGTCATGAAGAGCTTCCTTATCTAGAGTGTTTTGTAAAGGAATGGTGGTGCCTCATCTGGGAAAGAGAAGAAAATTGTTAAAATATTGCTCCTTGTTTATTAGTCTTGAGATATTTAAAACTTCAGCTGTACTGTGGCATGATCCAGCTGAATGTAAACTTTTATGTAATTGTCTCTTTGATATTTAACTGGCCTCTTAAAATGTATTAAGCTCTCACTTTAAATTCATATTCATATAGTTTTAATTACAAGTATCACTTCCTTCATTGGAGTATTTCGATTGTATTCCATTTACCTGGTGCAACTCAGTAACATTTTCTCCTAAACGTTTCTGTGATTGGGATTTCAAGTATTTTACAACTCTGACATTTATTGGAAGGAGTTTTAATTGAATTTAATTAAAGTATGTGATTACTAAATTCACAAGTATTGGGAGATTATTTTGATGTTCAACTAATGACTTATTTATACGAATACCTATTTACGTGAGCTACTTTAGCAAACCAGAAAGTAACGATGTTGTGTTTTCTGTAAACTAGAAAAATGTTTTCCCCTTTGGATTGTGGAATGAAACAAATTGTTCACTTAAGCAGTTACTAACACAAAATAGTAACTTATCGATTGCCATAACTAATCTGCAGTGTAATGTTCATTCAGACTTTTAATTTGCAATAGAGTTACATCTATTAAATACTTGACCAGGTACCCATAACTGAGTAGTGTTTCCAGAGTTTGTGATGCTCTGGAACAGTTTTATCCAGGGGAGACATCAATACCAGTCTTGATACAGGCTCCAGTTAGATATTACTTGTGGCCCTGTCTGAAGCAGTCATACTTGGCTGTTCATGTTCATTGTTTTCCCTGGGTATTCTCTGTTCCTCTGGTTCTCTAAACTCACAAAGGATCTTTTCACAACCATAACCCTAGCAGCAAAATACATGCATTGGGGACTCAACGTTTGGGTGATAGTGGTTTCTAATGGATGAATAGGGATTAATTATTTCAAATATTTTACTACAACTCACTACAGTAAAGGGAATTGTTAACTTAAGCGTTCAGACTTAACAATGATTGAATAAACAGTATCCAAAAGCAGCAGTACACACTTATTTTATCCACACACTGGCAGAGCTCACAACATAGAATATCAAAATTAAGGAGGGGAGGAATCTGCAGCGTTGTGTGGACTCCAATCTACCTCTAAAATAAACAGAATCAAAGTATTTGCATTTTTTGGTGTTTGGTGTGAATTAAGGGATGAAATTGATCCTTTCACCCCTTTAAAAATCGCCAAACCTGCTCGTTGTTCCATTTTAACTGCATCCATTAACCATAAGAAAGTTGTCCATCCCAGGTTTAATGAATTGAGTGAATGTAGCCTATTGTAGCTTATTCACTAGCCAATTTACTGTTTTATGTTTAGTAAATTGGGTTCATCCACAAACCATGGAGAAGCAGTCATTTGCATTCAAAATAGAAAATGGATTGGTCAGTATTTTGGGTATGGGCGGATTAAATAAAATATGCTAACTATCCTGAGACAAAAGATGGAGGGGAGAGGGGGAGAGAAGAAAGCAGACAAACCGTGAACCCTGGTCACAAAGCAGTCTGCCACGGTTCTCACATATCTATGAAATTCCATGGTTATCCAGTGTCAGAAAAAGGAAGGAACTAAAGACTGACCCAGTTTAATGGCATTTTTGAATGATGTGTCAACCATGTTTGTAGCCGATAACTCACTTTCCCCCTCCTTTTTTTTTTAAACAATTTAGGAAAAGAAGGAGAAGCCACTATTTCCCCTTCTGAATAACAGAATTGGCTAGCCAGCAAGGCAGATAAAATGATGATCTAACAAATATAATCAAACTGAAGAGGCAGTTAGCACATAGCACTATCACCAAGAATGTGGCAAGAAAAGTGTATTTGCTCCGCCATTTGATGTACAGGTTGACCGATAGTTTTCCAAATAGTTTATTGCTGGCCCATTGGGTCAACATTCCAGTTTTGGAAACCTGTTTGGCCTTTACCGTTACAGAATGTTCTGCAAAATGGTTCACATCCAATGCGCTAGTTTCAAGTGTAGCCACTATATTGTTTGACATCAAGGTCTAGAATCATCTGGTAGCTGTCATTTTTCAGACAGTCTTGAAGAGGATTGATTTTCTAGGATTCAGTGGATCCATTCTAGCTTATCTTCTTGTCTAAGTTTAGGGTAGTAAATTATTGAGTCCTATTGATAGATGGTATAGATCCTAAATTGACATGATTGGCATCCTTCGGGGCATTCTTTATTTCACTTAAACTTCTGGAAGAAATAATCCAGAAGCTTGGACTAAAATGCCATCATTGTACAAATTATTTCTAATTCCAAGTAGGCAATGAAAAACCAAAAAAAGATGGTGAAAAGATGACTGAAATTCTGGATATATATGTCAGGCAAACCAATTGAAACTTACTTTAGGCAAAACCAAATGTTACCGATGGGGCATTCTCAGTGTGAATGGAGAAGAGAATATGATAGATGTGGTCCTTCCCACGGAGACAGAATGTTGCCAGGAATGTTTTAAAGAAACAACCAAAAACAATGTATGGCTGGTTCCTCAACTGCTGGTGTGAATTAAGTGCAAGATTTACCAAGTTTTGAACTTTTGTTTATCTTCTTTAAAGCTGTTTTTGTTTCTATGTTTTAACAAAATATCTTCATAAGGCTTCTGAATTATTCTGATGTGTCCATCAATAATTCATTTGTCTGTGACTTCATCGCTCTTCTCCTTGTCAACCCTTGATAATTCCACATTCATGCACTAAGTTAAATTGTATTGGACTTGGTCTGTATTTGGAGTGTTCTCAACAATTCATTTCAATCATCACAGTTTGGCATGGATTAACATCTACAAAAGGAGTAGAGGCTAACTGAAAAGTAAAATGCCTACTGCTTGAATAGGCGTTGCATTTTGGTGTTCATGAGGAGTTTCAAAGAGTTAATATGGCCTTTTATTTCTAAATTATATGTAGTGTACTACAAATGCGAAGATTAAAAACAAAAATCAGTTTGTAATTACATTTAGTAAGATCACAGTTGTTTCATTGGGATTTAACTCTGCTGGATTGTCACTTTACAATTTAGCAGCCGAAATGAAATCTAATAGGCCGTTTCACAAAGAATTTTGATGTATTTTCTATACAAAAACAGTTGGGAGACCACATTTTTAGGTAGAGTATGCGACTGTATGAAAGACAACTTTTATGCTATATGTTTGTATTTTTTTTTAATCCTAGGATAACAAGTCGAACCTATTTCATAAAGAAAAAGAAAATCTGCCGTTACTAACCGTGTGAGAATCATGTCTGTTCGAGAGTCCTTTAATCCAGAAAGTTACGAACTTGACAAAAGTTTTCGGTTAACCCGTTTCACGGAACTTAAAGGCACCGGCTGTAAAGTGCCTCAGGACATTTTGCAGAAATTGCTCGAATCTTTACAAGAAAATCATTTCCAAGAAGATGAACAGTTTTTGGGGGCTGTTATGCCAAGATTGGGTAAGAAACCTTTTACTGGTTATAATGATTTCTTAGGTCTCAGATAGGATCCCCTTTTGCGACCCCTTCAATGGGGAAGCCAGATTCACTTGGCAACCGCGTTACTAATTGAACGACTGCAAATGTGGCAAGAAAGGTCACAAAACGGAGCAAAACTCAAGTATTTCGCTTAGCAACATAAATTTTGGGCTCGATGGTGGTCGTAAGTCAAGGACTACCTGTACAATCATTATGTAGCCTAGTGCACGTTAGACTCTTTCTGTGAAGAGTCCCTGGGAAGACAGCGTTGAAGAATGCGGCCGCACCAATGAGAAAAGAAACACCGAACTACCATTCAGTGTTTTCATAGTCTCCCTAGGGTAGGATATTCACCGTTTGGATCACCTTGTCTGCTCGGAATATGTAGAAATAGGCAATTAGAAGAACAGCCCAATATCCTGAAAAATAAAGTGAGTTACTTTTATTACAGGAATTGGCATGGATACTTGCGTTATTCCTTTGAGACACGGAGGTCTGTCTTTGGTCCAGACAACAGACTACATTTATCCCATTGTGGACGACCCCTATATGATGGTATGATGTCTTAAAACGTTGGTCGCCTTTTTGTCAAATAAGAACTTTGGAGGAACGGGGATGGATGTCAGACTATCGATTTCACCTGGCTTTGGTTTATTTAGTCTTTCTCAGTTTTGTCTGGAATGACCAGGCCTTTGAAGAAACCCAACCCCCCCCCCCCCCCAGGTGGAGACTGATCTTGGTTTGAGCATTTATATTATTTCTACTCTAAGTAAATGAATGAAGGCCTTACACGGTGCTACCTTGGTACTCAATGCATTTTTATGTGAAAAATTTGTCCCAGTACTCATTGTTTGTCAACACACAAACTAGAACTTGTTGCTGTCAGCTGCCTTATGAATCACACTTCATTATTCCTTATGGGAAAAATTGTTTGGTACTCACTGTTTTTGGTACTCATCCCGGAACATGTTAATGATGAGCACCGAGGTACGGCTGTGTAAGGAATTCAGTAATATTCTACTGTGTTCATCTAAACTCAGAGAGAAAGGTTTTAACAATTTTTTAAAAATCAGAATGTACTACTTTATCCAGTGAAAGATAATATACAAAGAATTTCTGTTTGGTGTATTGGTTAGTCTGCTCAATAGGCAATAGAGCTAAATGCAATAGTAACAGCAGTCCTGTTATTTCTTTCATTTATTACAGTTGCTTTTTCCATCTGCCCTCCTCAAATTTCGGTTGGTAGATTTCTTGGCCTCACCCAGTCTCCTTTGAAGATTAGCTTGGGAAGGAAGTTAAGCCTTAAAACAGCAGTTCAATGAGAATTGTGTGTGTTGTTTTTTCCAGGGACGCATCGCATGTGCCAATGTCCTTAGTGATCTCTATGCCATGGGAGTCACCGAATGTGACAATATGTTGATGCTTCTGGGTATCAGTAATAAAATGACAGACAGGGTAAGTTCCTTTAATTGTGATGATCAGAAATTCGAATATATTATTCTGTGTACCTATAAATTAACATTAATCTGAACAATACCAATAAATGGTATTTCAAGCATCTATAATCCTAAATCTGCCAATTGTCCACCTCTGCTCTTTCGATTATTAGTTGCTCTTGCTTACATTACCGTCCTTGAAAATTCTAAAAATGACTGAAAGTATCAATTCTGGTGTGATCGTTATATTCAAACAGTTCAAAATCATGAAAGACAAAACAGACCCTTACAATTTTAACAATTCACTACATATTTTTCAGAACTGATAATCAAATACCTTGTAAGGGTGTTTACTCTAATGCCTGTTATTTCATTTAAGTTCTAGATCTGAATTAAACCAAAAGATATTTTCATGATTTCTCATTGAATTTGGGGGGAAGTCGCACAAGAAAGTTTGAAATAATTGAGTCAACAATCATCTCATCTTTTGCTAACATTTCTAGTAACTTATGCTAGAAAGTTGCAACAGGAGTTGGGATCAGACACTTCAGTAAACCACTGTGCATTTTACCAAGTTTGTTGCACAAACTCTCTAAGGATAACTCATCATTAAAGCTCTACTCTGGTTAGCTCTCCTAAGCCATAATATGGTTTGCTTATTCATAAGAATTTTTTCAGTTGGAGAACTAGCTTCAATCCAGCTGGAATAAAATAACTAAAAGGTTCGTTGCACATTTTTGCCAGATTCCCTTGCAATTTCCAAATAAAACGTTTCTCAAAACTCTGTTGAACGGTTTGGAAACCCTGTGAGGTGCTTTACTAAAGGGGCACCCAACCCCAGACCACGCACCGGCACCACAGCGTACAAGTGAGCGAAGCTCCATCCACACATGTGCAGGATCCAGGCAGCGTGTAAAACCACACACACATACGGTCCGTGGAAAAACCACCCTCCACCAAACCGGTCAAAAAACCTGGGGGAAGTTGCTTTGCTATAAGGAAGAATTTACCAAACTTGGCTGTTCTTATGTAGTTTGTGAGAACTGGGCCTCATCCAACATTTTGAGTGGAACTTATTGATATCCCGCTCTTTTAACTTTACAGGGGTTCAAGGAAGTAATAAGTTTCTGTTAGTAGACTATTTCTACATGTACATACGCAGGTGTGAGGGGATGATTCAACTTTTAACAGTTGTGGAATTATGAATTTCTCTGGGGTGGCTTGTAAGCTGTTTATGTATTCAGTGGATGCTTGACTAGGCAATTGATTTTTCCTACTTTTGTTTTCATTTCTTTGTCTGAAGGAAAGAGATAAAATCATGCCTCTAATTATCCAAGGATTTAAAGATGCTGCAGAAGAGGCAGGAACATCAGTGACTGGTGGTCAAACAGTATTAAACCCTTGGATTGTTTTAGGAGGAGTGGCCACAACTGTCTGTCAGCCTAATGAGTTTATAATGTAAGTTGGAGCATTTTATGCCAAGGAAAAGGTGCTGAAAGTGTTAAAAGAGGTAGCTACTTCTAAAATTCTGAATTGTTTCTTTTATGTGTTGTTCAATTTAAGGAAATTAAATGCTTGCCTTTGGCTCTGGACTGGAGATGTTAACAACAATGCATGTTTTCCTGGTGAAGCTTTACAAATGTATTAAGATTCACCTTGCAAAGCCATAATTGGCTTAATCATGACTTATTTAAAAAGTTACACTTGGTCAGGCTCACACTTGATGCCAAATAATCAACTATGATTTGCAGTATTCAGTGTTTAAATTAAAATAATGCTGTAAATAAAACAAAAAAAATCACATTGCAGATTCAGATAACTTTAGAACTCATTGTGGTAGCAGTTCTACAATATATGGGGTTATATTGAGTTTTTATGTGTTCACTGATGAGCCCCATGTAGGAAACTGATCTATTTCATCCAAGTTGGAAAGCCAGTGTGACTGTAAATCATTTAATGATTCCAGCTATTAAAATCCGAGCTCTGAAAATCTGTCTTATTTTTAGTGTCTAAAATAAAGGCAACAAAATCTTATCCAGAAGTTGTTGTTTTTTTAATAGAAGTAAGAGACACTGAAAGTAGTAACAATTTCCTTTTAGGGGAAAATTGTCATATTAGCATTAAGTGTGGCTCAGATAAAAATCTACCAATAATCTTCATTATATATATTTTGATACATGAAAAAAAGTACTCATTTAAGATATGGTGACTAAATGAGTGCCTTTTTTGGTTGTATTCGTTTTATTTTAAATAAGATCTCTGGATAATATTAAAATAAACTTTGGTGGAATAATTACTGAAAAATAATGATGGGGTGTGTGCTTTTTAATAATATATGTTCATTACTTCTAGGCCAGATAATGCAGTCCCGGGAGATGTGCTGGTGTTAACGAAGCCATTGGGAACACAAGTAGCTGTAGCTGTCCATCAGTGGTTAGACATTGTAAGTAAATCACTTTAAATATAAACCCAGCAAAGGGGCAGCCCCTATCTGGGACTAAGCTAAGCCAAACTTTGAACAAAGTAGGCTAAATGTAATTTACCTAATACCAACCTGTTCCGTTGGTTTATCTTCTTTTCACATACATTAAATATCTGGAGATAAAAGTGTCATTGTAAAAACAAATTTCTGGATGTACATTGACTGTGTAGAAATCTGTTTCAGAAAAACACTTTTTAGAGTACTTGAAGCAAAATTTATTGAAGAAGAGGAAGTGTAGAAAAGCAGTAAGATAATCCTGTTTTTCTAGTTTGCAATTAGAAATTCGTCATGGAAATAAAATACATTCTGAAACTCTGTTTCAGAGGCTGCTGATTGACAGAGTTGGAAGGGACCTTATAGGTCTTCTAGTCCAAAACACACACACACACCCCGCACACACACAGCCAAGCAGACCCTATACTATCGTCTTTGGTCCTCACCCAGCAAACCGAAAAAGCAGTGAAGCAGAATCCGTTTATAAACAAAAGGGATGTTCTGATCGTGGCTGTTCAGGTAGTAAAAATCAAAATGCAACAGGAAGTGCTTCAAAGGATTCCTTCAAGTTGGGAGAATCGGCACTTAATGCTGTTCAAATAATAGCTGCGTGTGTAGATCGATGGGCTTGAATTGCTGTGCAACCAAGAAATACATCTTGAGCCTTCAGTAAGAAGACTGTGCTAGCATGCTGCTAGTGAGGGCCAAATCCCGTCCTAAGATTATCAGGAAAGGATAAGAAGTAACTGGCTGGTGTGTGTGTGTGTGTGTGTGTGTGTGTACATATACATATACACACACACACGGATGGATAGATGGATGGATGGGTAGGTAGGTAGGTAGATGTAAAGTAAAATACCCCAAAATAGCTGTATGTAGCCTTTCTCTTTCCTTCCGTGCCTTAGCCAGAAAAATGGAATAAAATCAAGCTGGTCGTGACACAAGAAGACGTGGAACTTGCCTATCAAGAAGCAATGATGAACATGGCAAGACTCAACAGGACAGGTAAGGGAACAGGTGGCCAGTTCGTTTCGGTCAGCGACCGGGGGGGGGGGGGGGGGGGGACAACAAGGTCTGCAGGGCACAGATCTATTTAGATTGCTAGGAAGTCAGGTGGTTAAGGTCGCTCTCTGGAATGGTGTACAGACAGTCCTCGACTTACAACAGTTCACTTAGTTAAAACGGCACTGGGAGGGAAAAAAAAGATGACGAAGGGCCGTTTTTCACACTTGACGACCGTTTCAGCATCCAGATCGCGTGATCCAAATTCAGACGCTCAGCAACTGGTTCATGTTTATGACCATTGCTGTGTCCCAAGATCCCGTGATCCCCTTTTGCGCCCTTCTGATAAGCAAAGCCAGCGGGGAAGCCAGATTCACTTTAACAACCGTGCGGAAAACTTAACAACGGCCGTGATTCATGTCATGACTCTGGCCAGGAAAGTCGTAAAAGGGAGCAAAACTCACTTAACAAATATCTCAATAACAGAAATGTTGGGCTCTGTTATGCTCATAAGTCCAGGACTACCTGTACAATGTTTCCAGCTGTAGAAGAAAGACACATTGGTGCAGCTGTAGAGGCCTCCGGACCGAGAAACCTGGAGGGTGTGAGTTCTAGTCCTGCCTTCATGCTTCATGCCGGATGTCTTAGGGCCAGCCACTTCCTTTCAACTTAGGAAGAAGCGGTGCAGGCCATTTCTAAAAACGTAGCCCAGAAAAATGTGTGGGCTTGTTCAAGCAGTCCCTGGTGGGAGCCAGTCACTCACTTTCTTTCCCTCTGTCTCTCCACACCCCTCCCTCCCCCTCCCTCCCTCTCTCTCTCTCTCTCTCTCTCTCTCACACACACACACACACTTTTTTCTCATCTGTTACTATAGAAGCAAACCATTTATATATAGCATGGTCGTAATGTTTTCTGAAGAAGAAAATGCAACTCAGGTTGCAATTGGAAATGAATGTTTGGCAAGGAAAAAGAAAAAAAAATATCTACCATGCATTATCAGAAAATTCAGGCCTATCCCACTCTTTAACCGCAATTGGAATATATATATTTTTTTTAAAAAGGTATAAATCTTCTGAGATGGGACAGTATTTCCAAACGATTTTGCCAAAAGGAGATCAGGAATGGATCGTTCATATGTGGGAATGTGTGTTTTTTTTTTTCCTCCCGAAGAAGTTTTATTCTAGTTAACTTTAACAGGCAGATTAACAGAGTTGGAAGGGACCTTGTAGGTCATCTAGTCCAACCCCCCCTGCCCAAGCAGGAGACCCTGCGCCATTTCTTCAGCTTTATTTGAAGGGAGCTGGCACTATAAACTCTGGTTTAATTCTGAGGGACGGGCTGAATTCCGAAGGTGCGTGACCCTCTCCCTCTCTCTCTCTCCTCTCAAGCCGCAGGGCTCATGCATACGTTCAATGCTCATGCAGCCACGGACATCACAGGCTTCGGCATCCTGGGCCACGCACAGAATCTAGCAAAGCAGCAACGCAACGAAGTCTCCTTCGTTATCCACAACCTCCCTGTCCTTGCCAAAATGGCTGCAGTTAGCAAAGCTTGTGGGAATATGTTTGGTCTTATGCACGGGACTTGTCCAGAAACTTCAGGTAAATATATATATATATATATATACATGTCTGCAACTCCGGCCCTTAATCTCTCTCCAAGAGGAACACACTCCTCCCTGGAGTATGAGGGATGTGAATCGGCTGTCTCGTCTTCCACAGTAGGAAATTTGATCCATTAGATGCAGACCCTGGGGAGATCACCCCTCTCTGAAAACATGTCTGCCTGGAATAGGAAGCCCCTACGGCCGTTCCCTTCACGGTGCAATCCAGCCATCCTGTCAGCTGCTCCACGATTCGGTCTTCAGAACACAGGGCCATGCCAGTTCTCCCAACGGTGCCTTGTAGCTTCCTAAATAGGGTCAAAGGTGAAAGGGATACAATGTCTAGGCAGCTAACAAAGAAAAAGCTCTCCTCATTCTGTTGCCATGTAGGTTTCATTCCCTTGGCATTTCAGTTCAATAGCGAGAGTCAGGAGGCAGAGGCCTCACTCTGTCTTTGCGACCAAAATAGATAAATAATACCATAAAATAGATAAATAAATAAAATAATATCACTCATTAAAGAAATTGAACACGATTCCTCGACCTTCTGTTTGATGAAAAAAGATTTTAAAATATCCAGGTTTTCTTTGCAAAAGCTTCTCAGGAACAGGCCCAATTGATAGTGTGGATGACCTAAAAAATAAATACATAAAAGTGAACCGTAGGCAATCCAGAATGCCAGTGAAATGCCAGAGCTTCCAATGTCTTTTGTGTGTGTAGTTCAGTTTGTGATTCTTACCAGCTGGAATATTATCGATGCTTCCTTATCAAAGTCCTGGCAATTCTGTTCCCGGCCATTCTGGTTGATTCCAGTGCTAGAATTTAATTGATTGATTGATCAAATTTATATAGTGAAGCTGATTTCTTGTTCTCCAAAATACCTCCGTAAAAAATAGTAATCACCTTTCAGATCAACTGAATTTTCATAATTTTGAGGTCCTTTGTGCTGTTACAAATGGAAGACTTGTGAAAGAAAATGTGTGCAATGTCCGTGCCACACAGTTATCATTATAAATTGGTTCCTTAGAGATTCTTGTAAATGGTCAGAGGATGGCGCTGCTTCTTCAGATAAACCCAAACAACTAGGCTATATTGGAAACCTGTGCTGAAAAAAAAATCTGCATTTAACAGATGTGCACTTGGCTATATACACAAAAGAAGTAATGTTGTGCAAGTCAGAAATTCTGCCCCGCTAAACAAATTCCTAATTGTTGCCTTTTCTGACTCTGAGTGTTGACATTGCTTTGCATTTAAAGCTGTAATAGTAGATTGTCCACACTTCAGAATGATCAGTGCTGATACTTTATATTCCTTTGAATTGGGTGCTTACTGGACGAATTGGCATTGCCATTAAATGTTTAAATTATAAATTTTCATTGTATTAAATTATATGAATTAGGAATTAGCATTAAATTATACCGTAGGCCTTGTTTTTGCGTATCTTCCTGATGGGGTTTGGATTCTATACCACTCAACTTAGTGACTTTCTCAAGATTTTCTCCCAATTTGTCACTTCCCCCAGAACCCAGCTTAATATTGCAAACAGGGTTTGATCAGGGAGAAGTAGAACAGAACAATTATACTGTGAATGATTTGGGCTTCGTGTTGTATTAATCCATCCCAAGGCAGCATTTGCCTTTTTACCAGCTACTTTGGCCTGGTGGCTCACTTCACGGTTTTCCCTGTTCACTTCCACCCTGTTCTTTTTAATCCTAAAGGCCTGTCTAGATTACTTGTTTGTAATGTCCTGCCAAATATCAGCCATTTTTCCCAGTCCTCTGCAGACCTGATCCAAGTCACGGATAGATAGAAATAAGTTTGGGAATCTCCCTGTTGAGAATTTGTCCCCATCTGGCTGCTTCGTTCTGTGGACCCCACCTGAAAGCAGCATTCAACGCAAGAGCCGGTTGCTTTAGTAAGGAGAACATTGCGCAGAAGGCTGCAGTGAGATCCCAGGTATAAAGAGAGGGTGGAAACTAACCGAGGAGAGGAACCAGCTAGAACTAAGGAGAAATGTCCTGACAGTGAGAACAATTCATCAGTGGATTAATTGCCTCCAGAAGTTCTGGCTGTTCCGTCACTGGAGGTTTATAGGAAGAGATTGGATAACCCTTTGTCTGAAGTTGTATAACGTTTCCTGCCTAAGCAGGGGGTTGGACTAGAAGACCTCCAAGGTCCCTTCCAACTCTGTTCTTCTAAGCTGCCTTGGAAACGATCATTTGGATTAAGGCAGGAAGAAAAGGACCCGCCACAACTTCTGGGTGAGGGCCAAACCAGTTTAATTAGTAAAGAACGGTTAAAGCTCCGAGTAAGCCAGGCAGCAACTTCGCTTTGACCCCGCGAACGGGAGCTAATGCCACCCTTCCTTTCTCCTTCTGCAGGAGGCCTCCTTATCTGCTTACCGCGGGAACAAGCGGCGCGGTTCTGTGCCGAGATCAAGTCTCCAAAATACGGCGAAGGTCACCAGGCATGGATTATTGGGATTGTGGAAAAGGGAAACCGCACGGCCAGGATTATAGACAAGCCTCGGATCATCGAAGTCGCGCCCCAAGTAGCCACTCAGAACGTAAACCCGACACCCGGGGCAGCTTCTTAATCCTAGACGAAATAGGTTTTTTGTTTTGTTTTGTTTCATTTTTTTTAAAAAAAAACAAAAACAAAAAATAGATCTATTTCCTTTATCATCTTACAGCCTAAAGAACTGTGTAAAAAAAAAGAGAGAGAGAGAGAGAGAAGAAACACATTGTGTCTGCAAACCTGGTGGCCTTAGGTCGGTTGGAGCGAGTGAATATAACCCTCTTGCCTTCCCCTCACACACAACACACAACACACCTTTTTTTTCCCCCCCTCCCTTTTCTTTTTCCTGTTACACGAACTGAAGATGCTCCTATCTCGAGGCAGCTTCTGAGTTGAGAGCGATATTGTTATCCAATACTGTTGATTCATTTTGAATCTTTAAGAGACATTGATCTCTCGCCACACGGGCTCTTTTTTTTTAAAAGGTGCTTTCACGTAGCGCAGGCATTGCCCACCGTGGTAATCAAATGCAGTTTTTGTGCTCTTTTTTTTTTTATAAAAAAAAAAAAAAATTGGGTTTGGGGGGGGGGTTTTTCGGGGTGGGGGCTACATGTATATTTATCAATAGCTCTAATTTCGGATGCCTTGAATGAAATTCCAAAAGGCAATAAAGTGTTTGATACACAAGGAGCTGAACCCGGAAGCCAAGAGGGGTTGCATGCCTGCCGCCTTCGTTCCGTCTTTTCATTTGTACGATTTTTAGTTGTCCTCTCCGTGAAAATCTGTGGCCTCGGACATAACGTGGTAGTACCAGAAACACACGAGTTCTGCGTTTGCACGAAGAGCACTTGGCCAAAGTGCGAAGGAAGGAGTAATTGTGTTCTTTGTAGCTCAGACAACGTTTACTTTTGTATTACCGATAATCGCTTCCTTTTTATCGATGGTATAAACACTATAAATAAGTCTTCAGCAGGGATAGGGTGCGCTGAGAAGCAGCAGAATATTGCCAACGGAAGGGTATTCGATCATCATTTACAACTCCCTATATAATCACACAAGCAATTTTAAAACTATAACCAATTTAAAACAAAACAAAACAACCCTGTTCCGTGGATGGTAGTGTTTAATACATTTTATATTTTGTATAGTGATTATATTTTTTTTGCTTTTCTTAAAAACCGGATTTCTAGTACGATGCTTAGTTATTTTTGTTCGGCCTACATTCTTGTGCACGCTTTTTTGTGGATGTGTTTAAAAGCTACGTTGCCAACTTTGCAGCCTGAACTTAAGCTTATTATTTGAATAAATATTTAATTTTTTTATTGCTCTTGTGCAAGTGGATGACTTTTTAACTTTTATGCCTGAGCTACTGGGAAGTGAGAACAAAGTGTTTAAATCAGGTTGCTACCTTTAAATTAACTACCACTTAAGTTGTTTTTAAAAAAAGGGTTGTTTTTCGTCTAAAGCAATAATAGTGTTTAATTCCCAGTATCATAATGTAAAATGTGACTATTCATACATCGTGATAACAGGTCATATGAATACCTCTTCCTGCTAACAGTTGCACATATCCAGTAAATGTTTCTGATTCTGAAGCCTTTACTGAAGAGCTGTATTCTAATCTGGTTGGGTTTTATGTATAAAAATGTCTTAAAAGGAGATTGTAACAGGCATCTCTGCAATAAGAACCTTTCCTTGTGCTTATAGTTTTGAAAGAATGAACGCATCTGAAATAAGTTTTTCTGGAAGATCCCAAACATGGAACAGGCCCTTTTGAATGAAGATAGAGCTACTTGTGTTCTTTGGCGGTTGGATTTTAAACCTTTTTAATTTTTTTGTATGCAATAATTTGGCATTACGCTCTTCCATGTTGTGAACTTGTCCTTAAATTGTGATTATATGATTCTAAAACACAAACTTCACATGTGAGGGCATGTGCCATATTTAGAGAAACAGCAGCAATATATATATATATATATATATATATATATATATATACACATGAAAGTTCCTGTGTATTTCAGTTCCTATTCCATATTTCTCCACTTGAGAATACACAGTTATTGAAACTTATGCAATTTCTACCCATAGGAAATTAATACAAACGTAAGTGAATATTTGTAGCTCAGGGTGAAACCTTGGTGCTGTCTAAGCTTCAACTGTTTTCTTGCAGATGTTTCATTACCCAACCAGGTAACATCATCAAAGCTAGAAGGGAGTGGGGTTTGCTCTCTCTTTTTATATATATATATCTTATATCTTTTTTATATGCCCCATCCGTGTTGGCAGGAGTGTTCTTTCTTGGTAATTCCTTCACTGGGTTGTTTGTATTGCAACAGCCCTCAACATCAGGAAAATGCAGGGGGTTGGACCAGAAGACCTCTAAGGTCCCTTCCAACTCTTATTCTAAGCTTGAAACATCTACAAACTGGACGCCCACGCAACTTCATCAAAGAGTGCCTTGCCCCATTACCAATGCAAGACTTAACAGCGGTTCGTTTACTGACCATTCGAAGTTACAGTGGCACTGAAAAAAGGGACTTGTGGCCAGTTTCCCACACTTGCGACCGTTGCAACATCCCCCGTGGGGGTGACGTGATTTACATTCCCATTTATGACGGTCGCAGTGAGTCCCTGAACAAATGCGGAGAGAAGTCGTCACGTGGGGCGAAACTCAAAACAGATTCCTCACTTAGCAACTTAAATGGTGCGCTGAATTGTGCTCGTCAACCAAGGCTGTCCAAGCAACACAATTTATGAGAAGGACAAAACTGGGATATACTGTATTTCGGAAAGCCCCGATCGTAACGGCCGCGGAGTATCACCGTAGCACACCAACTACATCAGCAGCTGTGAGGAAGCGGCCAAGCCCAAGAGAGCACAAGGACCCCTCAACCAATGCAGGATGACTCCGGATATAGTTTACGTAGCTTGCTAAACTCTTTTCATCAACTTCCTCGGTGCTTTTTTATTTACCCATCCTGGCAAAAGGCGTTTATACTCTCCAGAAATCCTTTGGTTTACAACTAGCAGTAGCTCTTGAGTAATTTCTGGGTGGCAAATGATTTTAGCAAATCTCACATGCTCTTTGGTGGCAGAGGTTAATTATGTGTACAATGGGCAGTTGAAAATACAGAGCAGAGTTTGCCAAGATCACTTGGCACCCAAGTCTTCAAGTCGCCTTATTTCTTTTTTCACTATCTCCCCCCGCCTTTTTTTTTTTTTTTTATGTTCAGAAAGAGCCTTTTCAAACGAGCATTTTTTTTTAAAAAAAAAGTGTAATGTTTGACTTGTGTGTTTTGCAGAAAATGCGGTGGAATAAATTGCCAATTCAGTGATAACGGAATCTGACTTGTGTAGTTGAATGATTTGTTGATTTGAGATTTGTCATTTATTCTCCAGAAGGGCTTCTCAAACGCAAAATATAATCAAGGGATTTTCTCCCATATGTAATTCTTTGGGTTTTTTTTGATTCTGCTAGGGATGTAGCAGAGCCAGCAAAATTTTTATTTATTTATTTTATTTTATTTTGTCGAGCGATTATAAGATAACAGGTATAAGTATAAACATAGTTATGAATACATGAAATGGATACATATAAGAAAAATAAAAAGAAACAATAGGACAGGGACCGTAGGCATGTTGGTGCGCTTATGCACGTCCCCTACATGTAGTTATTTGCCAGATTTATATACAGCCCGGTCCCATCACGTGTCTGGGCATCTTTTAAAAATACCCCTAAAAACAATAATACTTTGTGTCGGAGCTTATATACAGAGGTGCTTAAATTAGTTCAATGTTTCTGCATAAATATGACCTAAAGTGTGATCTGTTTTTCACACGACCTAAAACTCCACAGAGGGAACCAATTAAACAAAGCAGTCATCAACATGATCCTTGTTCATTTATTTATGGAGGAAAGTTCTTGAAAGCTACATCATTAAAATAAATACTTAATTCTGTTTCTGAAATGTTTAAAACTTCACCAGGTAAGGACAAATTCTGAATCGATGTTCAATATTTGAATCTCAGGTGTAAGGGCCAAAACCCCGTCTGAAATCAGTGAATCCACTTTCAATGTCTAAATATTTTCATTTAGATATTGACATTTAGAAGACAAATTTGTTAGAATTGCAACCTATCTTAATGTAAACATAGAGCTAAATTAGTTTCCCTAGTTTACGCATGTTAAATTTCAGCTTCCACTGAATTCTTAAGTTAGCAAAGTCCAAAGGAGATAGTAGTTTGAAAATGTTGAAACGTTCTGTGAATTTCCTTGATGTCTTATTTTCTTTGTGGCTTTTATATTGCAATGTTACAAGCAGGGATCAGCATATTAAAATCTAGCTGGTTGGTTACCTCACAAATATTGCCAGATTATAATTTGTGTTGCATAATACATGGATAATCTGGGAAAGGAATGAATAAGGAATAACAAAAGGGCGGTTAAAAAGCAGAATTAACTTTAGATAGCAATTTTGATTAAACCTTTTTAGGTGCAGTGTGTGCATTTTTATACTGATTAACGTGATACAGTAAACATTCTGGATTTTTTTTTTAATCTGTAAGAAATAGTGTGAAGTTTTCTAATAAATTCTTTGCTTCGTCAGAATCTTCTGTCAACTTTAATGGCACAAAATCAAAAATGGATTTTGGAACAAAACAACAAGGTTATTTGGATATGGCATTAATAAGTCTTTTTTTAAATGAAAAAGACAGTTGTGAATCTAGATAACACAATGTTTTTCTTTCCAGATTGAAGGGTTTCGATTAAGACGATAAATTTCACTCCAACCCATTTCTTAGTGAGAACTGAAAGTGTATTTAAAAAAGAACAGCCCACCCACCCTAGAGCTTACTAAATCAATTTTCTTTTATTTCTGTAATGACATTTTTTATTATAACATCTTTTCTCAGAAGTACAATTTATCTTGTTATGCAAAAAAGAATAAGAAGAAAAATAGAAATACTAAGGAAAATGGGACATAGTATGCTTTAAAAAGTATACAATTCAATCGAATCCATCAGAATAGACTTGGAAGGGACCTTGGAGGTCTTCTAGCCCAACTCCAGATGGTTGTCCAATCTCTTCTTCAAAGCCTCCAGTGATGAAGCAGCCACAACTTCTGAAGGCCAGCTGTGAATTGTCCTCCCTGTTAGGGAATTTCTCTTCAGTTCTAGATGGCTTCTCTCCTTGGTTAGTTTCCCTCCATTGCTTCTTCTCCTGCCTTCTGGGGCTTTGGAAGATAAATTCATGCCTCTCTTCTTTGGGGCAGCCCCTCAAATACTAGAATCTGCAACTGTTCTTCATATGTTTTTCATCCCCAGGGCCTTTCACCGTCTCAGTTGCTCTACTCAGCACTTTTTCCAAAGTCTCGATGTCTTTTTTTGTAATGTGACCAAACCTGGATGTAATATTTCAGGTGTGGCCTTACTGACGTTTTGTAAAGCACTACTAATACTGCATGCGCCTTTGATTCTGTGCCTCTGTTTACACAACCAAGGATTGCATTAGCTTTTTTGGCTGTTCCCACATATTTTTATTTATTTTATTTTATTTTATTTGTCAATTGTTTACAAGATAATAAGTATAAGCGTATACATAGTTATGAATACATGAAATGGGTACATATAAGAAAAATAAAAGAAAAATAAAAGAAACAATAGGACAGGGACGGTAGGCACGTTGGTGCGCTTATGCACGCCCCCTACAGACCTCTTAGGAAGGGGGTGAGGTCAATAGTAGACAGTCTAAGGTTAAAGTTTTGGGGGTTTGGCGAGGAAACTACAGAGTCAGGTAGAGTATTCCAGACATTGACCTCTCTGTCGTATTTCCTGCAATCAAGCTTGGTGCGGTTAACCTTGAGTTTGTATCTGTTGTGTGCTCTTGTGTTGTTATGGTTGAAACTGAAGTATTCATTGACAGGTAGGACATTGCAATGTATGATTTTATATACCATGCTTAAATCAGACCGAAGACGGCGTAATTCAAGGTTTTCTAGTTCTAGAATTTCAAGTCTGGTGGCATAAGGTATTCTACAACGAGTAGAGGAGTGGAGAACTCTTCTTGTGAAATATTTCTGGACTTTCTCAATTGTGCTAATATCAGATACGTAATGTGGGTTCCAGACTGATGAGCTGTATTCGAGTATTGGTCTAGCAAATGTTTTGTATGCTCTAGTTAGTAATGTGATATTACCAGAGAAAAAGCTACGTAAGATTAGGTTAACAACTCTTAATGCCTTTTTGGCTATGTAGTTGCAGTGGGCTCTAGCACTTAGGTCATTCGACATGAGTATTCCAAGGTCCTTTACAGAGCTTGGATCATCAATATCATCAATATTACTGGCTCATGTTTAAGGAATCGCCCACTAGGAAATCCAAGATCACTCCCAGAGTTCCTGGCCGTCCTGGTCCTAAAAGGCCCCCCCTGGCCAATCCTCCGGCCCGAGCAGCCTCCTCTCCAAGTGCCTCCCGCAACGCGCCCTCTCCAGCCCAGGGAACCGGGGCCCTTTCGGCCAAGCCAAGCGGGGCCCTGGCGCCCGAGCCTCCCGGCCCCTCCGACCCGCCCTTTGCTCCGGAGTCGCTTCGCTTCGCTCCTTGCCAGCCGGGCGGCGCCTCTCAGGGCCGCCCCGGACACCCGACGCCTCCGCCGACGCCGCCTCCCGAGCAGCTGGGCTGGCCGGCCGGCCTTCTCCGCCCCCTTCCCGGTTACGTCCGAGACCCGAGGCGGCCGAAGGAGACGCGCCATGGAGCGCCTCGAGCAGAAGCAAGTCCGCGCTCCGCTCCGGTTGGGCATCTTGCTCCGGCACCTGGTCCCCCACGCCGGAGTCGTATCCTTCTCCTGCTCACCTGGGACGCTGGGTCGCCTGCCCAGGTACGGGACTCGGCCCGCCCGCGGATTGGAGCTGGCAGCGCGGAGGCGAAAGCTCAACCTGTCGGGAGAAGACCGGGACCGTCCTGGGGGCTCTCCGAACCGGTTTGCTTTCCTGGCGGCCCTTCAGGACCCAACTAGTTACCTCCTCGGTGCTAGAAGGGAGAGTTGGCTTTGCAGGGAGGAGGAGGAGGAGGAGGAAGCGGGGGGCGATTGTGGGGTCCTTGGTGCTCTCTGAGCTTGGTTGCTTTCTTGAAGACGTTTCATGACCCGAACTAGGTCACTTCATCAGTGTTAGGAGGGGTGTGTGGGGGAACCAGGTGCCGGATAATACGACCTGGTTTGGTTACCAAACGAACCCGCTGCCAGAAACTCACCAAGCTCAGAGAGCACCAAGGACCCCTCCTGTCAACCCTGAGCTACAATATTTTCTTCTGTTGGAGGAAGAGGGCTTTTTTTTTTTAAAGCTCCTTCCTGGCAGGGGACTCCATAGCCCATCAATCTGGGCTCCTTTTGTGCTCAAGCGGTGAAAGAAGGCTTGGCATCATCCCAGCACAGAGTTGATCTTGGTAGATTGTTGTTTGTGGCAGCTGGATCTCAGCCTGGAGAGTCATCAAGTCAACTTCTTCTGGGTTAACCAAAGGGTTACGGTTGGGGGGGTCCATCCCTGGGGCCCCCAATTCTGAAGTTTAGCCTGCGGGGAGAGAGCAGCTTCTAAGACAAGGAGCTCAAGGCCAGGGCCTTCTAGGCTCTGGGTGAGAAACAGCTTCCAACTCCTCCCAACTCTTTAAAGTAAGTTTCATTAAAACGAACCTCCCCAACTAATTCAAACTAATGTGCAATAAATGTCCTCGGTTGTTCGTTTTGTTCCTCTGATGTTTCTATTTTATATTTCCTTATGTAGGAAAAAATATTCCACTTGAGCCAAAAATAAATTTAAAAGGTACATGCATAAGGGGCGCCAATCCTGCCTACCCGCCCTGTCCTGTTGTCCCCGTTTATTCGTACCTATTTCCTGTATTCTTCCTCACGTTTATTCTTATACCTAATATCTTGTAAGCGATTGACAAATTAAATAAATAAATAAACATTGTCAGCTCCTTATCCATCAAGCTATTAAATTTCAAACTGCTCCCAGGTTTAAGATAACTTGGGAGGGTGGGATAATTTAATTGGAAAGATGCTGTATTATATTTAAGTTCTTTCTCCTTTATGAGAGCAACTCCTGTGTTTATGAATGTGTTGTCATGCCCCTGGAGGAGTCTGACTCTGAGGAAGAGGAGGAACAGCCAACAGGGAGTGGGAGTTTTTTTGGCTCCAGAGGTGGTGGAGGAGGCTGGGGAAGGGCAGAGGCCGGCTGAGTAGCCAGAGGAGGATCCAGGCCCATCCCTTATCCATCCTAGGTCACGCAGGGAGGAGAGGATCAGGGAAAAGCGAGGTCTACTCAAGAGGAGATTACCCTGACCCTCCTCGTGGCTTGCAGGTGGGAGCTATGTATATAAGTTTGCAATTGCGCAGTTAGAATTTGCAGGAGTCAATTTAGTGTTCGGCTTGAAAGAGGTTTATCTTTGCTGGCGTTCTTCCCATGGACTTTTCTCGGTTATTTTCCTGGAGTTTATGATTAGTTATCTTGGCTGGCTTCGGAACTCTCATCACTGCGTTTCGTTTTGGTTTTCTGTTTGCTTCATTATTTACTTTTGTGACTTTAAACTGTGCCTAATAAAACAGTGAAGTTAAGTTGAAGGCCCTACCGGACCTTAATCTATGTTTTGGGTTTGGGGTTATTTTGAGAGACTGCGGGTCATCACAAGCGTTCTGGGTGTGTTTCCCACGGGGCCTCCCATCAATCTTGTTACCTGTTCTTAATTTGATGTCCAGACACCTTTCCCAACTTCAGCCCAGGTTGCTCCTGTGACAGGCCCAACGCAGTTCCGGTAAGTAGAACTTGACGCGGATTTTCCTCGGATGAAAACACAGGTTTAAAAGTTTGCTTCCTTCTGCTTCTCTTGTGCATGTAGCAGCATGTTTTCTGTGTGGTTCAGTAGTTTTGGATTGGGGTTTGTGAGGTTAATGGCTTATCTTAAACTGGTCTTTCCGTTGGTAAGTAGTTCAGAGTTGAACCAGGGTGGGTTTGGCATTTTTTTTATGAATATGTCTCATTTTAAGAGAATAACTGGCCTCTGCGTGCCCTGATAGCATTTAGAAGGCATCCAGAAGGTGGGTTTTTTTTTTTTTCAGGAGACAAATGGACTTCCTTGTTTTTTTCTTTTGAAGACGTTTTGCTTCTCATCCCAGAAGCTTCTTCAGCTCTGACAGGATAGTTGGGGAATGGCAGAGGCTTCTGGGATGAGAAACGAAGCATCTTCAAAAGAAGAGGAGGAAGAGGAAGAGGAAGAGGAAGAGGAGGAGGAGGAAGAGGAGGAAGAAGGAGGAGGAGGAGGAGGAGGAGGAGAAGGAAGAAGAAGAAGAAGAAGAAGAAGAAGAAGAAGAAGAAGAAGAAGA
>NW_020769366.1:5127263-5143001 GCF_900518735.1 Pseudonaja textilis | reverse complement strand
GAATTCTGGGAGTTGAAGCCCACAAGTCCAAGAATTCTGGGAGTTGACGTCCACAACTCCAGGAATTCTGGGAGTTCAAGCCCACAAACCCAAGAATTCACCTATCATGTCACCCTTAGTCCTTCTCTTTGGCAGCTAGACATACCTAGCTCGCTCGACTGTTCATCGTAACGATTTAGCCTCCAATACTCTGGAATAATTCCTGTTTGATTCCCAATGTAAAGTCTTAATGCGGAACGAATGCAAAAGTGCATGCCTTTAGAGGAGTCCTGGATGCCAGTTTAAAATGCTTTCCCCTCTTCTTTCTTTTTAACTCTGTTTTCAGAGAGGAGTTTGTAAAGATATGCAGAAAGGACGTGAAAGTGCCTGCAATGACCATCATGAAAGACATCGCTATTGCCAAGTCTGCACCCGATGAGAATACCGTTACAAAATTGCAGGATTTCATATTCAGCGAAGAGCTCTTCAGATACTGCACCTTACCTCAGGTGAAGACTATCCCAAAAATCCTAAACCAGGAGTCTCCAACCGTAGCAACTTTAAGGCTTGTGGACTTCAACTCCCAGCATTCCTCCCAGAATTCCTAGGAATAATAATCATATGTAAAAATAGATGTAATAATAATCTTTCATCATACATATCCCTAATCTTTTATCTTCTAATTTCTCCCTCTTTTATCCAACCACTGATCAAAATTCTGTTTCTTCCTCGTCTTTTATTTTTAATGTCAATCTATCCACTTCTGCACAGTCTAATATTTCTCTAATTATATGTTCATCTGGTGAGTATCCTCATTTTTCCAATATTGTGCAAATACAATTCTTGCTGCTGTCAGCCCGTGTAACCAAGATAGTTCTGGTTTTGGGTCTATGTGTTGTTGTGTCATATTTTTTTCCTGTGTGGATGTATCCTACCTCTCCACACTTTATGTCGGGCTGCCATAAAAACGAAGCAGGGCTGAAGTGCCGTGATGGCAGATCGGACAATATTGCTGGCTATTTTCCTATCGCTTTCCCTTTTTAAATCATACGGTCCTCAGGATTTGTGGCGGGTGTAAATATCTCTTTCTTTTCTGAGCTGGTTTTCTTTCCTTTAGATTGTAAAATACGTCGAATGCTTCACCGGCCCCGACATCTTGGCTATGCACACCATGTTGATCAATAAACCCCCCGATACAGGTGAGACCCCTACGAACTCGATCGAGGCTTAAAAAGAGCTGCTTCTGTTTGCGTAGGTGAATTGCAGCTTGGGGGGGAGAGAAAAAAAAAAAGGAAGGAAGGAAGGAAGGAAGGAAGGAAGGAAGGAAGGAAGGAAGGAAGGAAGGAAAGGAAAGGAAAGGAAAGGAAAGGAAAGGAAAGAAAGGAAAGGAAAGGAAAGGAAAGGAAAGGAAAGGAAAGAAGGAAGGAAGGAAGGAAGGAAGGAAGGAAGGAAGGAAGGAACGGAAGGAAGGAAGGAAGGAAGGAAGGAAGGAAGGAAGGAAGGAAGGAAGGAAGGAAAGGAAGGAAGGAAGGAAAGAAGGAAGGAAAGGAAGGAGGGAAGGAAGGAAGCAAGGAAGGAAGGAAGGGAAGGAAGGAAGGAAGGAAGAAAGGAAGGAAAGAAGGAAGGAAGGGAAGGAAGGAAGGAAGAAAAGGAAGGAAGGAAGGAAGGAAGGAATAAAAGAGTTGGAAGGGACCTTGGAGGTCTTCCAGTCCGACCCACACAGTCCTCCTCCTCCTCTCTGCAAACCTCCCTCCCTTCCTAACACTGATAACATTCCCTTGTTGGGTCATGAAACGTCTGCAAGAAAACCACCCAGCCCAGAGAGCACGGAGGAGCCCCTCACGAGCTGGCAATAATTCCCCTTTATCACTCGTGTCAATCCCTCTCCCTGAGACCGAGGGAATTCTGCTTCCTTCCAGGCAAGAAAACCTCTCGCCATCCACTGCATCAGGATCTCCATTACTTCCCCTTCCGGCCTGCCGACCGAATCGTCTGCGCCTGGACCGCAATGGAAAAGGTGGACCGGTCAAACGGATGCCTAGTTGTCTTGCCAGGGACTCACAAGGGCTGCCTGAAGGAGCACAAGTACCCGGAGTGGGAGGTAAACAACGGAGAGGCCTGCGTGTGTCCAATGAACGAATGAATGAATGAATGAATGAATGAATGAATTCCACAGGACCCCTGGGAAACTGCGAGCGTCATAACTATGAGTCAGCTGCCAAGCGCCTGAATTTGGACCCCGTGACCCTGGGGCTTGCACAGGTTGTAAATGTGAGAAACGACCCTGGGTCCCTTTTTCCATTGCCGTTGTAACTTCCAAACGGTTAGTAAATGAACTCTTGTAAGACGGGGTCTAAGTGCCCCATATATTTTCAGAGTTTCTCAACTTGGCAATTGTAAAATGTGTGTGTGGACTTCAACTCCCAGGATTCATGCCGGCTGGGAGTATTCTGAGGGTTGAAGCCCACTTATCTCAAAGTTGCCAAGGTTGACTCACCCTGATGTAGGTGGCCAAGAGGTGGTAGATCTTCCTTCTCCAAAACACAACCTCCTCCTCCTCCTCCTCCTCCTCCCCCAGCACTGATGACCTTCCCTAGTTGGGTCATTCAACGTCTGCAAGGAAACCACCCAGCTCAGGGAGCACCAAGAGCCCCTTCATTTCAACCCTGAGCCCCAAATATTCTCCCTAATTTGGCCTGTCGGCATCTCTCAGGAAGGCCAGAAGGTAATTTCTACTTTGGCTTTTTTCCCTCCCCGCAGGGTGGTGTAAACAAGATGTACCACGGGATCTTTGACTATGACAAGAGTCTTCCCAGGGTCCACGTCCCCATGGAGAAAGGAGACACCCTCTTCTTCCACCCCCTGCTCATTCACGGTTCCGGCAGAAACAGGACAGGAGGGTTTCGGAAGGTAACCGGGTCACAGCCTGGGAGGCTGAAGGTCTTTCCTGCTTGGTCCAAATCCAGGACTCTCTGGGTGCTACCTGAACATTTGGTTCTCCTCTCTCTGGATGGGTTGGGTTCAGAAGGCTCGGAACGTGGCCGATTAGGATTTCCTAGTTAAAATACAAAATGGCGTAACTTCACTCTCCCTCCCTCCTCTCCCACTGCCCCCTCTCTCCCTCTCTCCCTCTTTCCCTGCCTTTTCTCCTCCCTCTCTCTTCCTCCCTCTTCCTCTCTCCCTCCCTCCCGCCATCTCTCCCTCCCTCTCTTTCTCCCTCCCTTTCCGTCCCTGTCTCTTCCTCCCTCTCCTCTCCTTTCTCTCCCTCTCCCCCTCTCTTCTTCCCTTTCCTCTCCTCTTTCTCTCCCTCCCTCCACCTGCCCCTCTCTCCCTCTTTCTTTTTCCCTCTCCCCCTCCCTCTCTCCATCTCCCCCTCTCTCCCTCTCTCTTCCTCCCTCTTCCTCCCTCCCTCCCTCCCTCCATCTCTCCCTTCCTCTCTCTCTCTCCCCTTCTCCCTCTCTCCTTCCCTCTGTCTTTTAATGCAGGCTATTAGTTGCCATTATGCCAGTAGCGATGGCTACTATATCGACGTCAAAGGGACCAGCCAGGAAATTTTGGAGAAGGAAGTGGAAGAGATTGTCAGGGAGAAGTATAATATGGGTGACCTGGATTTCAAAGTAAGTATGTTTCCTCCCCCAGACCCCACCCGTTTTCTTCTTCTTAAAAAGCCACCACGTTCAGAAGCACTGGGCCCCTGTTGCTTCTCTGATAAGGCACTAAAAATCCTTCTCCATAACTCCGAGACGTATGCAAGCAGTGGCCATTTCCGCAGAAGTAGAAGCTGTTTATATCAGAAGCCCGTTCGATGCTCAGCTTCTCCGTTTCTTCTCCGAGATCCGAACAGGAGGAGATTCTCTGCGGGCAGCCGTCTCCAGCTGCCAGGGCTGTAAAACTGGAATAAATCACGCACGCCATTTCCTATAACTGTACCTTCGTTTGGAGGCTAGTAGTACAGCCAGTCCTCAACTTATGACCGCAGCTGGGACTAGGATTTCCATTGCTAAACAAGGTTAAACGTGCCTGTGTCAGGGAACTTTTCATGGAATTGTTGGAACCTACAGCAGCTCCCCCCAAACCTCTGGTGGTCCAGGGTGAGACCCATTACGAAATAAATAAAATTCCTCGATTCTAGATTACACCGAGGACGATTACAATATTGGTGCTATGGAAAGGCTACTTCAGATTTGGGATAATGTCAGCGTTCCAGGAAACTTCCATTCCAGCCAATAATTCCGACTTCCTCTCAAAAGTTCCTTTTATTTGGATGGTAACTGGCACATCTGTGGAATCCCGACTCTGAAAGTTCTGGGCTTCCTTGCAATAATTAAAAACTACAAAATCCATCCCCTGCACCCATCAATCACGTCACCTGCCCCAATCACCACCTGTCCCAAAGTAAGACTTCCTTTTTTTTTCAATTTAGTAAATTTTATTTCGTTTTCAAAATTTAAAAACAAAAAACTTTATACATCCTTATATCAATGTCAAGACATCTTTTCCATTTCCTTATCATCTTTCTATATACACATTTCTTTCATTATACAATTTCAACTTAATATATAAACAAATATAGATAAATATGAATATAGATATAAGTATTTACATATTCTTATTCTTTACCTAATTGCCATTTTGATTTCTTTTTTTTTTAACAAATTTTATTCAGTTTTTCACATTAAAAACAAAAATCTCTTTTTAGTGGAAAACGTATTTCCGGGTCATCTTCTTTCAATTTTCTAAAGTTCTCAATTATTCCAGCCCAGGGTCCATACCGAAAACATCAATCAATCCCACAGTCCGTCTTTCCTTGCTTTTTTCTTTATTCTGGTTCTGTTTTCACTTTCTAAGATTCTTACTTTGTTTCAATCTTTCTTTAGTGTTCATTCACAAGTTCATTCAGAAACAGGATGCTTTCCCTTTTTTTTGAGCTCAAGTTTTTGACAAAAGGTGGCACTCTCCATTATACAAAGTCTTCACCTTTTTCCCCTATTTTTTTGTTTAGGATTTTTCGAACCTCAATATTCCAGCACAGTCCAGTCTCCAATTTGTAAACTTTATTATTATTATTTTTTGACAATCTTAAGTCCACCGTTATTTTATGCCTGTTTATTCCCAAAATATTTTAGTCCAATTTAGTTAACTCTTTAGTTCCAGCTTCTTCCTTTTCCAGTTCGAAGCCCCGCTTAGCTGTCAAAAATATTTTCTTATTTTTTTTCCTGTCCCTTTGTAATTTCGCCGCTCACTTTTCTTTTGTTAAAAATTCCATGTTACCTTAATCCCAGGGTACTTTTGTTTAGTTGTATCACCCAATTGTCCCAGTTCAGATGTTATCCATCTCTTTCTTCCCTCCTGCACAAATCTTAATCCAGCTGAGCCCTCCTCTTTGGGGTGGCCATTTTAAACCACCGCTCCAGTCGTCTTCGGGGTGGGGGGAAGGCCAAGCCCAGGAGGGGAGATGCGGCTCCCCTCAACCTGACTTGCGGCTTCCCCTTACTCCGCTGCCCCTCCAAGGCAGCTTCAGCCCCTAATCGTAATGATCGGGGCTCTCCAATGAAGGAACACAGACCATAGCTGCAGAGAGTCGCGATCTACGGTCCGTCAATGAGGAGGCTCCGCCTTCTTCCTCCCATTTTGATTTCTTTTTATTCTTAAACCATTCATACCAGGCATCCCAGACATTATAATAAATCGACTCTTCTTTGTCTCTTAATTTCATTGTTAGTCTGTCCATCTCTGCACAGTCTAAACTTTTTTATAACAACACCCGCTGGTGGTACAATTTCTTGCTTCCAGAATTGTGCATAGGAAATTCTAACAGCTGTTATAATATGTAGTAGCATGATGTATTTATCTTTTTTATTATGTTTTTCCATTATTATGGCTAATAGGAATAGTTCTGGTTTGGATTCAATTTTCTGTTTTATTATTTCTTCTAACCACAATCCTTTTCACTTATGGGCAACACTACCTGACCTTGAATCATAAAAACAAATTGTTATGTCTAACTAGATACACTCCAATGCATTCCCCCCTCCCACTTTCCCAGACTCAGTGGTGGCAGCGTGGGAGCATCGGACCTCAATATGGCTTCCAGAGCTGACATCCTGACTTGATGACCTTTCTGCCCACAGCCTGATATAAGCAAATTGCTTGCCATCGTTAAGTGAATCTGGCTTCCCCCGGGGAAACACTGCGACCATCATAAATACCAGTCAGTTGCTGAGCACCTGAATGTTGATCATGTGACCCCGGGGGGGGGGGGGTGCTTACAAGTCATTAAGTATGAAAAAAACGATCCCAAGTTGCTTTTTTCAGTGCCATTGTCAATCCCAACGGTCACTAAATGAACAGTTGTTAAATGGAGGACTACCTGCGTCGCGTTCCCGGACGTGGAAAAATCTTGCAGGTTCCTTCCAGGCATTAACTAAATTCCCCCTGTTTATACTTTCACGGGTGAATCTGGATTAAAATCTCACGATTTCTGTTTTGTTTCTCAGTACATTTGGATGATGCGGAGTCGACTTGTTAAAGGGGAGAGAAAAAATCTTTAAAACACTGCTCGGATCCATTCTCCATTCAGCGAAGAAACCTCGGAGAAATCAGCATTTATTTTTTTTCTTACTTTTTGGTGTGGGAAGGATTGTTATTTCAGACCACTGGGAAGGCTGTTTGCATCTGGAAAGCAATTCAAGGCTGCAATTCTAGTCACAAAACTGGTTAGTTACAATGAATTACAGTGAACTTTAGTTCTGAGCAGAAAAAGAAAGAATGGTTAGAATTGAAGCTGCAATTCTATGCAAGCTTTTACTTAGATTGTGCCTTTGTCGATTAGATTCAAAGAATTTAATCTGCTGTCCTAGTCTTCTTTAATGAAAAGAAACCTTCAGCTGAGCTCAGGTGGACTTTGAACTATACGTGCATAGAATTATATTTTCAATTTAACAACTGTAACTGATGTATTTAAGTAATTTCAAGTAAATTGAGTTTTTGCAGTATTTGGAAAAACCTCAATATCTCTTTAAACAGTGCCTCCTTTCTCGGAACTGGAGCGATTTTAGATTTTTCTTTGCAAGAAAATCTTCTTTATTTAGAAAGACAGCTAGAAGATGACATGAAAAATGGATTTGTTTTTTCCCTCTTGTTGTCTAGTTCCTCCTCAGATAAAGTTTCTGAAATATTTCTTCCAAGGGAGACTTTTAAGAGGAGGAGCAAGGAAAACCTTGCCCTAACCGCTGAAGAGATACAATTGTGATGCCAAAATAAAAACAATAAAGGACAAACATGGTTTCTCTCTTTTGAATGATCTTACTTTGCTTGCCATAAATAAGCAATGAGTATCATTGAATCAATCTATTTGATAGCTGCAGGATTTTGAACATCTTTGGAAGTCAAGCTAACCAGGGTGAGGGCTAGATTTTGATAGTTGCCATCTTGTGACCGAGTAGTATAGAAAGTTGGTGAAATGGGGATCAGTCATTCATCCCAATCCCCCTTGAGAGAGAAATCAATCTCCCAAGAGATAAACAGAAGCCAGCTAATGCAGCATTTTACTAGCTGCAATAGCCTGTACAGTATTAGACCACAAGGTGGCAGTGGTCTGCTAAAAGTTGAAAAGCTTTCTGCCCAAACTACTAATGATCCCTCTGAAAGAATTCCAACTATTGTGGATTACATGACAGAATCTAAGAAAGAAAAATACACCAGGTGCCCATAATATTGTACCGTCTATTGAGAATGAAAGAAAATGAGACTTTGTACCACGTAGGAAAAAATAATAATTAAAATGCCGCTGAAATCCCTGACTCTTTGCAGTTTACGTATTTCTAAAGAAATCCAAAGTACCCCGAAGCAATTTCCTGACATCTTTTTGATTTCAAGAGTTTCATCATTAATTCTAGGTGGTTGGATGATGGAAACCCCTTTATTTATCCAGCTTCTCCCTGTGTTAAAATTACCAAGCCATTTTTACATGCAGCAGGGATAATCTGAACCGGTGCGAGACAAGGATCTGTTTCTCACTCGTAGGAGGTGTGCATTGCGAGTCTGAGCCTTTGTGTGTATAATTCAGAAGAATTATTCATGAGGTGTGTTGTTTCTTTTGCTGGAAGAAAACTATTCAGCTGTAGGCAACACAGGTTCGATCCCTTAGACTTATATACCACTTCATAGTGCTTCACGGGCCTCTCTAAGCAGTTTGCAGAGTCAGCCTCTCGCCCCCAAACAATCAGGGTCCTCATTTTACCCCCGGAAGGATGGAAGGCTGAGTCAACCTGGAGTCAGTCAGGATTGAACTTCTGGGTGCAGGCAGAGAAACCTTGCAATACTGCATTCTAATCACTATGCCATTGGGAAGGAGATTAAGAAAGAGAATAAGAGGGAGGGAGGGAGGGAGGAAGGAAGGAAGGAAAATAGCAATAGCCCTTAGACTTATCTACCACTTCACGGTACTTTACAACCTTCTCTAAGTCAGTGGTCCCCAACCTTTTTTGTGCCGCGGCCCAGTACCGGCATCACAAAATCATCCGCGACCCGGTACCAGCATCAGCACGCATGGCAAGGCGAGCCGAGCGACTGTCCAGCCAGCCAACCCTCGCTTCTCCCCGCCGCCTTCAACTCCTCCTTTGTACCTGTGTCGATGGGCTTCGTGACGGCTTCGGGACGGTCGCTCAGCTCACCTTGCCATGCGTGCTGAAAGAATCCTCGCGCCTTAGTTTTGTTCGAAGCCGCCCCCCCCCCCCCGATGAAACTAAGGCGCGAGGATTCTTTCAGCACCCAAACGCCGCTTTCTACCCGGAAAAGCTCACCGGAAGCACTTTTTCATCAAAACAAGATGGCGGCGCCCAGCAAACTGGCGGATCGGTAGAAATTGTTCCACGGACCGGTACCGGTCCCTGGACCGGTGGTTGGGGACCCCTGCTCTAAGTGGTTTCTCTAAGAGTCAGCCTCTCACCCCCAACAATCTGGCTCCTCACTTTACCCACCTCGGAAGGACAGAAGGCTGAGTCAACCTGAAGCCTGGTGAGATTTGAACTGCCAAATTACAGGCAGCCGGCAGTCAGCAGAAGTAGCCTGCAGTACTGCACTCTCACCACTGTGCCACGGGAATAAGGTCTGGAAAAGCAGGGATATTGACATAAATGCACGAAGCAGGCTAGGAAGGAGCAATCCTAGGAACCAGCCTTCGTGAGCTGCAACGTCGAAGGAAAGGGACGTCCAGGTGACTTCAAGTCACTTTCAGTGAGCGAAGAACATCGAGTGTTCCCCCCCAACTCCCCCCACCCGAGACACACCAGGGACATTTTGTCACAGCAGCACAAAAAGGACAAAGGTATATTTAAGCCACAAACTCACCATTCACCGGCTCTAATCATTCCTCAGTCAGGAGCACAGTGGCTTCTTGTTTTCCGTGCTATCTCTAAATTCCATCACCTGCCAGCCGGCAACCGGGGAGTGTTGAACCGTCACAGTAATTTTAACTTACCTGTATAGCAGCACCTGAGCTGGAAAAAATCTCTTTTTCTAACCTTGTTTCTTCTTGGGACACGCCTCCCTTGCTTTGGGGGGGCCCTCCAGAATGGGGAGGGGGACAGTTATCCTCAACCGACGAGCACAAGGGAACCCCAAATTTTGTGTTCTTCGGAGAGAGGTTGGCTGAGTAAGTTTCGACCCCCGTTTTTCTTACCAACTTTCTTGCCATGGCTGTTAAGTGAATCCCCGCAGATGTTAAGATGGGCACACAGTCCTTAAGTGAATCTGGTTTCCCCTTTCTGACTTTACGTGTCAGAAAGTCGCCAAAGGGAGGTGATGGTCATAAATAGGGACCAGTTATCGAACGTCTGATTAAAAAAAACGTATTTATACATTTTCTCTTTACATACCTAAGTGTTTTGTGAACAGTGTATTGTCTGGATCAATTTGCTTACATAATAGTACTTTTCCAGTTCCTAATTTCTATCTCTATTATTCAACCGTTGGTAAAACTAGTCCCATGTTTGAAAACATTCTGTATGTTCTTTTTATCTAACCTACAAAAGCTGGTTCCTTTGAATAGAATAGAGTAGAGTAGAGAATAGAGAATAGAGAATAGAATAGAATAAGAATAGAATCAGAAATAAATGGAATAGAATGGGCAGCAAAACTCAAGATAAATGCAGTTTTAATTATGCAGGCTTTTTTTAAATTAACAACCTGAATAGCTTGGAAAACATGCTAGATTTTAGGACTGTAATTGGATTCAGTTGATCTCAAGGAGTCCCAAGTTGAATTTCTTTTATCCATTGTTTTTCTCACCATTAAAAAAAAAATACACCAAGGAAGAAAAGTTTGGGAAAAATAAGCTGTTTTCTGAATCTCTGCATGGGAAAGAAAGCATTGGGTTACCATGTCTAGTTTTTGACCGTGAGACGTAGAAAATACTCCATAACTGGAGGCATTCAAGGACAGCCAGGATAGGGTCTCCTGCTTGAACAAGGGGTTGGACTAGAAGACCTCCACGGTCCCTTCCAACTCTGTTATTTCTGTTTATTCTGTTATCTGGCTTAAACCTCGTCTCCTTGGAACTTGAAGGCCTAGCAGTTTTTCAAAGTTGCTTCTGCATTTCCCACTGGAAGTGCATTCAGGAAATCTACCTATCTCCTTATTTTTTGGCTTGGATACACAGCTGGAGGGGAAATTTGGAAGAGGCGATGAAAACATAGCCCGGTTTCCAAGGCTGGGTAAGCGAGTGGCTGCCCCAAACAAGAAAAACATTCCTGCATTCGCTAATAATAAGCTCTTCGATTCAGAGAGAAAGTCCTGGGATGGTTTACTTGCTGTTCTTCGAATGAAGAGTGCCTTTCCCTGAACAAATATTGCTTCTCTTGGACTTGAACAGAACAACCAACTATTGGCACTGTCCATCTAAGGAGGCTTCAGCAGGTTTTGTGCAGAAACCTCGTTCTCTTCATCGTGGCCGTTGCAAACTCATCTCTCGGTCTCTCTGGGGCTGTGAGCCCTTTCCAATTCTTCTTCGAGCTTTGACAGCTTGCACTGAACAACCCAGAATATTTGCACAACACACTGAGTCTGTTGACACTTTGTGCCTTTTTGGTCCTGCCCAGCGTCTCAGGAGTTGCCAACTTTTTTCCAGCCGCCTGTTTTAAAGGGGAGATCTCCCATTTCTGTGCTCAGTCTTGCTTTCCCTGAAGTCGCGGTGACCTTCTTTATCGTGAGGCTCAGAAAACGGGGGGTGGGCAAAAACATGAACTGGAGGCACACAATGTTTCTCTCCGGCTTCACGGCTTTTTTGCTTCTGATTGGTATGTAGGACTGAAGAAAAAGATCTTTGAGATGTTTAGTCAAGCTTAGGGGACTGCCTGACTTACTGCAAAAAGCTTATAGAATTTGCATTCCATCAGATTGCATGTATGTGTGTGTGTGTGTGTGTGTATAAAATCATAGATGATAGTGATAAAATAGATAGATGGATAGATAGATGATAGATAGATATGATAGATACGATATAGGTGATAAGTGATAGATAGCTGATAGATGATAGATACTGTAGATAAATAGATATATAATGTAAATAGATGGATAGATAGATAGATAGATATAGATAGATAGATAGATAGATAGATACCATAGATAGATACCACAGATAGATACCATAGATACCATAGATAGATAGATAGATAGATAGATAGATAGATAGATAGATAGATAGATGGATGGATGATAGGTATGATATGATAGAGAGGGAGAGAGAAGGATGTAAGATAGATAAATATAATAGATTTCTCTCTCCTACACACACACTTATGAGAGAGAGAGAGAGAGAGAGAGAGAGAGAGAGAGAGAGATGTTCTTTTAATCAAAAGAGACTGGATAGCCACTTGTCTGAAATGATGTCCTCCTGAGTAGGGAGTTGGACTAGAAGACCTCCTTTTCACCATGACAAACCACTGTTTACACTCCATTCTTTTTTATGTACTCAGTTCTAGATGGCAGGCGTAACATCGTGAAGGCTACCATGAGAGGCTCCAGTGAAGAAAGTAAGCGAAGAGAGATAACCAGGTCAATTCTTTTGGGAAGGGCGGAAAAATAAAAAAGGAAAAAGATAAGTTCCCAAGAGAGAGAGAGAGAGAGGGGGAGGGGGGGAGGGAGAGGATGTAATGTTCTTTAGCATTAGGTCCAGTTCTACTTTCTTATGAGTGGTCAGATTCACGTGTTCCTCCAGTTCCAGATCTGAAGAAAAAGCTCTTTGTGCAGAGATTGGATGCTTTAAACTTTTTAAAGAAGCAAGAGAAAAGATCTTCAAGCTCCAGTGAGGAATCTGATGGTGAGACAGTTGGCGGGATTTTAATGGAAAAATGGCTGGATGCAGTTTTTAAAAAATAGATAGATAATATAGATAGATATAGATGATAAATATAGATTGATGATAGATAGATGATAAATAGATGATATAAATAGATATAGACAATAAAAACATTGATGATAGATAGATGATAGATGATAAATAGATGATAGACATAGATTGATGCTAGATAGATAATAGATGATAAATATAGATGATAGATTAATGATTAATAGTTTATATAGATTGATGATAGATGATAGATGACAAATAGATGATAGATATAGATTGATGATATATAGATAATAGATGATAGATAGATGATAAATATAGATTTCTTGATAGATGATAGATGACACACATATATATATATAAATTAATGCTAGATAGACAATAGGTAAATAATAAATAATAAAATAGCTGATAGATATAGATTGATGATAAATAGGTGATAGATAGATGATAGATGGATAAAAGATAGATAGATAATAGATGATAGATAATAGATTGATGATAGATAGATAGATCTCCAACACATCGTTAACTTGTACAATCGATTCTGAAAAAATGGCTCTAAGTGACATTGGGGCTTCCAGAATTAAATCAGCTCCTCTTTTGACTAGCTTGGATATCAGGGAAACCTTGAACACAGGGATGATAGCTACCACACTCGTTTCGCTGTGTAAACTGAGCTACGGGTGCACTTCAACATAGAACCGTTTGTTTAGTGACGGTTTTGAGTTACAGCAGCCCTGAAAAAAGCGAATTAGGAACATTTTTTCACACGATCCATTGCGGCCGCCTCATGGTCACATGTTCAGAACTGAGACACTTGGCAACCGATTCATATTTGTGACAGTCGCAGTGTCCGAGTTTCGTGCGATCCCCTTTGGCGACCTTCTGACGTGCAAAGTCAGAATGGGAAAGCTGGATCCGCTTAACAACCATGTGACTCACTTAACAACTGCAGGGATTCCCTTAACAACGGTGCCAAGGAATAGTGGCAGGCACTGAGCCCCTGACCTTCTCGGATCCTCCTCACCCTCCTTCATGCCAAGCTCTGGAGTCCCAAGTGCTTCGGTTTCTGTTTTGGGGCAGCAGCTCCAAGCCCTTAAAAGAAGGTGATGAAATGCCAACGGTTGACCAAGGAAGCAACGAGGGCTGTCTCTTGACTCCCACCCACTAACCTTAAGCCCCTTTCCCAACAGACTGGAACCGCCGTGAGGAATCGGGATCTGAAAATGAGAACACCGAGGAAGACCACGAAGGTAAGGACAGATGTAAAACGAGGCACAAGGCCCCCCATCTGGAGAGGTTTCCTATCCCACAAGATTTTGAGAAGCACCATTCAATGACGGGCACCCCTTGACTCACCGACCATTAAGTTAAAACTACCAGAAGTTGTGAAGGTGCTGGGGGAAAAAGGGGACTTATGTGCAGTCCTCATTTTATGACAGTCACAGCATTCCCGTGATCGTGTTTGAACCCAATTTGGACACGCGTGTCCTTGTGATGGTTGCAGCATCACCCCCGAGCCACGTGTTCATCACTTGTGACCTTCCCAGGAGGTTTCAACTAGCAAAGTCAATGGGGGGGGGGTCCCCCCCAGTGGGATTCACTTAACAACTGCTTGATTTGCTCTATGACTGTGGCAAAAAAAAAAGAATCCTAAAATGGGGTTTGACTCATTTAACAACCAGATCTTTTAGCAACAGATGTTCAGGTGCCAAATTTGGTCATAAGTCAAGGCCTATCTTCAGGGGTGGGATTCAAAAATCCCAGCAACTGGTTCGCTGCATAGTTGCTGGGTGGGTCTGGCTGGGAGGGCTGTTTTTTGCCTTCCTCAGAGTCCGGAGGCTTCCCTCAGGCCTCTGGGAGGGCAAAAATGGCCTCCCCCAGGCTCCGGAGGCCCTCTGGAAGCTAGAAACAGGCCCATTTCCAGACTTCCGCTACTTCTGGAAGGCCCATTTTCCCCCCTCCCAGAGCCTCTGCATGGACCCTGTACTTACCTGCATCCAAAATGGGCTGCTTGGAGACTCCTGGGAGAGGTGGGGCTGGGTGGGCGGGGCCAGCCGGTTGCTTCAAATACTGGTTCGGCAAACCAGATGCAAATTTAACAACCAGTTCGCTCGAACCGGTCCGAACCGGTAGAATCCAACCACTGCCTATCTGTGAAGGAAATCCATTACATTTCTTTCATTTTCTAATCCATTTTCTGGGGTTTCTGTTGAGGTATTCCCCATTAGAAGAATCAGTGCACTCAGGGAAACGTAGTGAGAGTGATGTGGAATAACAAATAACCAGCATACAGATACACTGAATAGTAAAATGTAGGTTTTACTTCCAGTAAACGGGTAAACAAAGTCCAACAAACAGTTCAAATCATACAAGGTTAAAGCAGTTAGTATCAGTCCAGGGATAATCCAAAAATGAAGCCAAGTATCATAAACAGAGTTCAGTAAATGGAGTTTGCTAATAGTTGCAAAACTCACAGCAATCCGAGCAGAATGGCGATCGGGCAGAACGGCAAAACAGGAAATGCAAGGAGAAAGAAACCAGCTTTCTGGCTCCATCTTATGGCAGTTGGAGGAACCTCAGCCAATCACAATTACAGCATTCTCTTAAAGATACAACAGTCTTGAATTAACTATCCTGGTTTATATATTTCCAACCCAACTGTTAGGTGACTATCATTCCTAACAGTTTTCACATAAGTTAGACTACAGTTTTCAGGAACTGCCTTGGTTGCGGATGGTGGGAGAGTACTTGGCGACGAGAAATTTAACCTAAATGTCTCCCAAATGCAGGCAGTCCCCGACTTACAGCCACAAATGGAGCCCAACCTTTATTTATTATTTATTTATTCAGTGAATTTTGGCCCATTGTTATACCTTACTCACCAGGATCGTTAAATGAATCACTGAAGCTAAGTTCATAATATGGTTGTTAAGTGAATATGGCTCCCCCCTGGACTCCGTGAAGTGAATTTTGCACCATTTAACAGTTGTTAAGTGAATCCCTACAGTTGTTAAGTGAGTCACATGGTTGTTAAGTGAATCTGGATTCCCCATTGTCTTTGTTTGTCAGAAGGTGGCAAAAGGGGGATCACCTGACCCCGGGGAACACTGTGACCGTCACAAATATGAATCAGTGGCCAAGCAGCCGCATTCTGATCATGTGACGATGGAGATACTATAACGGTTGTAAGTGCGAAAGTCTCTTTTTTCAGGGATGTTGTAACTTTGAATGATCACGAAACAAATAATTGTACATCAAAGCCTGTTGAAGTCTAAATTCTAAATTCTAATTTGGTGATCGGAGAGATGGGAAAGAAAGACTTTTGGGCAATTGAAGGGATGACCAGAAAGGAATCAATCTTTCTTTCTTTCTTTCTTTCTTTCTTTCTTTCTTTCTTTCTTTCT
>NW_020769366.1:5054879-5110749 GCF_900518735.1 Pseudonaja textilis | reverse complement strand
GAGGAGGAGGAGGAAGAATTCTTTAGCAATTTCTTGGACGAGAAGTGAAGTGTCTTCAAAGAAAACCAAGGGAGTCAAGAGGCCTTTTGGAAAAGCCCCTTTGGGACAACCATGACCTGGATGCCCGAGAACCTCCGTCAACGTGGAGACGCGACAGCTGTTCTCCACCTGCAAGCCAGCATTTATCCCGGGTTCCTTTCCAACGTACCTAGCGCCCCCCTTCGGGTGAAGTGTTGGTTGAGGTTCCGGGCTCCCGCCGAGGGCACCGCCAAGAGCTCCTGGAATTCTTCTGAGCAGGGGGGCTTTGCCAGACCTGGAAGGGAACCATGGGTGAGATGGGAGGGAGCTCTTCAACCTCCATTGCAGGCAGTTCTCGACGTACGACTTGTTTCATTTAGTGGCCGTTCAAAGTAACAACGCCACTGAAAAAAAGCGACTTATGCCCATTATTTCGCACTTACGACCGTGGCGTTGTCCCCACCGTCATGTAATTTTACATTTGGATGCTTGGCAATGGACTCACATTTACGACGGTCACTGTGTCCCTGGGTCATGGGATCTCCTTTTGTGAACAAAATCTATGGGGGACGCCACATTCACTTAAGAATGGCAGCGATTCACTTAACAACAGTGGCAAGGAAGGTCGTAAAAAGGAGCAAAGCTCCCTTAACAGCTGTTCTGACCCAAACCTTGTTCCAAGGAAACAAACACGAAACGGAGGTAGCAGCAAAACCTTTTAATGATTCTTTACAAATTCCGTTCCTTCCGGGTTCAAAGGCTGTTCCAAACTCATTGTCTCTGATAAGAACGAGCCTTGCCAAGGTGGTGCAAGGCTGCCAAGAACACTAGATAAGGTTGCCAAGAAATATATCACTCTCCAAACACCAACCAAGATATTCCGAACGTCCACAAGGCTTGAGTGCAAAACCTTCTTTGCTTCCTGCAAAGAACTCCGGTTTCTCAGCTGGCTTTTATCCCTTAAGGGAGGGGCCATTACCTTGCAGCCTTACTCCCGAGTCGCCCGTGCTGCTGCAGCTGATCTTTCCTTTGAGCAGCCCTGCGCGCATGCCCACCGGGCACCGGCTCCTCGGGGGACTCTTCCTCACTGCTGCCAGCCTCCACAATCTCCGAAGGCAGCACTCCACTCCCTGATGGTCCTGGCCCCATCCCTGCATCACACGCAGGCCCCTCACCTGAGTCCTCGCTCTCCAAGACCTCAGCCATCTACACCAGTTGCCAGCAAACCACAACAACAACTATCTTGCTGAGCAATGGAGATTTTGGGCTCAATGGTGGTCGTAAATCGAGAACTACCTCTTTGGGAAAGATGCAGGCTGAAAGAAACACAGGCCGCTTCAGAAAACAGAGGAGAAGTTACCCAGTTTGTCTTTGGTTTCCTGCACGATCGCATCCACTCCTCTCACAACCAGGTTTGTCAACGTCGTTTGGACTTTCCTTTTGGGAACGGCAGCTGCAGCCCTGAAGGGAGAGAACACAAGGACACAACTCAAGGTCTGGAAATCAAAGCCAGCCTAAATCTTCCCTGTTGAAAACATTGCGATCAATTCTGATTTTATGGAGGGAAAAGTTCTAGGCTGGTTCTCTCCTTGATTAGTTTCCATCCAGCTGATCTAATTTTTTTTTATTTATGGCAACCTCTTAGATCAGGGATGGCGAACCTTTTCGTAGTGTGCCGGCACTCACAATGCAATGCGCCCCCTCCTGCGCATGCGTGCACGAGACCTGCGCCCCGTCCCCTTACCTGCACTGCACATACGCACGCCTCCCAGCTGATTTTTGGCCCATTTGAGGCCGTTTTTGCCCTCCCGGAGGCTTGAAGGAAGTCTCTGCAACCTCAGGAGGCCGAAAAACGGGCCTTCCGGAAATACCGGAAGTGCCGTAACGGGCCTGCTTTTCGGCCTCCCGAGGCCTCCCTCAGGCCTCTGGGAGGCCGAAAACGGCTTCCCCGGGCTCCTGAGGCCCCCCGGAGGCCGAAAAATGGGCCTTCTGGAAATACCGGAAGTGCTGTAATGGGCCCATTTTTCAGCCTCCGGAGGCTTCCCTCGAGCCCCAGGAGGGCAAAAATGGCCTCAAACAGGCCGAAAACCAACTGGGAGGCACGCACATGTGCAGTGCAGGTAAGTTTAGCTGGGGTTCATGTGCCCACACAAATGGCTCTGCGCGCCACCCGTGGCACGCATGCCATTGGTTCGCCATCACGGCCTTTGATGTTGGAATCCTGCTCTCATGCCACCCCTTCTCCTTCTCCTTTTCATGTCTAGTGTGATGAAAAGAAGGACCAGGGGTGACATGATGGCAGGGCTGCAATATCTGAGGGGCTGCCCCAAAGAAGAAAGAGTCCACTTATTTTCCAAAGCACCAAAAGGCAGGACGAGAAGCAACGGATGGAAAGTCATCCAAGGAAAGAAACAACCTCGAATGAAGGAGAAATTTCCTGATTAATGACAATGTTAATTGACTGAATGACTTCCCTCCAACATTAGGACTTTAAGAAGAGACCGCACAAACCTGAAATGGTATATAGTCTCCTACCTGAAGACCTCCAAGGTCCCTTCCAACTTGGTTAATCTAATTCAGAGGTCTCCAAACTTGGCAACTTTAAGACTTGTGGACTTCAACTCCCAGAATTCCTCAGCCAGCCATGCCCGCTTTCTCTCTCTCTTAATCTCCTAAAGTGGAGACAGATGGCAGAGGAAGGGATTACAAGAGAGTAGGCTAGGCTGGCTGAGGGCTTCTGGGAGCTGAAGCCCACAAGTCTTAAAGTTGCCAAGTTTGGGGACCTCTGATCTAATTGAATCTAATTAAACCAAGACCTGGATAAGCAAATTCCAGGCCCCACAAAGCACAGAGAAGCATTTCCTTACACAGAGGCAGCGTAAGCCGCCGAGGAAACCCCCCCGTAGTAAAAACCGCCTTGACAGAGCTTCTCTTTCAAGCCAAGGTTCCGCTTTGCTGTCCGTTTCGGTGCTCGGGTGGTGGAGAACGTGGACTGCAGATCTGCTCGCTTCGAGCTCCGTTTTCGGTACTCGGACTGTATGTGATAGTGACAATATTCACACTCGCTCTGCAAAGGGAGACACAATCGAGTCCGGGAAACTGAAGATGCTGATCAAAGAACATTTTTTTTTTAAAAAAAAGTAATATAATATAAATTAATGATATATAAATCTATAAAAAAGGATGTGTGTGTGTGTGTGTGTGTTCCAGCACAACTCTGGAACGCCTCGAGCAATTTCAACCAAACTTGGTATACAAATTACTTACTCTCTGGAAACAAATTCTGTGGCGGGTAGGACACCCCTAACACCCCTCAGGGTGTGTGTTCTGTTAAGATACGGCCTGTTGTGCCTTTAAATGGCTTCTACTGTACAGCGCTGCGGTAAGGTCGTATTTTCAGGGAAACAGAGGAATATCTACCTGTACGAAAACCTGGAGCCCAAACACCCTTTTTACCTGATTAACCATCTGAGTACAAGGCTCCCCATTTTTCTTCCTGGCTTTACAAGTCCCCAAGTCCATGGATTCCCCCAAAATCAGGATCTTTTGAGGATGATCGACGGATAGACACACCTGAGAAGAAAGAAGGAGGCAGCTTTCGGCTTTCAGGAAGCTGAACCAATTTATATCCAACATTATTACAGGTTTTATCAAGCCAATATTTTCTCAGCTGTTTTCATTGCATTTTCGTGGTGGGAGGAACACAAATATTGTGGCTTAGTTTCTTGGGAAAAAAGGAGCTTTGGTTTTCCTACACCAAAGGCCTCGTGGCTGCCCAACGAGGAAGATTATATTCCACTAAAATGATTCTGGATCAATTTTCAGCAGTACTTAAACTGCTGCTGTTTAAAGAGATGTTTCTCCTACTCTTCACTTCTTCCACAATCTCGGGTGCAAGAACAACCACGTTTCGATCTTCTGAACTTTTGGATTCATGCTGGAGCCCATCTTCAGGGAACTTCTCTCTAGCACAGCGCAATGAACAAGGACATACATTCAATTTTGCAGCTAACTAAGATTGTTGGATGGGCAGAGACAAAAACAGCCAGGAAAATGATTGAAGCCTGGGAAATAAGCCCCTCATCAGTCAAGAGGAATTTACTACTGATTTACTACCAGGTTATCAATTACTTAGAAAGTGAGACCTTGGCAACACAAAGAAACAACAACCAACAACTTAATAGTCAGCCATCAACACCTCAATCGACAACTAAAAAGCATCATATAAATACTACACACAGAACGGCACAGACTCCGCTAGGGAGATGTTCCTTGAAGATGGGCTCCAGAAGTCCAAAAGCTCGGAAGACAGAACTTCTGTTCCCAGTGACCGACTCAGATTGGATCTTGCAACATTATCCTGGGATAAGTAGATTTCCCTTCATTCAACTTTTTGTTCTGCAGACAACTCAAACCATTCAAATTGTGTTTGGATCACCCAAACTTATCTGTTCTGGAAGAATTTGTGAGTGGAGGTCCTCTCCTAGGAGACACCCCAACTGCTCCTCAAGACAGTTCAGAGAACGTTCTTCTGGCCTTCAGCCCAGGGACCTTCAAGGATGAAGCCAACAAGAGAGAAGAGTTCTCCTACTTCACTTCAGGACTGGTTCCCGAGTCAAGAAGCACTCAGAAACCCAGAAGCTCAGATCTCTCCTTTTCTTCTCCCACCAAGGACACCCACTCAAACCTTACATTACACAAAATGGTTCTGAGGTACACTGCTCAAAAAAATAAAGGGAACACTTAAACAACACAATGTAACCAAGTCAATCACACTTCTGTGAAATCAAACTGTCCACTTAGGTAGCAACACTGATTGACAATCAATTTCACATGCTGTTGTGTAAATGGAATTAGACAACATAGGCAGTTAGCAAGACATCCCCAATAAAGGAGTGGTTCTGCAGGTGGTGACCACAGACCACTTCTCAGTTCCTATGCTTTCTGGCTGATGGTTTGGTCACTTTTGAATGCTGGCGGTGCTTTCACTCTAGTGGTAGCATGAGACGGAGTCTACAACCCACACAAGTGGCTCAGGTAGTGCAGCTCATCCAGGATGGCACATCAATGCGAGCTGTGGCAAGAAGGTTTGCTGTGTCTGTCAGCGTAGTGTCCAGAGCATGGAGGCGCTACCAGGAGACAGGCCAATACATCAGGAGACATGGAGGAGGCCGTAGGAGGGCAACAACCCAGCATCAGGACCGCTACCTCCGCCTTTGTGCAAGGAGGGACAGGAGGAACACTGCCAGAGACCTGCAAAATGACCTCCAGCGGGCCACAAATGTGCATGTGGCTGCTCAAACGGTCAGAAACAGACTCCATGAGGGTGGTATGAGGGCCCAACGTCCACAGGTGGGGGTTGTGCTTACAGCCCAACACCGTGCAGGACGTTTGGCATTTGCCAGAGAACACCAAGATTGGCAAATTCGCCACTGGCGCCCTGTGCTCTTCACAGATGAAAGCAGGTTCACACTGAGCACATGTGACAGACGTGACAGGGTCTGGAGACGCCGTGGAGAATGTTCTGCTGCCTGCAACATCCTCCAGCATGACTGGTTTGGCAGTGGGTCAGTAATGGTGTGGGGTGGCATTTCTTTAGGGGACGCACAGCCCTCCATGTGCTCACCAGAGGTAGCCTGACTGCCATTAGGTACCGAGATGAGATCTTCAGACCCCTTGTGAGACCATATGCTGGTTCCTCCTAATGCATGACAATGCTAGACCTCATGTGGCTGGAGTGTGTCAGCAGTTCCTGCAAGATGAAGGCATTGATGCTATGGACTGGCCCGCCCGTTCCCCAGACCTGAATCCAATTGAGCACATCTGGGACATCATGTCTCGCTCATTTCACCAACGCCACGTTGCACCACAGACTGTCCAGGAGTTGGGGGATGCTTTAGTCCAGGTATGGAAGATCCCTCAGACCATCCACCATCTCATCAGGAGCATGCCCAGGCATTGTAGGGCGGTCATACAGGCACGTGGAGGCCACCCACACTACTGAGCCTCATTCTGACTTGTTGTAAGTACATTACATCAAAGTTGGATCAGCCTGTAGCGTTTTTTTCCACTTTAATTTTGAGTGTAACTCCAAATCCAGATCTCCATGGGTGGCTAAATTTGATTTCCATTGATAATTTTTGTGTGATTTTGTTGTCAGCACATTGAACTATGTAATGAACAAAGTATTTCATAAGAATATTTCATTCATTCAGATCTAGGATGTCTTATTTTTGTGTTCCCTTTATTTTTTTGAGCAGTGTATTTGCAGGTGTGGGATCCTGCCGGTATAAGGTTCAGTGATCGCATGCTTTGCAGGCATACGCACGCTTCGCGAACAGCAATGCAAAAATCCTTACCTGTGTTACTTCAGGGAAGTAACACAGGTGAGGAGCAGCAATCCACTCTTCTGCATTGATCAGCTGAGACGATAAAGGTCAGTACAGTACAGGGGTGCGGGAATGGTGGGCCTGTTGTGGTTCGCCGGCAGCCTGTGCAGACGGCAGCAGAATCCGACAGTGGAGATGAATGGGGACCAGTCCTGGAGTATGGGGAGGACTCAAACAAGGGTCCTCCATCCAATGCAGGGCTGGGGCCAGGACCCTCTGAGAGTGGGGTGCTGACTCTGGAGGCTCCGGAGTCTGGCAGCAGTGAGGCAGAAGAACCAGGGGACCCTGTTCCCAGTGTGCATGTGCACAGAGCTGCCCAAAGGCAAGAGCAGCTGAAACAAAATGGGTGACTCGGGAGTAAGGCTTGGAGGTGATTGCCCCTCCCATAAGGTATAAAGGACAGGCAAAGGTAGAGAAACCTTTGCAGGAAGCAAAGTCGTTCGCTCTGTTCGGATTAAACCTAGGAACTCTGTGTGGACTTTGTACTTTGGTTGGTTTTTTATAGTTATTTTGGCACTTTAGTTGTTGGCAGCAATTCAAAGGAGAGAAAGGTGGGTGTTTATCTCAAGGGACTGTTTGGGACTCATTACCGGCTGGGAATGAAAATAATTCCCAGCACTGAAATAAAACAAGAGTTGTTTGGACTAAGCGTGTGCTTAATTATGGTCTCAGGAAGCCTTGGTCAGAACAGGGCCCACATCATTGTTGGAGCTAGAAGTTCAGCTGAGCCAGCAGAATCCCACCCCTGGGTGTTTGTTGAGAGAAAGATCTAGAGGCCTTCTGCCCCAACCTTCATCCATACCTCCTCTGATCCTTCCTTGGGCTTCATCTGGTTAGCGTTGAGGAGGCCTACGACCATGCCTTGGTCGGTCTTCCAGTGCTCTTTGTGAACGTCCCCAAACAGGAAGAGGGAGACGGACCTGTTGAAGTCACGTAGGTCATTCAGGTGCCAGATGCTGAAGGTTTTACCCTGGGAGAGATGCGGAGAACAAGCGCCTTCCTATGTTACTTTGCAATGATTGGTTGGGACAAGCATTAAACACTCCCCCAAAAAACCATTACGTGCTTCAGGCAGTGTGGGGCGCATCGCTTGCCCACACGCTCTTCGTCTGCGAAAGCAGCAACACAGTGGCCAGGCTTGCCGGAGTGGACGAGGGCAGGATTTTCTGCTGGACGGCTACCGGTATCTGGAGTGACCGTTACAGGTAGGCAAGGGTGCACGAGTTGCATCGCTCACACTTTTGGGCCGCGGAAGAAGCGGCCCATGGCCAGGCAAGGCATGTGGGACGAGTGGGTTGCTCCTCACAGCTCAGAGGGAGGGAAAAGAGGGAAAGGGAAAGGATGGAAGACAAGGGGAGAGAGAGAGAGGAAGGGAAGGAAGGAAGGAATAGCACTTATATCCTGCTTCATGGTGCTTTACAGCCCTCTCTAAGCGGTTTACAGAGTCAACCTCTTGCTCCAGACAATCTGGGTCCTCATTTTACCTACCTCAGAGGGACGGAAGCCTGAGTCAACCTTGAGATGGTCAGGATCGAGCTGCTGGTAGTGGGCAGAGTTTAGCCTCAATACCGCATTCTCACCACTATGTCATCACAGCTCAGAGGAAAGGGGAAAAGGAAAAGGAAGGAAGACCAGGGGAGAGAGGGAGGAAGGAAGGAGGAAGGCTGAGTCAACCTTGAGCCGGTCAGGATCGAACTTCCTGGCTGTGGGCAGAGTTAGCCTGCAATCCTTCATTCTAACCACTGCGCCACCAATTCAATTTTTTTTACTACCGCTGGGACTCAATGGGAGACAGAGAATAGATGGGGGTGAGGCCAGTCAGAGGCGGGATTGGCCAGTTCTCCAAATTACTCAACATTTCCTCTGCCCAAATATCTTTTCAAAGAACGCTCCTGTGTACAACGCCTTTTACAACACCCCCGTTACACTCCTACTGTCTTTCTCATCACCCACCCCAAAAAGAAGGCCCAGCACAGTTTTGTGCCCATGCGTTAAAATTAAGCCCTGTCCCCCAAATTTGGCCCTAATTAAGCACATATGTGGCCGTTCCCCGCCATTTTCTCACATCGCTTGCAGTGTGGAGAACATGAGGTGAGAAGGCGAGAGGGGGCGGAAAGAGTGGGGCGGGGAACTTGCCCCACCGGGCTGCTTCTTTCGCGGGCGAAAGGAGCAACTCACTCATCCCATGCACCTTGCCTGGCCACGGGCCGCTTCTTTCACAGCTCAGTAGTGTGAGCGACGCAACTCGCACACCCTTGCCTACCTATAACGGTCACTCCAGATACCGGTAGCCGTCCAGCAGAAAATCCTGCCGTTGTCCACTCCGGCAAGCCTGGCCACTGGGCCGCTTCTTTGGGGGATGAAGAGCGTGTGGGCAAGCGATGTGCCTGCCGCCTGAAGCACTTAACAGTTTTTTGAGTGTTTGTGCTTATCCCGATCCTTGTGGCCCAGCGCAGCAAGGAAGACCTTTGACAAAAAACAGTCCCTACCGCAGATAGTTATAGTCACAAGAGATTCCAGCTGGAATTCAGGGTTTGGAGAGTTATGACGATGTTCCAGCAACAGAGGTGGGTATTCAGTTGGTTCTGACGGGAGAACCGGTAGAGGAAATTTTGAGTAGCTTGGAGAACCGGCCAATCCCGCCTCTGACTGGCCCCGCCAACCCCATCTCTTCTCCGCTTCCCATTGAATCCCAGCTGATCGGCTAGGTCTCCTTTGGTTGCCCTGCACAGGAAAACGGAGCTGGAAAGCAGGTTAGCGGGGTGGGGAGGGAAGGGGGATTTTGCAGTATCCTTTCCCTGCCACGCCCACCAAGCCACGCCCACAGAACCGGTAGTAAAAAAATTTGAATCCCACCACTGTTCCAGAAGATGATGACATAACGGTATCTGAATAAATTGTGGATTTTTAATGAATTGATTGTTGAACCCGAAACAACTAGCACGTATGTGCGAGGGGAACCTTCACTTTTACCTTACCATACACGAGCATTATGCTTTCCTTGAGGGGGGGTGGCTGGGATTTGGCCTGCGGTTGGTAAGTTACAAAAGGGTTGTGTATCGTAAGACTTCAGAACAATTACTCCCTCAGTCCATTAAGCAATCTGGGTGGTGGCTGGGATCAAGTTACAAAAGGGTTGTTGACACTCAGTCTAGATTTCCCCATTGACTTTGTTTGTCAGGATGTCGGAAAAGGGACTATAACCACCTGCAGTAGGGACTGTTTTTTGCCAAACATCTTCCTTGCTGCACTGGGCCACGAGGGTTGGGACAAGCATTAAACACTCCAAAAAAAAAACATTACATGCTTCAGGCAGCGTGGGGCGCATCGCTCGGCCACACGCTCTTGTCTGCGAAAGCAGCGGCCCGGTGGCCAGGCTTGCTAGAGTGGATGACGGCAGGCTTTTTCGGCTGGAAGATTACCGGTTGCTGGAATAAGCACTACAGATCGGCAAGGGTATGCCAGTTGCATCGTTCATGCTTTTGGGGTGCAAAAGAAGTAGCCCAGTGGCTAGGTGAGGCATGGGCGTGGGGGAATTAAGACATCCCTCGAAAAGATGGCCTAGCCGATTTTTCGGTGGGGTCAAAAGAAAAATAAGACCTGGTCTTATTTTCTAAGAAACACGGTAGAAAAATATGTTCCGACCCAGCTTCCTAAACACAACAAACTTCTAGTGTGAACTCAAAGAGATTCCTTTATTAGGAGCGCCAGCAGCCCCAGCAAAAAGTTTCTCTCACCTCAGGCTCACAAGTCTGTCTGGCAGGGAGAGGAATCGTTATCTGCCACACCTATTCATCTCTGCCCCACCCTGCCTTTTATCCCCAGAGCTCGAGTGGGGCCTCACTAGCAGCAGTGGCTCTTCCGTCCCAAGGACTGGCCCATAGGTTTCCACTGCTCTCCTCTGCCTTCTGTGCATCTGTGCGTCAGACACTGGACACGGCTGTTCCTCCTCTTCTTCATCAGCCACAACCAGACCTGAGGGCTGTTGACTCTCCATCAGAGGACTGACGGGCGGCTCAGGCTCCGCTTCTGTCTCTCTGACAGCTCCGTTCCCTCTTCCCCCTCGGAGCTCCCATGTTCCCCTGATGCTGGTCCTGACTCCCACATTTCCTCGTCTGATTCGGCTGATGGAGGGGCCCGTGGCTGACAGGCCACAACAAAATATGACAAGTGAGAAATTCATAGGAACGTCTGACTTCGATCTCTGGCCAGCCAGAGATGAAAACGGTCAACCGATGGCCGAAGAGACCCACGCAAACGTTCAAACACTTACATTGTTGCTGCTTTGGGGAGTCATTTTCTTTATTATGACGCCAAAGGTGACCCAATCCATTTCTTCAAGATTTGCCGAACGGAGTTTGTCTTGTACTTGAGACAGCCTGATCAGCTTCCGTCCAGTCATTTTCCTTTCCATCTCGGCCGAAGAGACCCGAGGTTTTCTGCAAAGAAATCAGAAATTCCCATTAGAGGAGCGACGCTTCAACCATCCATCGCTCGACGCAACCAGGAGGTTGAGCGACAAGAAAAGGAAGGAGTTTCCAACATGTATCCAAAATAAAGGTAAAGGTTCCCTTGGCACATCCGTGCTAGTCATTTCCGGCTCTAGGGGGCGCTGGTGCTCATCTCCGTGACAAAGCCAAAGAAGAGCCAGCACTGTCCGAAGACGTCTCCGTGGTCATGTTGCCAGCAGGACTAAACGCCTTTGAAGGTACACAGAACGCTGTTCCCTTCCCACCAAAGGGGTCCCTATTTTTCTACTTGCATTTTTTTACGTGCTTTTGAACTGCTAGGTTGGCAGAGGCTTACGGGGGAGGAAAGGGCCCCGATTCCCTTCATTAGCTGCAGCTGGGAACACAATGTTTAAAAAGGAGCTCACTCCATTACGCGGTGCTAGGGATTCGACCCGCTGAACTGCTGACCTTTCTGATCGACATGCTCAGTGTCTTAGCCACCACATTCTCTTTTTTATTTTATAAAAATAAAAAAGTATTTTATCCAAAATACTCAGCCTAATAAAAAGTCTTGCCTAACAAATTGGGCAAATTGTAAGAACTCCTGCTCCTTTTTTAAAAAAGCGCGGGAAAGTCCTGAAGATTAAAAACATGATGGCTTGAAAGGGATTAGCGAGGTTTTCAGATATTTCTCATGATTAGTTAGTCCTCGACTTACAATCACTTGTTTAATGACTGTTCCAAGTTACAATGGCACTGAAATCACTGAGTTATGATAGTTTTTCATACTTAACAATGGTTGCAGCATTCCTGTAATAATAATCAAAATTCAGGCATTTGGCAACCGACTCATACTTATGACCGTTGCAGTGTCCCAGGGTCATGTGATCCCCTTTTGTGACCTTCTGATGAGCAATGTCAATGGGGAAGCCGGATTCACTTAACACCCATGTTACTAACTTAACAACAGCAGTGATTCACTTAACAACGGTGGCAAGAAAAATCGTAAAGCGGAGCGGAATATACCTCACAACTGTCTCGCTTGGCAACATAAATTTTGGGCTCAATTGTGGTCGTAAGTCAAGACTACCTGTAATACAGCCAGAATAAAATTATGCCCTAGGTGTCAACGACAGAATTGTTCTTCGCAAGAAATTTATATAATTACCCTTGTGGTCCACATGGCATTAAAAAATAATAATAATAAAGTTATTCTAGATAGTTTGCTCACTGTCATGCCCCTGTTGGAAGGGGCATTTGGAGGGGCAGCCGACAGGAAGTGGGAGTGTGGCTCCATTGGCTGTGGAAGAAACCAGGGAAGGGCAAAGTCCGTCTGGGCAGAGCAGGGAAGAGGTAGAACAAGGGAGGGGGAATTTGGAGGAAGACCCAGGCCCACCCCCTCTTCATCTTGGGGCACGCAGGGAGGAACGGAGAAGGGAGCAATGTGGGTTGCATGGCTTATGGGGGAGGAAAGGGCCCTGATTCCCTTCATTAGCTGCAGCTGGGAACACAAGTGTTTAAAAAGGGAAGCTGCGCGCAGCAACTTGTTGGAAGTAAATCGTGAATTATATGTTATTATCATGGCTTATCTGGGTTCCTGGTGTCTTCCCAACTGTGTGTGTTTTGTTGGCCTTTCAAGTCTGCAATTTCTTCTCCTGCCCTGTCAAGTTAATTGCTGCAGCGAGGTTTGTTTGGATTTTTAGTTATAGTTTGTATGTACTTTGTTTTCAGACTGAATTTCCTCCACTTAAAGGCTGTTCCTGGGAGAGTTTTTTCTCCACCCAAAGCTAACCTGGACATTGGGGGCAAAGGTGGAGGTAATAAAGGAACTCTTCTTGCTTATCTGACTGTGTTGCCTTTGTGCCACGCCCCTTTTGGGTCATCACACTCACCTTAGTTTCAATCCAGAGTAGATTTCCATGGAAACGTTTTGATTTTTGACCTCGGAATTTTTTGTTACTGGAATTTTCTTACTGGAATCCTCAGCGGGTCTGTTTCCAGGCACAGATGTAAGTGGCTGAGAGAGCAGACTAGGTGTAGCTTTTGAAGCGTGGTTCTTATTCACTAAGGAGAAGAGAAAGAGTACACCATTATCCCAGGAGAAAACAGAAAAACCAACACAGAAGGAAAAGGCTTAAAAAGTTTAACAATAAGTGGCTAATTTTCCCCAGGGCAATAAAATTGCAAATCAGCCACCATCAATTCTGCCTGCAGGTGTATTTTTGTTTCAGAAAATAATTAAAAATAAAATAAAATAACAAAAGGTGCGGACAGCCCCCAAACGCAGATGAATAAATAAGACTGCGCGAAGAAGTCGTTCTGGTTCTCATTCTCATTTTGCTCTTTTCAGCAACAGAGGGCATGTTGAAAAAAAAAAGGTGTCCTTCTCTAATACTTCATTTAGGACGACATCTTAACATTCCCAGATGCAGAATGTAATCTGCATAAGCCTATTTGCATTGTACTGTATCCACTCCCAAGCTGTGAAGGCACCGCCTTTAAAAAAAAAAACCGCATCTTCAACCTTTCAAAGATATGAAAGCAGCAGATTTTATAGCAGAATAACAGAGTTGGAAGGGACCTTGGAGGTCTTCTAGTCCAACCCCTGCTCAAGCAGGAAACCCTAGATGTCATTTCAGACAAATGGTTGTCCGATCTCTTCTTAAAAACCTCCAGTGAGGGAGAAGTAACAACATCTAAAGGCAAGTTGTTCCACTGGTTAATTTTCCTCCCTTAATTCCAGGTTGCTTCTCTCCTGGGTTAGTTTCCATCCATGGCTTCTTGTTCTACCTTCAGGTGCTTTGGAGAATAGCTTGACCCCCTCCTTCTTTGGGGCAGCCCCTCAAATATTGGAAGATAGCCACTATCCTCTCCCCCCCAGTCCTTCTTTTGATTAAACTAGATATACCCAATTCCTGCAACCATACTTTTACAACACTGCCAGAAATCCAGCAGAAGAAATGGCTAATATACCTGCAATCATAGATTTCGATTTCTGGAACGGGCTTTTTGACAGCGGTAAAGCAGGACTGATCAGCTGGGCTGAGAAAGATGGAGATTTCTGTACCTTGGACGGAGTCCTTTCCTTAATGACAGCACCGTTTGATTGACCTGATCAAAGAAATCAAAGAATTTATTCGAAGAGTTATGCTTTCAGCTAGAAGATACTACAAGCAGCCTCAAGGCATTTACAGCGGTACCTCGGTACTCATCGTTAATTGATTCTGGGAGGCACGATGAGTAGCAAAGACGGTGAGTACTAAACAAGGAACAATGCAGTGAGTCACAAGGCAAGTTCTAGCTGGTGTGTTGAGTACCAAATGATGAGGACAGCTCCTCCTCGACTTACAACCACAATTGACCCCAGGATTTCTGTCGTTAAGTGTAATAATGCATTCGGAAGGAAAAGACTGCTGATATTGTGCACAAAAGATATGTACCAAACGACACACTGTACAATGGAAAGATGGTTTTATTTGATGTTTGATGTTTGTATTTGTTAATGTTTGTTGTTATAATAAATAAAAAACTTGATTAAAAAAATTATCCAGTCTTGGAAACTGTACCATCAATCCAAACAAATTAATTTAAAAGGTAGATAAATCAATGAGCGATATACCTAAGCCACCTTTCTCTCTCTGATGTTTCATAGGACTCTTTTTATGATAGATTTGAAGCAAGAACATTGATTATTCCACGCCGAGTGTGGCTATTTGTAGAAATATCTTCTCCTCGTTTCCTCACTCTGATCCTAATCCTCACCACATTGTTTACACAAAGGAATCGGTATTCCTCGACTTCTGACCGTAATTGAGCCTGGAATTATGGTCGAAAGTTTTCTGGGTTGTTTAGATAGCCGCTCATGGGACCACTCCAGAATTTTTTACCATCTTTCTTATGGTAGCTGTTAAGGCAACGTGCGTGTTGTAAAAAGAACATTGTGGTTGTTAAGGCAAATCTATTGTCTGCAAGGGGCAGGATTTTTTTTTTGCCAAAAACCAGAAGTAAACATCAGTTTCTGGTGTGACCACGGGATGCTCCAAGTAGCTGGTTAAGCACGGGCCAGTCGCAAGCACCCAAAATGTGATCCCCTGTATTGAATCGGACATTTACATACGATGTCAAACTATTGCTAGCGCTTTAATTATTCTGCTGAACCGCCGGCATTCGCATCGTCTTAGCCAATTGCTCGGGGTTACAATGAATGTCCGAAGGATGAAATGCGAGCTTACACATCGGAGAGCAGAACTGTCGAAAAGGGGGAAATGCAATTATTACCAGGTGTTTTCTTGCAGGGATCGTCAGGCTCAGGGGGCTGCCCTATCCCCGTCCTCCCCAACTGCTCTTGCAATTTTTTCATCTGCTCCTGCAATTTTCTCAACTCATCTGTGAGGCGAAAAGAAGAAGAAGAAGGAAGACAAATCTCATTGGAAGCCCAAGGTTAGATAAATTAAAAATTAAGGGGGAAAAAAAACAACCCCCCCACCCGATAAACCAATATTTAATGTACCAGGAACATCTGAACATCGTTTTCAGTCTGCAGTTTTGATTCCATTTCTTTAAACTGTTACGTTCAGACCCAGCTTCCTAAACACGACAAAGCTGTCTGAAGTGAACTCAAAGATTCCTTGATTAGGAGCACAAGCAGCTCTGGCAAAAAAGTTTCTTTCTCAATGCAGGCTAAGAAGCCCGTCCATCGGTCCAGCAGCTGAATAGTTTTCTGCCACACCTCTCCATCTCCGCCCCGTACCTTTTATCCCCAGAGCTAGGGTGGGGCTTTGCTAGCAGCAAATTGCTAGCAGACGGCTCTTCCGTCCCGAGGACCGGCCCATAGATTTCCACTGCTCTCCTCTCCTCTGCCTTCTGTGCATCTATGCATCAGGCACTGGGCCCAGCTGTTCCTCCTCTTCCTCATCAGCCACCTCCAGACCTGGGGGCTGTTGACTCTCCATCTGAAGGGCTGAGGGGTGGTCCAGGCTCCGCCTCTCTCTCTGTCTCTCTCTCTCTGCAGCTACATTCCCTGTCCCCCCCTCGGAGCTCCCAGGTTGCCCTAATGCTGACCCTGACTTCCACGCCTCCTCCTCCTCCTCCTCCAATTTGGCTGCAGGGAGGGGCCGGTGGCCAACAGGCCACAATGCGTTAACGATTTTTGAGACAAAACCTCCAGATTAGATCCCTTTTAACCATCGGAAATGTAAGAAGTTTTCACGAGACCTTGCAGATCTTCCTTGGAAGGTTCTTTCACTCGATCAGGCGCCACAGGACGGGATGTCTTCTGAACGTGTTTTTCTTTCTTCTCTTCCTCCAAAAGGTCAGTCACATCCCCAAAGAGCTCAGCCACATTTTCCTGGCTGGCAGAGGACCCCGCCTCTTCTTCCTCTTCCACCTCCTCGGTGTAAGACGCATCGTCTTCTGCCTCAAAGAGTAAATCGTACTCATCCTGATGGCCAGCTGCTCTTTCCTTCTCTGAAGAATCCTCTTCTGCGTCGCTCTCCTCTAAGAGGGAAGTTAAGAGGTCTAAGTCATCATCGCCTGGAAGGAAATGGATAATGGCCTAGTTAGCAACGATCTGAACACTTCCACCTCCAGCTATTGAAACCAAGCAAAACATAAATACGATTCAATGTACACCGTAATTACATCCCCAAGAGGAAAAGATTTCTGTTTTCCCCTCTTGTTCAAAAGCAATGCCAATTTGCTCTTTAAATATCAACTGAGGGATACCAGCTCAATTTAAAGCTGTCCCGGAACAGAGTTAACAGGTTAACAGAGTGGGAAGGGAGACCTTGTAGGTCATCTAGTCCAACCCCCTGACCAAGCAGGAGACCCTACACCATTTCTGGCAGATGGCAGTCCAATCTCTTCTTGAAAGTCTCAAGTGATGAAGCTCCCACCACTTCTGAAAGCAACTTCTGTTCCATTGGTTGACTGTTCTCGCTGTCAGAAAGTTTCTCCTTATTTTCAGGTTAAATCTCTCCTTGATCAGTTTTCACCTATTATTCCTGGGTTTGCAGAGGAAAACACACATTTGGGGTCCTTGATGCTCTCTGAGCTTGGTGGTTTTCTTGCAGACATTTCATTACCCAAACCAGGTAACGTCATCAGGGCCCTCATGGAAACTCAAGAGGCTTTTCAAGAGCCATGAAAAGTAGCAGCTAAATCATGTACGACGGATAAATTACGAGCAATTTAAGCTACAATGGATAACTAAGCCCCCCAGCCTGCAGAAGCCTGCACAGTGCTAAATGGGATATGATGTGGTAGCTCGATCCCCGTGCTTCGCTACGAAACTATGTAGTCAGGCTTAGTTTTGGGGGAGGAAAATAAGGGGGAAAAATTCTGCCTCTGTCTTACCAGCATCCATAGGTATTCACCTGGTTAGCGTCCTGTCAGTGTGTATGAGAGTTCAGGACTGTTTGGAAACTGAAACAGTATTTGCTGTGTGAGTAAGGAGACAGCAAGGAGCCTGAGCATGGCTTAGCTCAACTGTTCTGTACTAAAGCTGTTTGGTGCTGTGAAACTGAAACAAACTCCTCATGTTTTTCCTTTGGAAAAGATTTATTTTCAGGTGGGGAAGGGGAGTAGAACTCCTTAGCATCAGAGTTAATAATAATAATATAGGAAATACTAAAGCTCTGATGGTCATTTTGAAAAATCCTTTCTTATTGAGCACTTAGAAGCCAAGAGGAACATAAGGGCCAAATTTCAAGTTTGTAGGCTTTACAGTTCTGGAGATTTTGTGACGATGCATCAGTGGTCTTTCATAGATAGATAGATAGATAGATAGATAGATAGATAGATAGATAGATAGATAGATAGATAGATATGTTTTCTTAAGTTTTCACGGGTACTTACATGTATGGTATTTAGCTTTGTTCGGGTATTTTCACACGTCATTCCCACGTCAATACCCGAAACAAAGCTGAATACTATATCTATCTATCTATCTATCTATCTATCTATCTATCTATCTATCTATCTATCTATCTATCCATCCATCTATCATCCATCCATCCATCCATCCATCATCCATCCATCCATCCATCCATCTATCTATCTTTAAAAATCCAGCAGAATTCAGAACTCACCCTCCATTCTTTCACAAGACCAGGGAAGACTTAGAGAAAAATTCTTCTTTTTCTGGGAACATAAAAGCAATAGGAAAAACAAATGCATATAACATTTTGGGGACTCTCAAACAAGTAAAAGGGTGAGGAAGAAGAGCATAAAATATATATTCAAAGCGGCTGCGAAACCAGGTATAAAACTGGGGGTTTTGAAGTAGGAAAGGTGCTGTTGGAGAATTTTAAGTCCAAAGAACTGGGGGTGAAGCTGAGCCCAACCTTTATTTTAAACTTAAAATAACCTTTTAAAACTTTAAATAATTCAAGGGATTGAAAACTGCACTGAGGTGTTTTTTTTTTTGATAGTCTTGGAGAATTTCAGGTGAGGTCAAATGGGAGCAGATAATTAACATAATTGATAATTAACAGGACATAACAGAGAATTAAATGCTTTTATATTTATGCTTTTGCACCATGTAAAGTGCCCAGAGTCACTTTGGATAGTGAGATGGGGGACATATAAATGTAATAAACCAATTAAGGACATTCTTGATGTGAAATTAAATCCAGGGAGAATGAGAAGAGAAAAATGCAGTGGTGGCAAAAGATGGGAAGGGAGAATTCCCAGAATTGAAAGAATTAAGAATTCTAGGAGTTTAAATCCCTCTCCATTTTAAAATTAAGATTAAGAAACATTGCAGTAAACCAAAATAACATCTCCATCCACTCTATGGGTGCAAAACTCCCTCCTTGCTTGAAAATCAACCCCAATAATGATATTTTAAAATCCCCCTTTCCTTTATTTATTTTTTTAATTAATTAATTAATTTGTCAAGCAATTATAAGATAACAGGTATAAGTATATACATAGTTATGGATACATGAAATGGATACATGTAAGAAAAATAATATATATATATAAAAGAAACAACAGGACAGGGACTGTAGACACTTTGGTGCGCTTATGCACGCCCCCTACAGACCCCTTAGGAAAGGGGTTAGGTCAATAGTAGACAATTTAAGGGTAAAGTTTCTGAGGTTGCACAATTCCCATGCCTGGGATTGAAACTCAAATTATTATTATTTTTAAAACTTTTTCCCCAAGTTTGTTTAAGGGCAAAGGCTGAGATTGCACCCCCCCACCCCCATTTAAGGGAAGTTGCCAAAAAAGCACGCTTTTGCAATTGCAATTCCACTTTTCCGGATCAGCTGCTTGGAATTTGCCCGGATGAATGCAAAATCCTTGCAGTGGGTTGCTTTTCATTCCTCTTTTGCACCGGGGACCCCTCCAAATCTCCCTTTCCCCGATGCATTGGCTGCAATTTCCCCTTTTCTCGATGTTTTGGCGAAGCTGCGACTTTCTTACCTGGATTGCAACTTTTTCCCTTCCGCCCCAAGATGAAAACCCGCCAAAAGTTTTAATTCCGACCTGCCCCCGACGCGTCGGCATGAAGTTCCGGGTTTTAAACCAGGGATTTTCTTTGTTAGTATCTCTATGGAGATACTCCATTGGAAGAGCGAGGCCGGCGTTCATGACTGCGCATGCGCCACTGACGGATTGGCGCGCTCAGCGAGCCAGAGATAAGAAAATTAAGAGACGCTCCTCTGATCCGCATGCGCAGTTGCTAGAAGTGGGAATGTAGAAATTTTTAAAGCGGGGTTTATTACCCAAGGGCAACTAGCAGGGCAGAGGCTTAGTTCAGACACGTGAAGACGTGGAACTTGCATCCACACGTGTTTTGTTTCCCTTAACTTGATTTCTTCCTCCCCCCAGTACCTTAATGCATTGTACAAGCTCACTGGATTTACACTTCACCCAAGGGTTAAACTGGGTTAATGCAAAATCCGGGTTAAGCATGCTGTGTGAATGTAGCCGATCCATCCTTCTTCAATAAAGACTTAAAATGCATTCACAGTATTGGTGTATGCACATGTACTTTTGTACAAAAGCCATGATTCTTAAAATTTAGGAAAATTGTAATAAGAGGAAGTTAAGCCTACGCTTCTTTAGAGACAGGTTGTCGCTGAAAAAGCAATTCTGCACATCTCCAGGATAAAAGACATCAAAGCTATATATTGGTTTTTAGTATTTTAAGGTTTTATTTGAATGTTTGTAAGCTGCCGAAAATCATCTCAAAGAGAGAGGGGCAGCAAACAAATCTAATAAATTTATTTGCAATTTAGAGCCAAACCAAGATATCAATAAAGGAGAATATTTGTAGCTCAGAGTTGAAATGAAGGGGTCCTTGGTGCTCTCTGAACTTGGTGGTTTTCTTGCAAATGTTTCATGACCCAACTAGGGAACATCATCAGTGCTGTTTACACTCCTTACTACCACTGATGTTATTCCCTAGTTGGGTCTTGAAACGTCTGCAAGAAAACAAGCATGCTCAGAGAGCACCAAGGACCCCCTCAAACCACGATAATGTAGCAATGAAGGTCCTGAATAGATCAGGATCTAAATATGGAGGCTCACTGGACAGTTCCCTTTTCTCAGCCCAACCTGCCTCACACGGTTGTTGTTGCAGAAAAAACGTTTTGCTGGTTTGCACTTCTGGAGGGAAAGTAGTTGGAAGCCACTCTTTCCTTGTGATGTAGCTGCAAATTTCCTTGGCAGAGTGTGGGGCTTCCTATTATTTTTCCTTGTTGATAGCTTTTTTGCTGTACAAGTCTGAATCTGATGAGGCGGCCCATTTTAATCCATGTTTCTATTATCCCAATATTGTAAACTGTTTAAATATGTGCAGCACATAGCAATAGCAATGGGGTTTTGCAATCTTTAGGAAGGTCTTGACTGCTTGCTAAGTAGAGAGGACAAATATAGGTAAAAACCAAACCATTTTAACTTTAGGAATCCTTGCTCATTAATAAGGATGAATTTTCCCCTAGTACCAAGTTGTTTACGAACGATCAAGGATAAAAATAAACACTTCCGTTTAGGTTCAAGTTTAGTTGAATCATAGTAATTATGTTACTATGATTAAGGAATAATTGTAGGAACAATTTTGTCTTTTATGATTGGTTTGCCATGATGTCTATTTTTATGGGGGTTCATAGTGATGTACGTGGTTTGAAATTATGTTTAAAAAGTGTTTTTCTCCAAGCCAAAATAAAAAATAAAAAAATTGCCCATTTTGTAAGCTGCTTTCTAGACAAGCTTTTATATGCAAATAAAAATTTTAATTCTTTCCACCTACCTGGTATGGTTATTGGGCCCGCATGACGAATAAACTAAGATAAACAGATCCGATTAAGAAATGTCTGAAATGTTTAAAAGATCTTGTCCAGTTGCACCCAAAGAAAACTCTTAAAAACACTGTTTTAAAAAGCTATCCAGGTCCTCTAGGATCTTCAATAAACTTTCAAACAAAATATTTCAGAACATGGCTTTATTATTATTATTTCCTTCATTCATACAATTCGTTTATCACTTGTGCCATTAAGTCTTTTTTTTTTTTTTTTCAAATATAACATCCAGATTATTCTTTAAAGAGAAATTGCAAACATAAGGGCCAACAAAATATTTATTGGGCAGTTAATTAATTTAACCTCCATTTAGCTTAAACAAGGCCACTCACTCACTGTAAAAACTAAGGTGAGCGAGTGTGACCCACACATATATTCTCCTTCAATGGTTTCCTAGCTTTGTTGTAAACTTTATATTAGTAAGGTACTTGTGGCTTACACAAGGTACAAAATCAAGCTTTAAAATAAACATCTAAAATATGTGATTTAATTACACTACTAGCGACTCCTGCACTGTTTAATCAGTTAAGTAATTCGTGATCTGTTTGATCCATGTTGAAATAATCACAGTTTAAATAGGAATCGAATGAATCAAAAGAACAAGTAAAAATCAGCATTCTTATTATTGCTCTCGCTTTCTTTCATCATTTACAGATATGCCATGAATATCAGCAACAGCTTTCAAACTATTGTAGAGTAGAATCACCTACATCCAAGTGTGAATATTTTCTCAACTGGCAATCAACACACTTTTATTTTACCTGTTGGTCAACATATTTCACTGTCTATTTCTTCTCATGATTCAAGGTACCAACCACACTGTCTTTCAACCACAGTATCCCACGGAGTGCCAAAAAATTTGGACGATGAAAAATTTAAATCCTCCAAAGTCCTCATTTTGCTAGAATAGTTGGAAGGTTTAGTAGATGCAGTCCAACTATAAAATGAACCATTCCGGTCAAAACAGCTACAGAAAGGGGTTCAACCTCAAAATCTTTTGTACCCTTTTTAAAATACACGATTAAATATAAATACGCAGCTTTGAAACTGCCTGTAAAGATTTCCAGTCTGCAATACTCCTATTGAACAAGCTGTGTTAAATAACTCCAACATTGTCGTCTTCAAAATGTGTTGGTTCCTAAGCGATGATGCAGTCAATGTATTTAGCTTCAGCCAGCTGGAAACGAAATTGCATGGATGGATGTTGTCGTTTTTGTTAAGGTCAATTTTGAATGCCTAACTAAACCCTAAACCTCCCTAGGGAATCCCTTCGGAAAAAGCCATTAAGGCCTCCAACGCTTTCTAAACCAAGGTGCATATGGGGACGGACGGACACACACACATACATATATATTTTACAAAGTGCAGGTCTTGTTTTCCGAGTGTATCTGAGAACATGGTTTAGATGATACAGTCCATAACATGAATTTGAAGCGTATCTATATCCGGAAGAATTATACTACATTTTGGACAAGAATGTATAGGAATATCCCTTGGCGGCTGTGGCTGATTTTGCTCTTCTGCTCCTGCGGGTACAGAATTTTTGTTTGAAAAAATAAATAAATATAAATACACACACACACACACACACACACACACACACACACATATGCATGCATACATACATACGTATTGTCAGGATTCCGGCAATTGCCCTAATTAAATTATGATCCTCGAGCCAAACTTCAAAAAACTTCCAAGGATTCATTAGGGGCGACATACTGGCATTGCCGTGCATGTAGCGACCTCTGGCCTACATCATTTACCTGTAACCCTGTTTCCCCTTTTTCCTGGCTGTGTCATAAATAAGATTCTCCAATTGAGCACCTTCACAGGCTGGGTGTCATCAATCACATTCTCCAATTACGGGTTGGGTATTGTCACTCACGTTCTCCAATTAAATATATTCTCGGGCAAAAGTTCTGGTATTTTAGTTACAATCTTTTAAAGATAAAGAGTTGGAATGTACTTTCGCTTTCACACTGCTGTCCTGTTCTTCCAGATTTCCTTCCTTCTCCTCCCCCTTTTTATATGGCAACTACTAAAACAGGCCTAGGAATATTTTACGAGTTGACACTACATACATACATATCTACATATCTATCCATCTATCTCTCTCTCTCTATATATATATGCACACACACATATGAATTATACTTTGAATAATAGATGAATTTTACATGCAGGTAGTCCTCGACTTACGATCACAATTAAGCCCCAAATCTCTGTTGTTAAGGGAGACATTTTAAAAGTCAATCTCCCCCCCTCACCCCCATTTTATAACCTCTCTTGACACCTTAGTTAAGTGAATCAGTGCAGTGGTTAAAATTAAGCCACCCAGTTGCTAAGGGAATCTGGCTTCTCCATTGACTTGGCATGTCTGAAGGTCACAAAAAAAGAGGACAACGTGATCCCGGAGACACAGCCACCGTCATAAAGGTGCGTCAGTTGTCCAGCATCTGAATGTAAATCACGTTGACCGAGGGGGACGCTTCAACAGGCACAAGTGTGAAAAATAGTCCCAGGTCACTTTCTTCCATGACGTTAATTTTGAACCGTCACTAAATGAACGATTGCATGTCGAGGACTAGCTGTATACAATTCAATTCAATTTTCCTTTTATTTTCCCCCCCGGTTCTATCATTCCCTTTCAGAGTGATACAGCACCAAGTTCAGACAACACCAGGACCCCATACTCTTCCTCATCCTCCTCTCCACAAAGCCCACAACCCTTCTAGCACAGTTGATGATGTTGCCTAGTTGGGTCTTGAAACATCTGCTAGAAAACCATCCAGCTCTGAGAGCACCAAGGACCCAACACTCCTCTTCCCCCGTCTCCTCTTTTCTACTTCTCTTCCTCCTCTTCACCTTCTCCTCTTCTCCCCTCCTCTTCCTTTTCGTCCTCTTTTTCTTCTTTCCTTCCTTCCCTCTCCTCCTCCTCCTTCTCCTCCCTTTCTGCAAACCCTCCTCCCTTCTAGCACTGATGATGTTCTGTAGTTGGGTCCTGAAATGTCTGCTAGAAAACCATCCAGCTCAGAGAGCACCAAGGACCCTCTTCCTCCTTCTCTTTTCCTTCCTTCTCCTCTTCCTCTTCTGCTTCTCTTCCTCCTCTTCTCCTTCTTCCCCTTCTTCTTCTTCCCCTCCTCCCTTCGAGCACTGATAATATTACCTAGTTGGGTCACGAAACTTCTGCACGAAGACCACCAAGCTCAGAGGGCACCCAGAAATCCTCAGCACTCAACCCTGAGCCACAAATGTCCTCTTCAATTGCTTCTGCTCTCAAAACAGAAGGTTTTCCTCAACCCAGCCTGGATTTGCAGCCTAAACAAACTCTCCCTTTCTAGTAGTCATCCCAATTTCATCCTACCTTCCTGCATGGATGGCAGCCTGGTTCCATGCCGGGTTTGCATTTCTGCCAAGGAGCACCTGAGGGGCAAGAAGAGTGCACGTTAAGGGCCAATTCTCCATTTCCACGAGAGGAATTCATTTTTTAAAAAAAATTATTAAAAAGGCTTCCTTGGCTGCTGATCTGAGGGCACAATGATGGATGGACTGTTGACAATTTTAGAACAAGAACTCAACCGATCCGGTAACAACCGTTGCAGGCAATAATACAATGTCACGCTGCTAAAATCTGGCTCAAACCTATAATCTATCAACCAAATCAATACAAACCAACTTCACCGACTATTGTGGCCCACATTTGGGGCCACTTTTAAGGCAGAGGGGCTCCAAAATTGGTCACTTTTAAGACGTGTGGACTTCAATTCCCAGAATTCCTCAGGCCAGCCATGAGAGGAAGCCCACAAGTCTTGAAGTTTCCAAGTCTGGAGAGCAAGCCCCCTTTGAAGGCTTGGATGGAAGGTCCTCTGGGCCTCAGGAGAAGGGGCCTTCTGTGACAGAGAACATGTTCTTGCATCCTGTTAGATGGCACCATTTTTCACAGAAGGGATCTGGAACATACCTGCTCTTCTAAGAATGGTGTTCTGACCTAGGCTTCCTTAGAGAGCATAAAACACAATCTTAGTCCTGGCAAAACGGCTGTGAATTACGTTCATTCAGCCTGCAAGGCTTCACAAACCGTCTTTCAAGGGAATGTTGATAAACACCCAGGTTATGACACTTGGAATGCAGCCAGAGAACAAATTGCCAGACTCAGAGCAAGGCCAAACTTGGCACAGAGTCAAACAGAACTTTTCAAAGCTTGAACCGACTGGACGAATTAATTGCTTCCTGCAAAAGCTCACATCCCGCTTGCTCCTCTTTTATGTCCTATGGGAGGGGCCGATCATCTCCGAGGTTGAGCCTTACTCCTGAGCCGACCTTGCTTTCCCAATTGTCCTTGTCTTCTACTAGCTCTACACATGCGCAGGCTGGGAACCGGCTCCAGAAGCTCCGCCGCCTCACTGCTGTCTGAACGCGAAGGCAGCTGCTGACTGCCAGCCTGCCCTGGCCCCATCCCTGCCTCCGATGCAGAGCCCTCGTCTGAGCCTTCCTCAACCTCCAAGACCGGCCCAGGTTCCTCCCCAGCCTCCTCACTACTGTCTGTCTCTGCTGCCAGCTCCATCAGCCACCAGAGAGCCACGGCAAATGGTCAGAAAGACTTGTGAGAAATAGCAGTAAAAGGGAGTAACCCAACCCTCTTCCAGGAAGGACTTTATAGATGGCCACCAACACTCTGAATTGAACCCAGAAGCCAACTGGGAGAAAACATACCATACAAAGCAGCAGCATTAACAAGGATATCATGTGGTGGACCCAATACTGCTCATGTCTCTGCCTTCTGGACCTACTGAAGCTTGCAAACTCTCTTCAAGGGCAGGCCCATGTGGAGTGCGTTACAGCAGTCCAGTTAACTGAACAAGGTGACAAGAACCTTGATGGGGAAAGGTTCTTGGGAGTCTTTCTTTGCAGAGGGAAAAAGAGTCCCTCTCTGGTTCCTCACCTGCCAAGATCTCCACGTTCTTGATTTTCAGCCAAGAAGTACGCCAACTGTGTGGCTAGTTGTTCTTTTTCCTCGTGGATCTTTTCCCTCGCCGCTCTTTCCGCGTGGAAATCGGAACAGTAGACATCCATCTGCTCAGGAAAACGATGGTCTCACTTCAAGCGGTCCCAATATTTTCATCCTGAAGTCTAATCTTCACCCCTTGCTCATCTTAAGAGCCGTGGTGATGCAGTGGTTAGGATGCAGCATTGCAGGCTAACTCTGCCCACTGCCAGTAGTTCGATCCTGATGGACTCATGGTTGACTCAGCCTTCCATCCATCCGAGGTCGCCAAAATGAGGACCCAGATGGTTGGGGCAAAAGGCTGACTCTGTAAACTGCTGAGAGGGCTGCAAAGCACTGTGAAGCGGTGTATAAGTCTAAGTGCTATTGCTATCTCTCCTTCTCCATTTTCTTCTTCCTTCCTCCCTTCTTTCCTCTCTTATTCCCTTTCTCAATCTCCTTCCTTCCTTCCTCTTATTCCCTTTCTCAATCTCCTTCTGGTGGTGCAGTAGTTAGAATATAGTATTGCAAGGAACTCTGCTTGCAGTTCGAGGTTGACTCAGCCTTCCGTCCTTCTGAGGTTGCCAAAATGAGGACCCAGATTGAGAGCAAAAGGCTGACTCTGTAAACTGCTTAAAGAGGGCTGGAAAGTACTGTGAAGTGGTATATAAGTCTATTGCTATCTCTCCTTCTCCATTTTCTTCTTCTTTCCTCTCTTCTTCCCTTTCTCAATCTCCTTCCTTCCTTCCTCTTCTTCCCTTTCTCAATCTCCTTCCTTCCTTCCTTCCTTCCTCTCTTCTTCCCTTTCTCAATCACCTTCCTTCCTTCCTCCATCCCTCTCCCTGTTTTCCTTCCTTCTCCTTTCCTTTCCTTTCCTTCTTTCCTTTCCTTCCTCTCTTATTCCCTTTCTCAATCTCCTTCCTGGTGGCGCAGTGGTTAGAATGCAGTACTGCAAGGTAACTCTGCCCGCTGCCAGCAGTTCAATCCTGACTGGCTCCCAGTCGACTCAGCCTTCTGACCTTTCGAGGTGGGTGAAATGAGGACCCAGATGGTTGGGTGCAAGAGGCTGGCCCTATAAACGGCTTAGAGAGGGCTATAAAAGCTCTGTGAAGTGGTATGTAAGTCAAAGGGCCGTTGTTATCCAACTAGGCTGGCAGCATCTGTCTGACTTGGTTTGGACTGGGAAGCTAAATGGGTCGAGGGCCTGGTGAGAATTGGAAGGGAGACCACCAGGAAAACTGGGAAACTGAAAAAACACCCCAGAATGAGGTGTTTCAAACCACTTCCACGCCCCAAAACACCTGGGTGGACGCCTCCAAAGTCATCGGGAGTTGAGATCAAGCGAGGAACATCGCCCCTTCCTTTTCAGGTGTGGCAGGACCTGGCTGGACTTCGCCACTAAGCAGGGCCAGTCACCATCAGGATGGGAGACCACCAGGGAATCTTGAGCTGCAGACGAGACCTGCCCGGGAAGCTACACCCCGTTCGGCCCTACCTGAGCTCGCAGGATGGCCACCGTCTCCAGCTCTTCTTCTTGCCTCATCAGGGTCTGTTTCATTTTGTCGATCTGCAACTGCTTGGCTGCCAGAGCCTTTTCGGCAAGATCCAGTTTGTGAACTAATTCGTCTAACGTCGCCTGGTCTGGCCTTTGTACCTGCAGTTGGATGAATCAGGGATGTCACCTGTTGAATTTCAGCCACCCGGGCACCAAGCCGATCTTGGGGGGGAGGTGGGGGGGAGGGGAATGGCTAAGCAGGGCTGGCCCCGGTTCCTACTTTGATGGGAGGGTCTACCAGGAAATGTAGTGTAGGCTGGGAAGTTGAAAAACTTCCCATGTGGAAGGAAGAGGAGGGGAAGGAAGTGGAGGAGGCAAAGGAGGAGATGGAAGACGGAGGAGGAGAAGGAAGGAGGAGGAGGACACAGGAGGAGGAGGAGGAGGAGGAGGAAGAAGTAGAAAAAGGAGCAGGAGAAGAAAGAGGAAATAAGAGGAGGATGAGGAGAAATTGGAGGAGGGAGGAGGAGGAACTGGAGGAGAAGTAAGAAGAGACAGGAGGAGGAGGGGAGAAGGTGGAGGAGGAAGATGGAGGAGGCAGATAGAAAAAGAGGAGATAGAAAATGGAGGAGGAGAAGGAAGAGAAGATAGGAGGAGGAGGAGATAGTGGTAGTAGTAGAAGGTGGAGGAGGAAGAGATGGAAGAAGGAGATAGAAGGAGAAAGAGAAGAAAGAGGAGATTAGAGGAGAAAATCAGGAGATAGAAGGAGGAGGAGAGATAGTAGTAGCAGGTGGAGAAGGAAGAGGCCGAAGGAGGAGAAGGAAGAGGAGATAGTACTACTAGTAGTAGAAGGTGGAGAAGATAGGAGGAGGAGATAGAAGGAAGAGAAGGAAGAGGAGATAGTAGTGGTCGTAGGTGGAGGAGAAGGGAAGAGGAGATTAAGAGGAGGAATTCCAGTCTAGGTGTAAGGAGTAGCCATCCAAGATGGCTTCCCATCCTTAGCGCAACCCTGCTGCTCTCAGTTCAACCTTCGCAGCCATTTCACAGCCGCCCCCAGATCAGCACTTTCAAAATCTCTGGCCCGGGTGGCAGGAGGGAAGCCCACGCTGTTCTCTCAGGAGGCCCCCTCCACCGCTTTCTGCGACGGATCCCCGAGTCTCACCTCTTTGCCTTTCAATTCTTCCACGGTTTGCAAAGCCTCCGTCAGTTCCTTTACCAGCTTGCCGTAGGCATCCTGGAGGCTATTGAATTTGGCTCTGGGGCAGAGGCCAAGGAAGAGAAAGCTGAGACAGAAACTTAAAGCAGCCAAGGGAGAGACTTTCTCTCCCACTCCCACTCCCCCCACCACGCCCCCCCCTTCAGAGAAAGCCAAAATAAATCTCAGGGGAGCCAAAAGAACCGATACCACACCAGACTTTTTTGGATGGGTTTGTCCATCCTGGGGAGAGGGCGCGTGTACGTTCATTTTAATTTTAATTTAGTTTAGTTTTAGTTTACTTTCTTGTCACTGCACTTCGCACCACGAAATTAAAATTCAGTGCACGTTATAACTGTACATACAAAAATAAAACACAAACACACATCCTTCACATGCTATACGTTGAATTGAAAACCTCAGATGTTGCATTAATATTGCACTATCGTCAACTCATAAAACATTCCTACGCCTGTTTTAGTAGTTGCCGTAAAAAAAAAAAACAGGGGGGGGGGGAAGGAAATCTGGAAGAGCAACTGCAACAGTTTGAAAGCAGAAGTACATTCCAACTCTTCCGCTTTAAAAGGTTTTAACTAAACTACCGGAGCTTTTGCTCTGGAATATGTTTAATTGGAGAACGTGATTGATGACACCCAGCCATTTATGACACACCCAGGGGGGAAACAGGGTCACAGGGGGTTGTAAATTACGTAGGCCAGAGTTGGCTTCATACAGGGCAGGGCCAGTCTGTCACCTCTAATAAATCCTTTGAAGTTGGTTGAAGTTTGGCTCAAGAATCATGATTTAATTAGAGCGATTGCTGGAATCCTGACAACTATACGGTAGAATTCAATAGAATTACTGCCCTGGGATAGAAGCTGTTTTTCAGCCTATTTGTCCTTGTTTTTATTATTGTCCTGTACCGTCTGCCAGATGGTAATAGTTCAAAAAAAAAAGGGTTCCCAGGATGAGATGGATCTTTTGAGGATGTTTTGAACTTTCTTAAGGCAGCGGGAGCTATAAAGCTCTTCCGAACAGAACTACATTTCAGAATATAACTACGAAGAAGCCACCTGAGGCCAATAAAAAGAGATTTTTATTGTAAAACTCAGCCTGCTTAATGCCAGATTTGCAGTGCAGCTTTAACCAGCGTTCCATCTGGGAATGTTGCTTGGCAATATAAGCAGGAGATAAGGAAATAAGAAGTAGAACATTTGTTGTGACTGTCCCAAATGGGCTTTTTTATCCTCCGCAAAAGGCAACTGGACTTCCTTAGTATTTTCCCTTGAAATTTTTTTTTTGCTTTTCACCCAGGGAGCTTCTTCAGTTCAAAGAAAAAAAAACCCCAAGAAAGTCCATTTGCCTTTGGCAAAAAGCACTTTTGTTGTGGCAGAAGACTCGGACAGCGAGGAGGTTGCGGGGGAACATAGGCCAATCCTGGAGTCTGGGGAAGGCTCTGACGAGGGGCCAGAGGCATCCGACAGTTATCAGCTGCCTTTGGAGTCGGAGATCAGTGAGGAAGAAGAACAGCTGGAGCCTGTTCCCAGTGTGCGCATGCGCAGAGCTGCCAGGAGAAGGACACTGTTAAGGAACAAGGGTCAACTCAGGAGTAAAGGCACAGGTGGATGGTGAATGGCCCCTCCCGTAGGGAATAAAAGAGTGAAAGGGGAATGGTGTTTGCAGGAAACAATTATTTTGATTCATTAGGGTGAAGATCTGTTCCTGACTGCTTGCCAAGTAACCGCTGCTACAGCACGGCGTTTGGAAATTATCAGCCTGGCAACTCTCCAAGCCTGATAAAGGTCTGTCGTGGTGAAATCTCTTGAAAGACCATTGGCCAGGACCTTGCTGGAGAGGAATTCCCTTCAACCTAAATAAAAGGGGTTTTATCGGGACAAGGAGTCGGCTTCATGATCTTGGGAAGGTCTAGGTCAGAGCAACTTTGGGGATAACCACAACCTGGATGGCTGAGAATATCTATAGGCATTTGTTGTCACTCTCACACGGAGTGACCAGTCTATGGAGGTTCTCAGTCATGGTTGTCCCAAAGGTGCTTTTTGCAAAAGGCAACTGGACTTTCGTTTTTCCTTGAAGACGTTTCACTTCTCATCCAAGAAGCTTCTTTGGTTCTTGACTGAGTGGTGGAGGAAAGGAAAGATTTATATTTATAGGATGGAGGACTGCCAGGAATATAAATCCTTCCTTTCTCCAGCATTCAATCAGAACCAAAGAAGCTTCTCGCACGAGAAGTGAAACCTCTTCAAGGCAAAAACAAAAACGAAGAATGGCCAGTTGCCTCTTGGAAAAACACGCACGAGACGGGGAGATCCAGTCCCTCACTCTCTGTTCCCAAGCCGACACTCACTTCTCATCATTGGTTTTCGCCTGTTCGAGCTTGATTTCTGACTGCATGCTCTCCACCTGCAACTCCAGCTTCTTAACCGTGTACAACAATTGTTGTTTCTCGTCCAGGTCTCCAACACTGGTGGGGTGTTCCCGTTCCAGAATCTGACATCTGGGGAACGGAGACATCGGAAGGGAAGAAACGGGGTAAAAATCCGAAGGAACCAAAAGCATCTTTTCGGATAGAGCGCCATGGCGGTGCAGTGGTCAGAATGCAGTATTGCAGGCTAATCCTGCTATTTGCCAGCAGCTCGATGCTGACCAGCTCAAGGTTGACTCAACCTTCCTCCCTCCCTCCCTCCCTCTTATTCCCTTTCTCATTATCCTTCCTTACGGCACAGTGGTTAGAATGCAATATTGCAGGCCGATTTTGTCAACTGCAAGCAGTTCGATCCTGACTGGCTCAAGGTTGACCCAGCCTGCCTTCCTTCCTTCCTTCCTCCCTCCTTTTCTCATTCTCCTTCCTCATGGCACAATGGTTAGAATGCAGTATTGCAGGCTGACTTTGCTGACTGCAAGCAGTTCGATCCTGACTGGCTCAAAATTGACTCAGCCTTCCTTCCTTCCTTCCCTCCCTCCTTCCTCCCTCCCTCCCTCCCTCTTATTCCCTTTCTTATTATCTTTCCTCATGGCGCAGTGGTTAGAATGCAGTATTGCAGGCTGACTTTGCTGACTGCAAGCAGTTCGATCCTGACTGGCTCAAAATTGACTCAGCCTTCCTTCCTTCCTTCCTTCCTTCTTTCCTCCCTCCCTCCCTCCCTCTTATTCCCTTTCTCATTATCCTTCCTTACGGCACAGTGGTTAGAATGCAATATTGCAGGCCGATTTTGTCAACTGCAAGCAGTTCGATCCTGACTGGCTCAAGGTTGACCCAGCCTGCCTTCCTTCCTTCCTTCCTCCCTCCTTTTCTCATTCTCCTTCCTCATGGCACAATGGTTAGAATGCAGTATTGCAGGCTGACTTTGCTGACTGCAAGCAGTTCGATCCTGACCGGCTCAAGGTTGACTCACTCAGCCTTCCGACCTTCTGAGGTCGGTAAAACGAGACCCCGGATTGTTGAAGGCAAGATGCAAATAATGCTTCCACACTGTAAATCACCCAGAGAGGGATGTAAAGCAGTATGCGGCAATATATGGATAATCCTCGACTTACAACAGTTCGTTTATTGAACTTTCAAAGTTACAACGGGACTGAAAAAAGTAACTTATGGCTTATGTTGCAAACTTATGACCATTGCAGCATCCCCACAGTGACGTGATCAATATTTGGCCACTTGGCAACTGACTCACATTTATGACGGTTGCAGTGTCCCTGAGTTCATGTGATTTTTTGAGACCTCCTGAGAAGCAATGTCAATGAGGAACCAGGTTCACTTAACAACCGGGTTACGAACTCAACAATGGCAGCGGTTCACTTAACAACAGCGGCCAGGAAAGTTGTAAAAACTCACTTCACCAAGGTCTCAGTGAGCAAGAGAAATCTTGGGCTCAAAACTGCGGTCCTGAAAATTGTCCATGACTTTGAGGAAGCGCCAACAAGTCTTTTGAGGATGGACTGCATGGAAATCACACTTTCTGAGGCTGAGGTAATTTCTGGTGGCCAAGAAATATTACCTGGGATTGTTCACGTTCTCTCCCCGAGTTGAGTTTGACTTAAAAAGAAAAAAGGGATCTGACAAGCATGAGATGCTTACCTTTCCTGCAGCTTTTTCTGAATGATGTCTGCCTCTTTTAACTTGGCGTGGGTCTCCTGAAGTTCTCTGAAGAGGGCAGATATCTGCAGGTTCAGCACCTCCACTTCGCTGCCCACCTAAAAGAGTGAATTGAACCACCGAAAAAAAACGGTTTGTGTCTTGCTGAAAACACCACGGGGCTCACCGCACGCAGAAGTCCAACCGGCTTCTGACTCTAGAGGAATCATCCACTCAGAATAATAATAATTAAAAAAAAAAAACACCTTGTTGTGCCCTTGAGGCACACTACAAGAATAACACACGGTCTACTCCTACAAAACCAGTGTGTGTTCCTGGCTGATTCTGCAAAATATACCATTGTTGGTCCCTCACAGGGGGTTTTCTGTTTAAATAGGGGACAGCAAAGAAGGAAGTTACTTGCAACTAAGTTTAAAATGCACACCGTGTTTAAGCGGTGCATGTAACACCATCAGTCCTAAAAGGGAGGGGTGTGTGTATGTGTGTGTGGAGAGGAAGAGGAGAAGGAGGATTGTGGGGGTCCTCAGTGCTTTTTGAACTTGGTGGTTTTCTTGAAGATGTTTCAGGACCTAACTAGGTTACACGATCAGTACTAGAAGGGAGGTGTATGTGAGGAGGAGGAGGAGGAGGAGGAGGAGGAGGAGGAGGAGGAGGAGAACTGTGGAGGTTCTTGGTGCTTTTTGAAGTTGGTGGTTTTGTTACAGACCGTTCAGGACCTAACTAGATTACACCATCAGTACTACAAGGGAGGTATGTGTGGAAAGGAAGAGGAGGAGGGGGGAGGAGGATTGTAGGATCCTTGTTGTTTTCTGAACTGGATGGTTTTCTTGCAAACATTTCTGGATCCAACTAGGTAACAACACCAGTGCTAGAAGGGAGTAGGGTTTGTTCTCAATTTACATTCTAGTGACTCGACTTGTCAGTGTTGGTGGGATATTTTTGGTGGTTTCTTGATTGGGCTTGTAGGAGATGACCAGATTGAGCCCGAGGGAGGGGTCAAATATGTCATCTGTCTTGAGTCTCTTCGTGCCCACAAGAGATCTAAGTTCAGCCCATCTTGAATTCCACTGACTCTTACCGCCAATTTGCTTTGACTGTTAGTAGTTCAGATTCTTGTAGAGAATTTAAGCTTGCAATAAATCTTTATACTCATTTGAACTGCCTGGATTTCCAGATTTGCCCAGGCATTGTTTACTTCGTTTGGCAGTTCCTTGACTGGGGTATTGTTCACTTCTTGATGGCCTGATGTTAACCTTGGTGTTAATCTCTGGGTGTTGATTGCTTGTGAGGAGGCATTGTGGTCTTTTAGCTTTTGGATTGTCTCTTTCCAATGGCACGTACACGTTGTTTATTTCTGTATGCCTGTTGATGGCTGATTTCAACCCTGACCTACAAATACTCTCCTTTATTAATATCGTTGCAATTGGCAGCAAAACCAGGAAATTCAACTCTGCATTAAGGGCCGTCCCTTGCTACTAGGCATTCCTGCCATGTTGGACTCTGGGTCCAACAGATAATGACAGAGTATCAGCTCTCCTAATTCCTGCATTTTGTGAATTTTGTGAAAGACGCACTATTTCAACAACTATCCATTTTTTTACAGAAAAAAAATCTGCACACAGCATGACTTGTTGGTTGGACGTATCTCTGCCATTAACATGGCCCGATACTGAGCTAGAATTATACAAATCTATATTTTACTACAGCTTTTTAAAAATATTAAATGAATAATTTCCCCTTTTCTAATTCTTATTTGTTGCCTGATTGAGTTGTCCAATCAAAAAATCGCACCCAACATTCACAACCTGCAAGGTATCCATGCCATTTCCTCTTGCTTCCCTTGTTTGGTGTCCACACTCACAAAATTTGGCCATCTGAACTGGTGATGGTAATTTATGGGAGCTGAGCCGGGCTTTCTGTTCTCTGCCTACTGAGTCTCATTAAAGAAGACAACCAGCATCACGCAACGTGCCATAATGGAACATTCTGTGATGTGCAAGGCGTAAGATTTTACGCGAAAGTGCAGTCGGTACAAGCGATGGAAGGAAGTTCATTTAAGTAACTTTTTGCGTTTCGGAGGAACGAAACGATAACATCCCTACTGGGTTTGGTGTTACTGAGTATGAATAAATGAGTAGCGGAGACTTTGGTGCTCTCTGAGCTCGGTTGACTTTTCGAAGAAGTTTTATTACACATCTGGACAAGATTTTGACAAGGTAAGTAACATTTGCAAGAAAACAACCAAACTCAGACAGCACCAAGAATCCTACATTCGTCACCTTCATTGCCACCATTGTCCTCCTCTTCCTCTCCCCTCCTCTTCCCTTCTAGCACTGATGATGTTCCCTAGTTGGGTACTGAAACATCTGCAGGGGAACAATCAAGCTCAGAGAGCACCAAAGACCCCACAATTCAACCCCGAGCAACAAATATTTTCTTCTATTGGGAAATGAGTAGTACTTACACTTTCACTTCTCTCTTCTTTCTTGTTGGCTTCTTGTTCTGTTTGAGTGCCTTTGTCATTTGTCTTCTTTTTCAGACTCAACAGCCTGTGGAAAGCGAGGATTCCAGTGAATCAATGATCTAGGACGTCTTATCAAAGCACATGTAGCTTAATATATTTTTTTTTGACAATTTGAAGGATGTGCACATGGATGTACGTGCAAAAAGATGTACAAGTTTAACAGATTTGTCAGCGTTTAAGGGGAGGATAATAGATACATACATACATATATAATTCACAGTTTTCTCAATGTTTTTGTTTGGTTTTATCGCTATTTAATTTATTCTTGTTTTGTATTTTCGAATAAAATAAAATAGATTTTTAAAAATATTTGAAAGATAAGCTGTTTAACTCAAGCTGCAGCTTAAATTGGTGGAAGCCGCAACATAAATGTCTTATATTATGGTCCTATTAGTTCCTAAGAACATGCTTAAAGGTTTTTTTGGATACTCAAGAGCCATACCGGTATGATTTGAGCACTTTGGTTGGCCTTATCACCTTTTTACAAAGTCTTTAAACTCTGGAGTATCTGATTTAGGTGCCACCTTTGTTATTTCACCTTTCATGTCCATGAAGCTGAAGACCTTCCAGCCACTGAAAACGGGTCAACTCTATGGCTTGGCTCTTATTCGACAAGAAAAGCTATAACAACCATTGTCAGCACTTCCTATGGAGATGCACAATGGGATGGCTGACCATTGATGGACTTGCACCTACTTCCTCCAAGCTTAACATGCTTGCTTGGGTTGCCTTCTTCCCACAACTGGGTTCCCCTCCCTACTTCTCTTCTCATGGAAGTAGATGAGATGAAGTTCAACCCCCATCTCCATCTTTTTGGTGTTGATTGGCTGGAGAACACCGAACCTTGTTTGGGGCAAGGATGCCAAGATGGAGATACTACAGAGTTACACACGGAAGAAAGAGAATGATGACTGGGGAAGCACAAAGGTTGAAGCTGTCTAGCAAAGATGTCAGATACAACTAGAATACAGACTGTTGACACTTGTCCTTCAGTTCCTGCATCTTATTTTCCAGGGCTTCCCTCTTTTGCGTCTCGGTCCTGAGAGAATGCAGAAGTTGGCTGACGGTTAATTCTTCTTTTTCCAAGCATTTCCTGGTTTCATCCACCGATTTATTCCGGCTTTAATAAAATAGAAAAGACATGTTTGGGGTGAAATGAGGACCAATCTCTTATTTCTCTCTTCTTTCTGTGCCAACTGAGAAAGCTCAAACTGCCCAAGGAGCTGCTGATCCAGTTCTACAAAGGAATGACGGAGTCTGTCATCTGCACCTCTATAACTGTCTGGTTTGGTTCTGCAACCCAACAAGATGGACACAGACTCCAGAAAGCAATTAGGACTGCAGAAAAAACAATTGCTACCAACCTGCCTTCCATGGAGGACCTGTATCCTGCACCCTGAGTCCAAAAGAGGGCTGTGAAAATATCTACAGACCCCTCACATAGTGGACATAAACTGTTTCAACTCCTTCCCTCAAAACGACGCTATAGACCCCTGTACACCAGAAGAACTAGACATAAGGAGAGTTTTTTTTCAAACACCATCACTCTGCTAAACAAGTAATTCCCTCAACACTGTCCAACTATTTACAAAGTCTGCATTACTTTTACTATTAATCTTCTCATCACTCCTTATCACCCATCCCCTCCCACGTGTGATTGTAGGACTGCAACTTTGTCGGTTGTATCCTTACGATTTATATTGACTGTTTCCTAGTACGATTTGATTGCTTCTTGTACCCTATCATTAAGTGTTGCACCTGATGATTCTTGATTCTGGATGAATTAATCTTTTCTTTTTTGTACACTGAGAGCATTTGCACCAAGACAAATTCCTTGTGTGTCCAATCACACTTGGCCAATAAAAGAATTCTATTCCATTCCTTATTTCATTCCATTCCTATCCTATCCTATGTCAAGGCGGGTTGAAATCCGGATTCAGTTATGGACAGAAGTGAGATCCTACCTGTTCTACTACCGATTCAGTGATTGCGCACAAGGGCACACGCACCTAACGTGTGTGCGCAGTTTTCCACGCACCAGCCAAGCCCTGCAGTGCCAATCAGCTGAGAGGAAAAAGAAGGGGAAAGCACAGGGGCAGATGGAAGGGCCTATCTGTGCTTCTCTCTTCTTTCTCCTCTCAACTGATTGTGGGAGGACTTTTTTACTACCGGTTCAGTCGAACCGTGCCGAACCGGTAGCATACCACCACTGGTTATGGAGCTCAACCAGCAGCTGGCACACAGGGGTGGGATTCTACCAGTTCGCACCTATTTGCTAGAACCGGTTGTTAACATTCTAAGCAGTTCGGAGAATCAGTTGTTAGAAGAAATTATTGGGCTAATCCTGTAAGGAAGGCAGGAAGGAAACATTCTGGTGTTGCTTACAGAAACTGCCTCTCCATTAACCTTTATTATGTTCTTGGCAGGACTAGACTTCCTCTCTCAGGAACTTCTCTGGAGTTTTTTCCCCTCCTTTGCTGGTACTTTGCTTGTGTGGAGGGACCATTCAAAGTTACAATGGCACTGAAAAAAGTGACTTATGACCATTTTTCACACTTACGACTGTTGCAGCATCCCCACAGGCATGAGAGGCCAGGCAAGGAGATGCGTGCCTCAATGTGAGTGATGTTGAGTTGGCTATGCCCAGCCAGTCACATGACCACCAAGCCACGCCCACCAACTAAGCCCCACCCACAGAACCGGTTGTTTAAAAGTTTGAATCCCACCCCTGCTGGCATCCCATGAGTGAAGTCACAACTGAATTCAGATTTCAATCTAAGTCTACCCCTCAAGTAGACCACACCAGGGGATCAACTCCACCACAAGGCAAAGGCCACTTTTACTAAGAATAGTAATATAGTAATAAGAATGATTGAATCTTGCAAGTCGCTCGCAGTGAACCTCCCCTCACTTCTTACACTCCTGGGAATTAGAGAAGGGGGTCTGCCTTCAGCCTCTTCCAGATACTTAGTCCTGGCCTTGCAGCAGTTCATTTAGTGCCCCCGTCCCAAGTTACAACGGCACTGAAAAATGTGACTTACAACCGTTTTTCACAGTTACAACCTTTGCAGCATCCCCATGGTCAATGATCCTAATTCAGACACATAGCAACTGACTCGTATTTATGACGGTCATGTGATCCCCTTTTGCGAGCTTCTAATGAACAAAGTCAATTTGCTTAACAACCGGGTTACTAATTTATCCACTGCAGGGATTCAATTGACAATGGTGGCAAGGAAGGCCGTAAAGGTCATTTAGCCAATGTCTCCCTTAGCCACAGAAATTTTGGACTCAATTACGCTCGTATGTCCAGGGGTACCAGGATAGGTAGAATATTCTGCTTTTCAGCAGCTGTCGCCTGAGCTATGGCAGAATAGAAGCAAATTCTCAGAAGACTCGAGAAAATCTACTCACACGTACAGAGCTGTGTTCCCGTTTATTCTTTTCACGTCTACATCTTGATGTTCTTTCAAAGATCCCACCGCTTCTCCTTCCTGTGGAAAATAACCAAGAGCTTTGTCACTTTGATCTACTGGTTTTCTGTCTCCGAATAAACACACGTTATGGGTTTGTCAAAAGAAGGGGTGAATGAATACTCTCCAAAGCCAGAACTTGGGTCTCTTCAATTGTAAGGTTTTCCTTCTCTCTCCTTTGCCCCCTGCCCCCACTTCCAAATCCATCCCAGAGATTAATCTGAGTTGCAACTTCTGAGGCTATGGGTAGTCCTCGCCTTATGACTGCAATGGAGCCCAAAATTTATGTTGCTGAGAGAGGCATTTGTTAAGTGAGTCTTGTCCTGTTTTTCAATCTTTTCTTGCCATCGCTTTAAGCGAATCACTGCAATTGTTGATTACATTAGTAATTACCCATGTTTCTCCAAAAATAAGACTGGGTCATATTAATTTTTGCTTCAAAAGATGCATTAGGGCTTATTTTACAGTTAGGTCTTATTTTCCAGGAAATACGGGATTTGTTGAGGTAATTCCCCGTTAGGAGAATGAGTGCAATCAGGGAAACGTAGTGAGAGTAATGTTGAATAACACACACACAGCACACACCTACACCGTATAGTAAAATGTAGGTTTTACTTCCAGTAAACGGTTAAGCAAAGTCCAAACACAGTCCAATTCATACACGGCTAAAGCAGTCAGTTTTCAGTCCAGGAATAATCCAATAACAAAGTCCAGTATCAAAAAACAGTTTAGTAACAGACTTACATGAAATCCAAGAAGAACTATGATCAGCAACAGTCAATAGGGAAATGCAGGAACGGCAACACTCTCAACAACAGGAAAAACAGAACAACCCAGGTTTCTGGCTCCATCTTATGGCCGTTTGAGGAACCATACCCAATTACAATTTTAGCATTCCCTTAAAGAGACAGTATTAAAATATCTATCCTGGTTTATATATTTTCCAACCCAACTGCTAAGTGACTTACGTTCCTAACAGGATTCCATATTCTATTCTATTGTACTGTATTCTATTCACGTCCATCTGGCTGACAATCTTAACCGGGGCTTATTTGGGGGGCAGGGCTTATATTACAAGCATCCTGGAAAAATCATTCTAGGGCTTATTCTCTGGGTGGTCTTATTTTTGGGGAAACACGGTAGTAACACGGTTGTTAAATGAATTAAGGCTCCCCATTGACTTGGCCGGTCAGGTGGTCACCAAAGAAGATCACGTGACCCCGGGACACTGCAATGGTCATAAGTACGAGACAGTTGCAAATGTCTGAATTTTGATTACGTGATGGGGATGAGGCGAGTGTCGAAAAACAGTTCATAAGTCTCTTTTTTCAGTGCTGTTGTAACTTTGATCACTAAATGAACTGTTGTTAATTCAAGGTTTCTCTGTATTATATATAGAACACGGCTTATCAGCGTTCTTCCTTGATTCATCATCATCATCTTCATTTAACAACACCATAACCTTTTGTGGGGTGGAGTCTAGGCAACTGAACAGAGCTAGCAGAGAGTGTTACTGGCCAGATGCCGTCCCTGTTGCCAGTGAGGAGTCTTGTTCAGCAGCTATATTCTCAGTGTGCCCAGAGAGAGGAATATCTGCTTCTATCTAGGATCGAACTCACAGCCTCCTGAGACATCATTTTTATAACTAAAGCACAAACTGTCATAAATCACATTTCATAATATGATTCTGAATGAATCTTAATCTATCCACGAAACCAAATTGCATTGCTCAATTATGGTCACTGGCTTCAGTTAAGCCATGGTTTAGCAAATAATCTATGAAACATATGTTACCCTTTTTTTTTTTTAAACAAACCACGATGTCTGAGTTCATAAGGAGTGGGGGGGGGGGTGGCCTAGAAATGGACTCTCACCTCACAATCAGGAGGCTGTGAGTTCCATCCTTGGTAGAGGCAGATATTTCTCTCTCTGGGCACAATGAGAATATATCTGCTGAACAAAACTCCACCCTGGTGATAGGAAGGGCATCTGGCCAGTAAATGCTCTGCTAGCTTTTTTCAGTTGCCCAGACTCAACCCTGCAAGAGATTTATGGGGTTGTTAAATGATGATGATGTCTGAGTTCATATAGCCCATTAAACAGATCTGTACTAGGAAACTCCCCGCCAGGGATCAGGGATCCTTCTTGAAGGAAAGAATCCAAGGCCGCTTACATGCATTCTGATCTCGACGAAGGAGTCTTCGGCCGCGGCCACGTTGAGCTTCAGCTGCAGCTCGGAGATGATGGCTAGCAGATCCGCCTTTTCAGCCTGCAGCTTTGCCACCTGGGCCTTCAGTTGTTCTACTTCTTGGTTCATCTCCTTCCTCGGAACGGGGCTCTCCTAGGAGAAGAAACCCAGGTGTGACTCACCTTCCAGAGCGGCCGAGATGTTACGGGCAAAACGCCGAAGGCTTCCAACCGCCCTCCCGCCATAAGGCAATAAATACAAAAAGTCCTCCACTTACAGTTCGCTTAGTGACCGTGCAAAGTTACAATGGCACCTAATAATGGAAATTATATAACCGTTTTTCATAGTTACGACCTTTGTAGCATTTACGTGGTCAAAATTCAGACACTAAGGCCACTGGTTCATACTTATGGCGGTCACAGTGTGTGTGCGTGTGTGTGCCCCGTGATTCCCTTTGGCCATGGTTGGACCAGCAAAATCAATGGAGGAGCCAGATTCACTTAACAACCAGGTGGTTAACTTATTGACTGCAGGGATTCCCTTAACAACGGTGGCAGGAAAAGTCATAAAAGGAACCAATTTCTCACTTAACATCCTCAATTTTGGGCTCAATTTTGGTCGTAAGTTGAGGGCCAACTGTATATCTAATTACATTTAATTAGGCTGACTCTTTGGTGATACTATGACCAATGGGACTTTCTAATTTGTGATTCCTATTCTTTCATAAGGGACGCGGTGGCTCAGTGGCTAAGTCGATCAGAAAGGTCGGCAGTTCGGCCGTTCAAATCCCCAGCGCCATGTCATGGAGTGAGCTCCCGTTACTTGTCCCAGCTTCTGCCAACCTAGCAGTTCGAAAGCATGTAAAAAATGCAAGTAGAAAAATAGGGACCCCTTTGGTGGGAAGGGAACTGTTGTGGTTCACTGGCAGCGGAATCGGACAGTGGGGAAGAACGGGGACCAGTCAAGGAGTCTGGTCCTGCATCCGATGCAGTGATGGGGCCAGAACTATCTGGGAGTGGAGTGCTGACTCCGGAGTCTGGCAGCAACGAGGCAGAGGACCCAGGGGAGCCTGTTCCCAGTGCACATGTGCACAGAGCTGCTAGAAGGCGAGAGCAGCTGAGACAAAAGGGGCGACTTGGGAGTAAGGTGAGAGGTGATGGCCCCTCCCATAAGGTATAAAAGTCAGGCCAAGATGACGAAACCTTTGCAGGAAACGAAGGAGTTTGATAGGTTCCGAGTCATCCTGGAAGCTGTGTACTCTGGTTGGTGTTTCTTCGACTTCGTTTGGTTTCTTTTCTAGTTAATTTGATACTTCTGTTTGGGCAGCACTTCACAGAATTGAAAGGTGGGTGCTTATCTTGGGGAACTGTTTGAGATTAATCCTGGCTGGGAATGAAAACAATTCCCAGCATTGCAATAAAATAGGTTTTGCTTTTAAAACAAGTTTGTGAATAATTACAGTTTACGAAGCCTGGCTCAGAACAGTAACAGCATTCCGTGAGCCTTCGAAGGCATTTAGTCATGCCGGCCACATGACCACGGAGACGTCTTCAGACAGCGGTGGCTCTCTGGCTTTGTTACGGAGATGAACACCGCCCCCTAGACCCTAGAGCTGGAAACGACTAGCATAGATGTGCGAGGGAACCTTTACTTTGACCTGACATTAACTGAAGGGGAACCTTTACCTTTACCTCAGTCTTTTATTCGGCGATAACTAAACCACTTTTACTAGCTACATCCGTTTTGGGAGCCCTCCCTCTTCCTTCTCAGCCCCAGGCAAGTCAACATCTTGTTTTTCACTTACAGTGGCGCTCTTTTCTTCTTTCTCTTCCAGGCTCTGGAGCTTCTGGTGGAGACTTTCATTCTCCAGACACTTGGTTGCCAAACACTGCCGGGCTTCCTTGAATTTCGACTCGTAAAACTCCCGCTCGTCTTTCAACTTCTCCTTCCAAGCCGACAGCTCCTCGAAACGTTCCTTCATGGCTTGGTTCCGCTGCCTCATGGCTTCTGGTTGACACCCCCCCACCCCAAGAAAAACCCAGTGAGGTCCGTCAGCATGATCTGCTCCCTACAAACACCGGACGCGGGTTCAAGGAAATACTTTGGAGAAGGAGGAAGTCACGGACCACTTTGAGGAGGGCCTTAACCAGGGGTGGCCTTCCAAAAGGTTAGCAAGGAATTCTCTGCCCAGTGGCTGGATGGGCATGGCCAGGGTTGGTGTGGCCTAGTCGGCCTCCTGCACCACAGTGTTTTTGCCCTTCCCGGACTTCAGAGGCTTTCCTTGAGCCTCCAGGCAGACGAAAAAGGCCTCCCTGGCCTCCAAAGCCCAGGGAGGGCAAAAACGCCCCCCCCCCCATGTGGTGGAGGAAGCCAACTAGGCCACGCCTACCTAGCCACCGGGCCCATTTCCGATCTTCTCAAACTTCTGGGAGGCCCGTTTTTCGCCCTCCCTGCACTTACTTGCATCCAAAATGGGCCGCGTGGGGACTCCTGGGAGGGGTGGGGCAGGGTGGGCGGGGCCAGCCAGGAGTGGGACTTGGGGCTTCTCTGAAATGTGCCGAGTCTTAGCTAGGGGCTCCCCCAAACCCCTGCAAATCCCCCAGCAACCAGTGGTGGTATTCAGCCGGTTCGTACCGGATCAGGAGAACTGGTAGCAAAAATTTTGCGTGGGTCGCCAAACTGGTAGTAAGTTCTGGCTGGCCACGCCCCGCCCCCCAGTGCTCGCTCACCCCGCCCACCTGACATTCGCCAAAGGCATTTCTTTTTTTTTCCCTCCGAATAATCAGCTGCAGATAAGATCAGCTATGCCGGGATTCCCCTTGCTGTGGCCCAGGAAGGCAAAAAATGGAGGGAGGAGTTCAGCCCTCCCCCTCCATTTTTTTGCCTTCCAGACCCCCAGAGGAGCCTTAGGGGAGCAAAAACGCCCCCCAGAGGCTCTTCTGAGGCTAGGAAACTCCCAAAACGGAGCTGCATGCCCCTCCCACGCTCTGTTCCTTTTCTTCCAGATCCCCAGAGGAGCCTTAGGGGAACAAAAACAACCCCCCCCACGAGGCTCCTCTGTGGGAAGCTCCCCAAAATGGCTGCAAAAAAAGCCACGCCCACCCAGCCACATGGCCATGCCCACCAAGCCGCCCCCACAGAACTGGTAGTAAATGTTTTTGAATGCCACCACTGCCAGCAACCCAGCCCTGGCCTTGACCATCTACCGATGTTCCAATCTACCAATTGGGGCGACGTTGTCAGGAAAGGAAGGGATGCACGGATCTACGAAGCTTCTCCGTCATCCAGATTGTGGTTGTCCCAAAGGTGGCTTTTTTTTTTTCTTTTTCAAGAGGCAACTGGACGTTTCCCTTCTCGTCCAAAAAGCTTCCTGAAAACGCACCTTTGGGAAAACAGGAGCCCTAACAAGATTCGATCTGCACGAGTCCCAAATTTGTCAGAAATCATCCGTTAGGTTCTGTGCGGCTCATCAACTAAACTTCTCGAGAAGAATCAGGCAAGGATTAACGTTGGTGAAGTTGGACTCTCCCAGATCTGATCTCTCTGATGGTCCAGTATTTGAAGGGCTGTCACAGAGAAGACGGGGTCAAGCTCTTCTCCAAAGCCCCAGAAGGCAGGACAAGAAGCAACAGATGGAAACTCATCAAGGAGAGAAGCAACTTGGAACTAAGGAGGAATTTCCTGACAGTGAGAACAATTAACCAGTCGAACGGCTTCCCTCCAGAAGTTGTAAATGCTCCAACACTGGAGGCTTTTAAGAAGAGCCTGGACAACCACTTGTCTGAAATGGTAGAAGGTTTCCATCCTGAACAGGGGGTTGGACTAGAAGACCTTCAAGGTCCCTTCCAAATATTCCATTCCATTCTATTCTTATTCTAGTTCTGTTCTGTTCTATAAAATTCCTATTCTATTTTTTTTCTATTCTTTGTTTTCTATTCTATTCTCTATTTCCTCTTCTCTTCTATTTTCTCTTCTTTATTTTCTACTCTATTCTCTATTCCATTCCCCATTCTCTAATTTTCTACTCTCTGTTCTCTATTTTCTACTCTATTCTATTCGTAAATCATTCCATTATTTAATTGTTCTGTCAGGAAATTTCTTCTTAGTTCCAGGTTGCTTCTCTCCTTGATTAGGTTTCCATCTGTTGCTTCTTGTCCTGCCCTCAGATGCTTTGGAGAATTAATTTGTCCCCCTCTTCTTTGTGGCAGCCCCTCAAATACTGCAATACTGCTATCATGTCACCTCTCGTCCTTCTTTTCATCGAACTAGAGAAAACAGAAATCAATCCAATGGAACTTAATCAATTGCCTATATCCCCAAAGATCAGGGGAAGTAGGGTGAAGTAAGTCCAGGGCATGGGTCTTCAAACTTGATAGCTTTGAGACTTGTGGACTTCAACTCCCAGAATTCCTCCTCCAGTCATGTTAGCTCAGGAATTCTGGGAGTTGAAGTCCACAAGTCTTAAATTTGCCAAGTTTGGAGACCCTTGGTGGGAAGAAAGAAAGAGAGAGAGAGAGAGATGAGATAGATAAACGGATGATAGATTAGATAGATCAATAGATGGATGGATGGATGGATGATAGATTAGCTCATGGGCCTTCAAACTTGACAGCTTTGAGACTTGCGGACTTCAACTCCCAGAATTCCTCCTCCAGTCATGTTAGCTCAGGAATTCTGGGAGTTGAAGTCCACCAGTCTCTAAGCTGTCAAGTTTGAAGATTCTTGGTCTGGGGTATCTTAAACCTAAGGGTTTGGTACTAATTCTTACTACAGGGTAAAGAGAGACCCAGTGGCAGTGTCCTCCATAGAGGTTTGAGAAGGATCTGAGAAGGCCATTCACCTTTAAGCTCGTTGTTCTCTGTAATGAGTTCTTTCATTTGCTGAACCATTTCCTCCACGCTGGAGGTACAGAGACTGGGTGGCACCAGGTTGGGGTGTCCATTCTCTACTTCGGACTTCTCTGACTGCCCATTTTCCACAGGGATATTTAAGGGCTTCTGGGACATGGTTCCTGTAGCTTCAATTTTTTTACAATAAAAAAGGAATGCAGAGAAAGAAAATACAAAAAATAAAAAATCTTAATACAAGACTGTGATATGGAGCAGTGTTTTTTTAAACATTTTAAAATATGTGGACTACAACTCCTAGAATTCTCCACTGGGAAAATTCCCCCATTGGGATTTTATTTTATTTATTTTTTTAAGAAAGATTAAAACTGGATAAACTGGTTTTTCAAACTTGGCCATTTTAAGAATTCTCCACTGGGGAATTGTGGGAGTTGGAAGTTTACAGGTCTTAAAATGGCCAATTTTAAAAAACTGATCTGGACTACCCAATTTTAACCTTTCTACACTTCTTTTAAAAAATGCTTTTCTGTATTCTTTCTGCAACTTCCCGTCTAACTTAAGTTATGGAGTTTGCTATCCAGGTTCTAACTATGGTTTAATCCGCTATGCTTTCAAGGTCACCAAAACTATACAAGTGCTTCCCCTGCAGCTACAGCTATTTCCAAAACAGCAAATCATTAAAATCTTATTCATATAATAATATGATTATTAAAATATTATCAGAGATCTGTTTCAGACAAGTTGGATAAAACTATAAATAGCAATATGTTTCGTAACCAGAATCCTAGATCATTTCTCTTGCATCCACATTAAACAACCATATTGGTCTACAACTCTTTCTTTTGATTTTCCTCTGATTTTGGTCTGCTACTATCAGCCTCATAGAATGAAAAAGGGATTTTTTTAGTAAGATTAAATAACTCATTTATGACTTCTGCTAAATCTATAAAGGCCTTACATTCAATGGAAATTCTAGTGCAGGAACTTTCGCTGATTTTATAAATCTGTTAATTTCTTGTTATTAGCTATAGTTATGCCAAATTGCTTTTATGTACCATTACACTTGAGAATTTCCTTCCTCAAAATCTGTTATTCAGTTTGCAGTTCACTCTGATTTATATACAGTACTTGAGAATAAAAATGAAAACCTGGTGACTAATAGACTGTGTCTCTGTATATAATGACAATATGTTTTTGGCCTGAATTCCAGAGATAAGATTCAGATGTTTTGATTGCTTCAGTCAACAGTTTTTACACAAAATTGACAATATTTTTCTTCTGTTGCACTAAAAAAAAGTACTTACAGTGTTTATAATATAATTGCCCTAATTTTCCCTTAGTTTGCATGCATGCATGCTTTACAATACTCCTCCACATGATTCCTGACATAAAACAGCAATAAATATCTATTTTCTTCCAAATGTATAAAACTAAAATTGATAGGCTTCTTCCTAGCTGTAGCAAACATAGATCTTACAAGAGTCCCAAAGAGTTAAAAGCTTAATGGAGTTTGCGTTAAAAAGGGCTGGAATTTTTTGGTTAATATATTTATCAAATTTATTGGTCAGCCATCTTACCAGAGGGTATGTATAAATATATATTTTAATGAAGCATTCCAAAATCATTTAAAGTTAGTGTGGTTGATTTTAAAGCTCCATACAGAATACTGGAACATGTCTTTATTATTCCTTTTCTTTTCAGCCTAACATCACATATTTATCAGGTTCTAGAATATATATGCTTTGACTGTATCCCAATTTTGTAAATAAGTTTTTTTTTTAAAGGGGTGTTTCTGTTCAACTGGAAGTTCTTCGCCACATTAAACTCTTCTGCAATCATTGGTTGTAATTTAAATTAAAAGGCTTAGAAAAAACACACCTATTTCAGGATTGTTCTTTGTGGAAACTCAGAAATTAATTGGGATCATACTAGAATTAGCTGAATTAATAATCAAAATCATTGAGTGCCCTTTGTAATCAAAACATGTTATAATTTATGGATCCCAGCAAGAAACTAAGTATTTTCCTGTTCACTGTCACTATAACTAGTCATTATCAAAGCACTCATATTCCACATTCATTATAGTAAGCTTATTAAACAAGATGCCTCTAAGCCTTTTCTATTAATATACAGTATACTTTATAGTTCCCAAAAGATTTTCATTTGTTAAAACATGATTCCTGGAGCAAAACTGAAACAAACTATAGTGTCTTTAACTCAACATTTTCCCTCTCATTCTAATATTCCCCCCAAATTATTTTTAAAGACCTGAAGTCACAACTTTTCAAGATAAAATCTCGAATCAATATGAGCTTTCTATGCTATTTCTAACAAGTAAGCAAATCCAGAAAGAGTGGCCACTGACATAAACATATGGATCCAAATTTTTATAAAAAGTAACAAAAACTCAAAAATCTGTAACCAAATTAGTAGTAAACATCAACTGTTTTGCTAACCACAAACAAAAAGGAAATAACGTTCACAGCATTTGTGGATGGAAACTCAGGTGCTTTCTTTTTTGAGAAAGAAGAAATCTTACGCTCATTATTAAAACAAATTTCTCAGTAGACCAAAATGTTGGGTATTTTTTCCTCTCTCCCAGGTTTTGGCAAAAAAAATTGTGCAAAATAACAGATTTGGCCAGGATGGATTACCCTCTCCATCTTTCTCTACAATGTTTTTCAAACTTGGCAACTTTAAAAGGTGTGGATTTCAACTCCTAGAACCTCCTCAGCCAGCATCCTGGGGAATTCTGGGTACTGAGGCCCCACACACTTTATCCAGCTTTTCTCAAGAATTCTGGGAGTTGAAGTCCACGCCTCTTCCAAGTTTGAAAAAAAATATATATGCTGTTTTGCACAGACAGCAGAACTACAACAAACTACGGAGATTATCCAAAGCCTTCTAGAATACTCTGTCCTTGAGCCTAATATGCAAGGCCGCTTGAACTGCAAACTGAAAGCCAGATAAGCAGAAAAATGGGTGGGAAAAGTTCCTACAGTTTACCTGGTCCTGCTTACAGGAAAGTGGGTGATTTCCCCATGATTTGGGGTGCTCCAGCTCTGAGAGATCATGCATGCAAATTGGTGATGCCAATATTTTGAATTTTTTTGGGGGGGGGGACCAGGGAGAGAACAGCAATTCCCCCCCTCCCCCAAAGCAATAGGAGTCCCCTTTTCCTGCTTGGATCAAATCTGTTCGGGCCATGCTCCAAATCTTGTCTCCAGAAGTTGTGGGTGCAGGGGGTTGGGCTAGATGGCCTCGGAGATCCCTCCTAACTCTATTATTCTGTTTAGGTAGGTATTGAACTCGGTTGTGGCAGGGCCAGGAAAGAAAGGCCCCTCGCTCCATGTAATTAAGTCCTTGACTTACAACCATAATTGGGCCCAAATTTTCTGTTGTCAAGTGAGTTTTTACCCCCATTTTACGACTTTTCTGGCCACCTTCGTTAAGTGAATCAATGCAGTTGATAAGTTAGTAACCCCAGTTGTTAAGCGAATCAGTCTTCCCTTATTGACTTTGCCTGTCAGAAGGTGACCAAAGGGGACCCTGTGGACACAACGACCGTCATAAATATGAACCAGTTGCACCTGAATTTTGAGCCGCTGCCAAGGTCGTTAAGTGTGAAAACCCGGTCCCAGGTCCCATTGTTCAGCCCCGCTGTAACTCTGAAAAGTCACTAAACGAACCTTTTGTTTGTTAGGTCCAGAGTTTACCTGGGTGGTCTAAAAACTTTGGAGCAATCCAAGCTCACCTTTGGGGGTGGTGGGGGTGGGCAACCGATTCCGCAAAGCAATCTGGTTGCAAGTCGAGGACTCCCCTGCAGGCAAAGGAGACAGAGAGAGAGGCATGCATTGCGAGGGCGCCATCCTGGCCAGGGCCGAGGCGCAAGCCCTTTGCTTGGATCGGGCCAGGCGTCTCCTGACCTCCGGCCTTTTCCAAAAACCTCCCTTACCTTTGCAAAAGCGGCTGGCAAAGAAGCAGGCAAGGGCGCGGATGGAAAGGAGACACGCGCCGCCGCCTAGTTCCCCATTCAGACGGACAGGCCCTCCGGGTCGGGCTTCCCCGGGTCGGGGGCTCCGAGCGGGGGCTCCCCCGGCCTCAGTGGCTCGTCTCACCCCCCCAACCCCGGCCGGGCAGCGGCTGTTTGGCAAAGCGCGCGGCGTGCCAAGGCGGTGCGTAAAAGCGCAAAGGAGGGCGCAGAGGGGCGCGGCGGGGAGGCCGGGGTTGGGAGTCCCGGCCCTGCTTGGTGCTGGCTCCGGTCAGCTGACCGCAGGAGGAGCCTCCGCCCCGGCTTTTCCGGGGAGTTGACTGGCTTCGCGGCCGCTGGGAGAAGCGGGGACGCGCTTTGGGCGGCCGCCAGGCGCCGCCACTCCTCTCCCTTTCTCTTCTCTCCCTGGGCTTTTCTCGCTTTCCCTCCTTTCTTTCCCTTTCCCCTCTTTCTCTTTCTTTCTCCCCTTTCTCTCTTTCCTCTTTCTCTTTCCCTTGCTCTTTTCTCTTTTTCCTTCCCTTTGTCTCTTTCCCTCCTTTCCTTCTCTCTTTTCCGTTCTTTCTTTCCTCTCCTTTCCCTTTCCTCTTTCTCTTTCCCTTGACTTTTATCTTTCCCTTTCTCTCCCCCCCCCTTTTCCCTTGCCTTCTCCCCCTGTCGGTCTTTACCTTTCCCCTCTTTCTCTCTTCTTTCTTTCCCCTTTCCTCTTTTCTCCAGAAGAGAAGTTAGAAGAGAAGCTATTTAATGGAATTACTTCTGTATGTTTAGAGTGGAGATTGAGGTCTCTTCTTTATTTAGTCCCTTGATGCTCCGCCTTTCCATCAAGAGGCATCTGGGAAGGTTGCAAATAGAGTAGATTAATAGGATGGGAGGGGACCTTGGAGGTCTTCTAGCCCGACCCCCTGTCCAGGCACCCTACCATTCCAGACAAAGGCTGCCCAGTCTCTTCTTAAAAACCTCCAGTGTTGTGACACCCACAACTTCTGAAGGCAAGGAGTTCCACTGGTTAATTGTCCTCACAGTCAGGAAATTCCTCCTTAGTTCTAGGTTTGTTTCTCTCCTGGATGAGTTTCCTCCATTGTGTATCCAAATGACCATTGGATATCCAATTAACTCCATGACTAAGTCCGTTCTAACCCTTACATCATTTCCTTGTAACTATACTGCGAGTTGCTGCTTCTAGCCTCTGATCTCCTCAAATGGAAATGGAAATTAAACAAATTAATGGGATGTACAGAGGCCTCCCAGGCTCCTTTTGGTCTTTTCCCCAATCATGATGGGAATGATCATTTTTAAGACAGTCATATATGTTGCCAAGGGGATCAGACCAAAATCGTTTGCAAGACCTAGCTGAGTTCTTCCTAACTTGGCCAACTTCCAGAAGTAAAGATTCTCCTTCCAGAATGTTCACCTGCCATGATCAAAACTCCGAGAAACTGAATATTAGAGAGAAAGGACTTTGGAGAAAAAAAAATAACTACTCTTTAAGTTACTTAATTTGTACCAAATTAAGTATAATCTTTACTGATCAAAGGAACTAAAAAGGATTATTTTTTTTTAAAAAAAAACCCTGCACACCTGCAGTGTGGTTTTGCAGTTTCCTTTTGAACTGGCAATGAAGCAGAAAGATTTATTAATTACTGTTAGGCTCCATCAAGCTTAATGTTGCTTTTAAGAAATGATGGTTTTGTTCTAAGCAAAGCATATTTTTGCAGTTTCATTTTTTTCTTTCCATGTCATTTGTTGATTTTTCCTCTTTTTTTGTGTATTTTTCATCTCTGTTTTTCAAAGTAAATAAAAAAACAGATTATCAGGAGAACCTTAACATGGCTATTTCGTTTGGGGGCAGGGATTGGTTTAGACATAAGTTAGACACACCCTTCCTGCCTGCTTTGTTTTGGCCTTTGGGATTATGTGCCACGTGAGAAGGTGCCCCAAGGATGCCCACGAAATGGGTAAGAGAGATGCCTGAACCTCCTGCCTCTTTCATATTTCATGCGTATTTCAGTTTTGCTTGAGATTTCATGACGTTTCAATGAAATCTGATGGCATCTCGGTGCATTTTGCAGAAATCTTATCTTTATTGATTTTGGAGAAAACGATGGACTTGCTGAATGTAAACAAAAATAATGTTGATTTTGTGCAAAATCCTGTTCTGAGTTCTGTTCATTGAACCAGACAGATGTCTCACTATAGTTTATGACAGGGGAGCCCTGTATTTTTTCCCCCCAAGCCAGGGGTCCTGATTGATATTTGGGAGCGATGGGGGAATCACCCTCCCAAAAATAGAGGGTGGGCTGATAAGGCGGGACAAATCATGGAGAACACTCACATTAATCACATTTGAGTGAAAGGGTGTATCGTCATCTTCCTTTAACAACCCCATAATCCCCTGCCGGGTGGAGTCTGGGCAACTGAATGGAGCTAAGTTTTTATTGGCCGGATGCCCTTCCTGTCACCAGTGGGGAGTTTTGTTCAGCAGATAGAGTCTCAGTGCGCCCAGAGAGAAACATCTACCTCTACCTAGGATCGAACTCACAGCCTGTTGTGGTTCGCCGGCAGCAGGTGCGGACGGCTGAGGTCTCGGAGAGCGAGGACTCAGATGAGGGGACTGCGTTTGAGGCAGGGATGGGGCCAGGACCATCAGGGAGTGGAATGCTGCTTCTGGAGATGGTGGAGGCTGGCAGCAGTGAGGAAGAGGCCCCCGAGGAGCCCGTACCCAGTGTGCATGCGCGCAGGGCTGCTCGAAGGAAAGATCAGCTGCAGCAGCACAGGTGACTCGGGAGTAAGGCTGCAAGGTAATGGCCCCTCCCTTAAGGGATAAGAGCCAGCTGAGAAACCGGAGTTCTTTGCAGGAAGCAAAGAAGTTCTTGCACTTCAAGGCTTGTGGAAGTTCGGACTATCCTGGTTTGTGTTGGAGACTTTTTGTTTGGAATATTTCTTGGCAACTTAATCTAATGCTTTTGGCAGCCTTGCACCACCTTGGCAAGGCTCGTTCTTATCAATTAGTTTGGAACAACCTTTTAACTGTGAATTCATGAAGAAGCATTAAAAGGTTTTGCTTTTATCTCTGTTTGGTGTTTGTTTACTTGTAGCGAGGTTTGGGTCAGAACACAGCCTCCTGATTGGGAGGGGAGACCTCCACCTCTAGACCACCTAGATTTGAAATAAAACGTGTATAATTTCATTCAAATGCAACTAACACAATTATTCTATCATCATTCGTGTCGTTGTTTTGAATATAATGTTAAAATGTCAGTTCATTCGCCATATTTGAAGCTCTTCAGCCACTTTGGAAAGCAGTCAAATCTCAGCTTGTTAGTTTTAAGGAAGCCCAGACAATTGGGATTTCTTAACAAACCACGCACATGCACAATTAAGCAAACCATGGCTTACAAGCATTGGGTGGAGCTAACCAAGATGGAAGGGCTCAAGGCTTTAGCTTCTCTTCCAGCTGAGTCAACTCACCAGCAAGATTCCTCTCCTTCAAAGGGCCAATCTTAGGGAATAGGATGGTCCTTGCGCACGGAAAGTCATCCTGTTTGTCCAACCGCTTGCAATTTGTAGCGTTGTGACTCTTTGTTTCAGCTTTTTGCGTTCAGACTCTTCAGTCAAGTGATTTTTCCAAGGCGCCTGAAGGCCGGAAAAGGAATAACGGATGGAAACTGATCGAGGAAAGAGATTCAACCTGGAAATAAGGAGAAATTTTCTGACAGGGAGAGCAAAGTAACCATGATGTCAACTCATAAAATATATCTCTGGTCTTTTTAGAGTTGCCAAAAGAAAGGGAAGGGGGAGTAGGATGGCTGCTTGGAAATCGAAAGTGCATTCCATAAATAATTTTTCAAAGATAGTTACTAGGGGACTGAAATTTCTGCCTTGCAAAATTCTAACTGGAGAGCATGATGGATGACTCTGGGCTATGGATGTGTCCCATTGGAGAATATGAATTATGATACACCCAGGGGTGGGGTGGGGGGAAAACCAGGCTCAAGGGTGACAAGGAATGATGTGCCTCAGAGTCGGCTCCACCCAGGCATTGCCGGACACGTTAACTCCCAATAAATCCTTTAGTTTTGGAAGTTTGGCTCGAGCCTCAGGATCTCATTGGGGATAACTGCTGGAATCCCAACCCATGGAACAGGAGTTGCCTTCAGAAGTTGTGGGAGCTTCACCCTTGGAGGCTTTCAAGAAGAGACTGGACTGCCATCTGTCAGAAATGGTGTACGGTCTCCTACTTGGGCCGGGGGGGGGCTGGACTAGATGATCTACAAGGTCCCTTCCAACTCTGTATCAGCTTGGAAGTTGTCCTCTGTTTTATTTTGGAAGGCCGTTTTTCTTACCTCTGTTTTCCTGCCATCTGTTTTCCCCCTTCTTCCATTTTTTTCTGGCACTGCCGTGACCTCGGTCAGTCAAGACCAGCACTGTTGAACATAGCGACCTCATTTCAGGCCTTCCAAAATTTTAAACGCATTCCTCTCTCCTGTGTCTTTCTTCAGGGCTCCAAAAACAGCAGGGAGATGGATAGAGTTCAAATCCCTTGATTTGAAGCCAAAGTAAAACACCGGAGTCATGGCCAGATTTGCTGATTTCAGTCATATTTCCCCACAGCAGGTGACTTGAAAAAAAAACCCCTAAAGACCTGCCACTTTCAAAGTTAAGAAGCTTAACTCTGGGAGGAGATTAGCTCTGAGCGGTGGAGAAGGGTTTTTCCTCCCCCCACTTAGCAGAATTACATCATAAACATCTCTCTCTCTCTCTCTCTCTCTCTCTCTCACACACACACACACACACACACACACACACACCGTTGCATGAGGAAAGGGTGTGACCAATGCACATTTTAAAAGGAGCTGTCCTTCAGGTACTCGTGCAGGAGAGTCCAACTGACAGATTACAAAACAATCAGATATTTGGACTTTCAAACTCTTGCTCTGATTCCTATGAATGTATTTTTCATGTACACTGGAGCTCATGCACCAAGACAAATTCCTTGTTTGTCCAATCACACTTTGCCAATGAAGATTTCTATTTCTATTATTTCTATTTCTATTCTATTCTACTCCACTCTCTTCTCCTCCATATTTCTCTTCTCTTCCATATTTCTATTCTCTTCCATATTTCTATTCTATATTCTATTCTGTATTCTATTCTAAGAAATCCTTTCATAACTGTGCAGACAGAATGTTTCAAGTGGTGACGTTCGACTGAAGGTTGCAAGTGAGCACAGGGGCCGCCAAAGACCCCTCTTTGCACCCTCAAAGGCAGCCATCCAAGGAAGTGATGCTAGCCAAGGAGGAACAAATTCAAAACAAAGCAAAAAATTAAATCATCCTTACATGCTCAATCTTAATGTCGTTTCTGTTTATTTCCAGCAGATGGCAGTAGCGCCTTTGTGGTGGTTGGCCAGGGAACTTCGGTGGAAAATGGAGAAAGCTGATACCGCACATTGTGATTGTGGCTGGTTGCCCCATCTGCCAGAGGTGGAGATCGGATTTGGCCTTTTGGTCCAGCTACCGAGTCCTTCCCAAGGACCTGGAAGAGGCAGAAGTTGTTCTTCAATGGTGTTAAAGATACCAGCACAGGATGTAAGCCGGTTCAAGTAAAGCCACCTTCTTTTACTTCCTTTAAGGATTACACAGCCACAATTCGAGGACTTTGGATTGCTTCGATAGGTCGGCCTACAGAAATAGCAAATCCAGCAAATCTTTTCAGATGTGCTGGATGACAGCTGAGATCATCCAGCCAGAATGACCATTGGCCGGAGGGGCTGAAGATGATACAACTTGTAGGGTAACATCTGGTGAACCTGAGTTCTTCTAAGTTTGCAGAATCCTGGAAGCCTTTGGAAGGAAGGGAGGAAGGAAGGAAGGAAGGAAGGAAGGAAGGAAGGA